>OZ037775.1:29497059-29522059 GCA_964035525.1 Porites cylindrica
TGCAGAAGGTGCAGGTCACAGACTTGGCCATTAAACCTGACGCAGTTGGCAACGGCGACTTTCCCTTTTCCGTAGATTTATTCCTAGATGTTTGACTCTTCTCATCTGACTGGTCGGCACTCTCCCGGATTTCCAGTTCCTGATCCAAGAATTCTAATAACTTTGAGAAAGTTACAGTGTCCTTTTCCAAAGCAGCCTTCTGTCGGGCCCACTCCAATCTCCAGTCCTTGGGTAGCTTTGATTCAATCAAAGGCATCAATAAGGCTCCATATTGATCCGGGGTAACTCCTTGTTCTTGAAGCGCTCGAACAGTTGCACAAAGTTCATCCACAGCATCTCTCATCGCCTTGTTTGACTGATCAATTGGTTTCATGTCTGCTAACTTTGTCATGAGGCGGTTCCTTTGTACTTCATCCTTACCATAGCGTGACTGAAGGCGCTCCACAGCAACATCGTAGTTGGCTTCTTCTGTTTTAAAATTAGCAACATATCCAGCTGCTTCACCGGTCAGCAATGATTTTAGGTAAACAAACTTCTGCACGGGAGGTATATCAATGTTTTCATGCACAGCTACCCTGAAAATGTCCCAGAATTCAGGCCAATCCAAAACGTCGCCCGAGAATTTTCTCAGATCGGTCTTCGGTAATTTCATTTTGGGCGTACATGACGTACTCTTCGGAGTTGAAGTGGTGGGATCAACTTTCTCTGCCTCCTCACTCGAATTTTGCTTTTGCCGATTTTTTAACCACGATTTCAGTTTATGAATACGTTCTCTGACCATATCGAACCAGGAACCTTGAGCGTCCACTTCAGCCTGTACTTCATCGTCGTCGTTCAAGAGCCCTTCGATCTCCATCTGCAAATCTTCGGCTTTCTGCAATCTTGCAACAATTGAATCGAGCTTTTCTTCCACTCTCTCAACTTCAGGTGAGTGGGATTCAATAATGTTTCTAACAGCGTCGAAATCTCTTGTCATCCACCCTCTTAATCCAGTACGAGCTCTCCTCAGCTGGTCTATTTGTTTCGTCTTCATTTTCAATCGGCAACAGCGGCAAATCGAGGAAAACAACACTCGTAACAAACGGTCAAATCACGTCGCGGGTCACCATGTTCGATTCCGTAAACGCTGACATACCACCACAAGACATCACATAACTATCTGACTCCAATTAGCTCGTTTTAATTGCATCAACAGGAACAAGGTCGAACAACTTTCTACAGACTTGTCTCTTGCAATCTCGCACGTGTTTTTTCAATCCCATGATCCCTTACGTTCCCAGTTCTAGACCATTACATCATTTCCTAAACTTAGAAAGTTTGCAATCTTAAATGTTCCTAGATCTTATTAAATCTTTCTGCTTTCGACAGTCCGGGTGCGCATCAGTTCAAGTTTAATACCCAACACAAAATGGCAGGACTTGCAATCGTTGCTTTTATCGCCTTTTACTTCGTGCGGTGTGTCATATTTGAAGGTAAGAAGGAATAATAATCAAAGAAAGGTTTTAGCCATATTGTGGGTAACATTCGGGAAGCCAAACACAACACGATTCCATATACAGACAATTAAAATAAGGTGAGATACTACCTCTCCCTCGGGTCGCTCTGATTTTAGAATACCGCAATATCGAATGAATTTACACCCCAATACTGCAAACGAATATTTGAAACATTTATTCGTACACCTACTTGATTAGGGTTTATAGCAACGATGATTTCTGGTCTTCAGGACCCATTTGCAAATTAAGAGGAAAATGGTCTTCTTGCGTGAATCATTCTGGCGAGCGATTTGATTTGCGAAAGCTGGTAAAATTCTTCGTTGAAAACTGTTTCAATTGCAAAATTTGTTGTAAACATATACTGTAATTTGGTAAGATCTGTTCTGATCCGAGGGAATGTGCTATCTACATGGATTAATGGCAGTTCAGTACTGCTTGCCAAGGGCAAAATGTGCACTTACTTCGGATAAAATGCCGAAATGCAAACTTGAGGTAATGCCAGATATTGAGTGAAACATGCAGTATGCACAAAGAAATAGATGTCCAGGTCGTATATGTTCATAACATTAAATACTGGAATGATATAATACCCCTACCCGCCAAGACTGATGCCCGGAGTGTTTCCTTTTGTAAACAAACAGCTGAGTACAGGGAAAAAAATTCCGCTTTTATAATAGAGGCTTCTCCGTAATAAAAACATGTCTAATGGCGGACAGTTCTCGTGACCTTTAAGATATCAAATTTTATACGATCCCTATAAAATACCTCTGTTTACTACAGACCGTGTCAGGGAGGGGTAACATTGTAGGTTTGTCCAAAGAGGTAAACAAGGCGCAAAAACAGCTCGCGAATGCATGTTCTTCTTTAGGTCAGATGACAAAATGTGAATTCAAAAGGACCTGCAGTAAAATTAAAAAAAAAAAACCACGGTCGCTTAATCATAGCTGGGTTAAGATAATCCAGGGTTAATGCGAAATTTTAATTCAAATTTGAGAGCTGAATTAAAAAAAAGTCAGTCTTATTCTTTTAATCTAAAATTTGATCATTGGATTCTCTAAAAATTAGTAGAGAAAATTGTCCGAGAAAATGCTTTTGAACAAAAGAAAAAGAACCCCGTATTAACCGGCCTTCGAAAAACTGGACTCAGATTATTTTTTTGTTATTTCATTTGTCATACCACATTTGTCAAACAAGTAGAAAGCTGGTAAGACTGGACTGTGTCTGCCCCTAAAGAATAATTTTGAATGACTAACATGACAATTCCTAACAGTTAGTGTAGCTTCAGTTTAAGCCACAATTCTCATCTGTAGATCACTTTACGTGAGAAAACAATAGATGGGCCCAGCGTTACAAACCATAGCACTGAATCATCACACTGATGGACAAAACAACCACAGTGAAACCCCGCCTTACGACCACCTCCGTAATACGGTCACCTCGTTATTACGGCTACTTTTCTTTGGCTGCCTGGCAAAACGGCCGTACACTTTCTTGCAAAGAAAAAACCTCGTCAATACGGTTACCCGTTTATACGGCCAATTTGTCTGGCCCTTTGGTAACCGTATTAACGGCGTTTCACTGTATAGGGGGTAATGCAGTCAAGTAAATACCTTAGCGCTTTTAAAATTGGCCACAGAAAACCGAATCCTGACAGAGCTACAGACAATAAACTGCAAGAAATAATTAATCAACATGCATGGCCAGCTTCATGGCCTCTTAATGTGAGACAAGCAGCCAAAATAAGATTTTCACAGTCAGAGTTTAAAATTCTTCGCAGTATAATCTACCCGCTAGAAAGAAAACTAGAAAACCTCAGAGGGATGTTCTAGAGCAAGACGATAAGGTCACGATTCGCGAGCTTATGATTGTGTTTGGCCTGTCATTACTGTATTTCCTGTGCACGTGTTGTTTGATGTAGAACAATAGCACTGTCAATACTTTGTTGTGATTGGTTGGGAACCGTTCTATTAATATATCTACTCAGGAAAGGGTTTACTTCAAGGGCTTGTATGGGAGATAAAGGCTCCTAGTCATAGTCTCCTGATCTGAGTCACTAAGACGATGCGACACCATCTTAGACAATGCATGGGGGCGAGGGAACCGGAGACAAGCTTAGCTTAGTAAGAAACTTCAAAAACTTCAAAATCGTGCTATCAGAGTTATCACAAAATCTAGCTATGATACTAGTTCCAGATTTCTTCTTAACTCGCTTGGTTGGGACAATTTATCGGTTAGAAGGGCTCAACAAAAGGCTAATTTAATGTACAAGTGCATCAATAATCTCGCCCCAGCTTATCTCTGTAATTTGTTTACCCCAAGAACACCGAATTACTTTTTTTGGCAACGCGAAGAAAAAATTATTGCACCCAAAACCAAGAACTGATTACCTGAAGCGTAGCTTCAGTTACAGTGGCGCTCTTCTATGGAACAATCTTCCTGAGGAAATACGTACATCAAATTCCTTAGGTTTCTTTAAGAGAAGTTCCCATAGATGGTTTTCTGATCAGTACTCCCAGACGGCAAATATGTAAAACAGTTTTGAGAATTTTTAATTAATTTTCTATATTAGGCTGATGTTTTTAACCGTGTTTAAATAAAGTTATCATTCATTCATTCATTCAACTATGAACTCTTAAAACCCTTGCATTTATTCTAATCGGCTGCAAATTTCTCTGGTTTCTTATTTCACTTCTTACTCGGCCTCGCATCGTTTTGCAATTTAAAAGTATTTTTATGATCTAACAACAATATCTGGTTATTTTCGCTCCTTTTTGTAGGAACGGTCACAGAGGGAAAGTACCTGTACATTTCTCGAGCTTTGGGTAACGACACATGGTCATGTGATCAGTCAAAACCTTGTAAAACCATTTCACGGGCTGTTGCGTTAGCGTCAAGTGGGGATCACATTCTGTTGGATGGCAATAACACTGACAAAGATCCTTACAACTGTCAGTCAATGCCACCAGAGCTTTCAGGAGTTCAGATCAATAAGAGTTTGTCTATTATGGGATATGGCAGTTTCATGCCTCACATACAATGCAATAAAGGAGCAGGTTTGCAGTTCAACGGTTCTAATAACAAGCATCAAATGAATGTAACTTTATCAAGGCTACTTGTAAGTCAAAGCTCTATCATGGTCCAGGATTCTTCTGTTCGTATCGATGGTTGTAGATTTGAAAGAAGCAAGGGTGTAGTGATCAACATTCGTTCCAGGTTAATATTAAATATTCTGGTTAGGAATTCGATCTTTTATAATAACAGTGCATGCATCTCAGTCGTCGTGAATAGTACAAAGAAACAGTCAAAGAACATTCAAGTAGTTTTCAAAATGAGAAATTCTTCTTTTTTATATAGCAATGTACGGAAAGATATGGGCAAATGTATTTCGTTCACGGAATCACAGAACAGTAGCCAGTCTGTAAGCTGCGATATCACCTTGGAACATACAACTTTTTCCGGCAACAAATTTATCTTACCACAAGGTCTTATGTCTGTTATTATTGGTGGGTCTTTGACTGTGTTTTATAAAACACAAATTAATATAAACATTAGTAACAGCAATTTTATTTCCAATTATGGCGCTCTAACCATAGCACCTTTTCCAAACTTATCTGAATTGACAGCAAACACAGGCAGTAAGTCGATTAAAAAGAGCTATGTGAAAATACAAAACACCATATTTTTGCACAATAGTGGCCTTGTTATTGCTCCCGTCTTAATATATGTATCCAATCAAAGTGTCGTTATTTTTCAAAATGTGACTATGGAATCAAATAAGGTGTTTTCTAATGGCTTGGGAGGAGCTGCCTTTGTCGGAATTGATTGTTTTCTTACAATACAAAAGTGTCGATTCTCCGAGAATACGGGGGTATTGAAGGTGGCGCATTGTATGTTGCCGTTAACTCGCTCATTGTCAAAGATTCATTTTTTGTCGGCAATAAAGTTTCATTTTTAGGTGCTGGAGACGGAGGCGCTCTATTTGTGTTCCGTACTGAAACCGTTGTCATCTTCAACACCACATTCAGGAACTGTTCGGGATCTTCTGGAGGTGCTATCTCAGCAGTATTATGTGGTAATATAACAATCAAAAAAAGTCAATTCGTAGAAAACAATGCAGGTTACGTAGGCGAACAAGGGTTTGGCGGAGGGGCCATTAACTTAATGGACTGTCAAGTGATATTTGAAGAAACAACGTTTCAGAGAAATACCGGCCTTTTGGGTGGCGCTGTTTATTTACAAAATGGCTCAGCAGCATTTAAAAACTGTTATGCTGTTGACAACTTTGCAACAGCTCAGGGTGGGTTTTTGTACGGACACCCTGCGGGTATGAAAAATGTTGTTATACAAGACAGTGCTCTAAATCAAACTATAACAGGGTTCAAGAATTTTGGACTTTTGCACAAAGAAGCGTCATTTATACATGGAAGTAGTATAGAGGAATTAAAAATATTTAACACCACAATGGAATCTACACCATATGACAGTAATGGTCCTCTACTGTTGGTCACAAATGTAACAGTCATGGATTTTGAAAAAGACAACTCGACTATTTTAAAGTGTCCTGTCGGGAATGAGATGGAAATTCTTAGTTTTACTACGAGTAATTATCATACCGCTAAAAGCACTTTCGCTTGGCAGTTTAGCTGTTCAGCCTGTACAGGCAATTCCTACAGTCTACAGCGTGGTCGTGCTGTTGGATCTTATGTTGTACCAGGATTTCAGTGTCTTCCATGTCCGTTTGGAGCAAACTGTTCTCAAAATATAGTCGCCAAACCAAACTTTTGGGGTTTTAAAGAGACGATTGCTCCACCAACTCTCAAATTTACCACGTGTCCTGTTGGTTACTGTAGTCCGCCTAACAAAACAGAGTTTCCCAAATACAATGGTTGCCAAGGTAACCGTAGTGACAAATTATGTGGACACTGCAGTGATGCTTACTCGGAGACACTTTACTCTGCAGCCTGCAGACCCTCAAATGAGTGCAATGACTATTGGTTTTGGCCTGTGGCCTTAGTCTACGTATCGCTAATGGCATTTTACTTGACATTTAAACCTCCTATAATACCTTGGATTATGCGTCAAATCAAGTGGTTTAAAACCAACGATACGCCAGACGGGGAAAGTAACAGCGACGGAGGTTATGTTAAAATAATCTTCTATTTTTATCAGGCAGCGGACCTTCTCCTTGCCTCAAACACATCACGGCGTTTTGTGGAGGGTAAAGTAAAGAACATTCTTGTTGGAGTGTTCAACTTTCGACAATCGTTTTCATCAAATGGACTGATTTGTCCCTTTCGAGGCCTCACAGTAGTAACGAAGCAGTTATTTTCGACTTCTGACGTATTTGGAACATGTCTAATGATAGGTGTCTTGTATTGTTTGCACAGAGGAGCTCAGAGGTGTCGAAGAAAAGAGGCCCCAACTTTTTCTCCTTATATGGCAGGCATTTTACAGACAATGTTGCAAGGATACAAAACGCTTGCTTCAGTGAGTTTTAACCTCTTACGATGTGTGCCAATCGGCTCAGAGAAACGCTTGTTTTTGGATGGAAACGTTGTCTGTTTTCAGTTGTGGCAATATATTCTGATTGCTTTTGTCGTGGCTTTTGTTATGCCGTTTGTTTTTGTCTTACTTTGGGGTTGTTATAAGTTGCACAACGGAAGCCTATCTGTGGCGAAATTTCTATTGGCTTGCTGTTTTCCATTGCCTTTTCTTCTTTATTGGCTATTCCTGTTTCTGCTTTGTGTAAAACGAAATGCGGCCCAAACAGACACAGCCACAAGGCAAATGTCCAAGAGATCTGTGGAGACGACACTTTTTGGCTGTTTCAAGAAGCCTGCGAATGGTGGAACTCTCTCTTTGGGCTGGGAAAGTGTTATGATCGGACGCCGG
The DNA here is from genome assembly GCA_964035525.1 of Porites cylindrica. NCBI lineage: Eukaryota > Metazoa > Cnidaria > Anthozoa > Scleractinia > Poritidae > Porites > Porites cylindrica. The sequence goes on from OZ037775.1 coordinate 29,504,448, forward strand.
CTTATTCTCATTTTGCTGAAAACATTTGTCAATGACCCAATGCTCCGTCTATTCATCATGAGTTTCCTTTGTGTTCTGTTTCTCCAACATCATTCCATGACTCAGCCGTTTCGGGATATCACTGCCAACAGAGTTGAAACCATTTCGTTGCTGTCTCTTGTCCTCTTGGGAATGGTAAACATGTTTTTTGCCTCCTTTGTATCTTTGGCTGTTCCATTAACCGATCATTTTAAGTTCTTGTGGTATTTCTGTGAAGTATTAGAAACCGCCATTCTATGCGCAGTACCTGCTATTATTAGTATATTTGTAATTGGTGCTGCTTTATCGCTGGTGATCCGCTTTCTTCTCGCTTGTTTCAGGTGGTGTTACAGTAAATTTAAACAAAGTGAAGATATGAGGCCACTTTTGTCCTTGACAAATTACAGTCAGTCACTCACCCTGTAACGCTTTCTATAAAGCATGTTTTTTTTTAGACCTGTCAGCCTTTTGGTGCCTTTCCAATGTTTATCCCGATTCTGAATGCATTTAGATCTTTTTATTGTAGAAGATAACACTAGATAATTCTGACGTTGTTTTCATTCACTACAATTCGCGACAAAATTAGTTGAGACACTTTGCCGTCAAGGGCCTCTCTCACGTTTTTCTAACCTAAAAAGGGGAACATAATTAGCCAAAACTGGCTGGTCATACCAGTGTAGTGGTAAAGAGAATTATCATTAATCAAGGCTGTCCAGCCAGGTCATGTTTTTTTCTAAATGATATGCACGGCTGTTATGAGTTTTTAGCAAAAACTGATTAGGCAAGGATATGTATTTGAATTTAAGCTGTCCACTTAGACACGCTGTATATTCACTGTTTGAAATATTTTTAATACTGTACCACAGGTACTGGAAACTCGCGAGTGACAATCGTTGTTGCGTAACAGAAATATGTAAGGAGTTTGTATAAGAATTTTAGCGATCGTTATTTAGGGAACAGAAATAGCAGGAAAATGCAACTGTTAAAATAGGTATCGCTAAAATCCCTATAAAAACGCTAGTTTTGTTACTCATGCAACAGCGATTCAACACAACAACATAAGTTTTACTTGCATGACTATAATTATGAAGTTACAGTATTGCAAAAGGTTTAACATAAAGTTACAATTTATAACAATGATAATGCAATGCAATGATTACTACGGTCAATCAAGTGTCATCAGCATGATTTAATAACAAATTAGTACGTAAATCATTACATAATGATGACATAATGATTCTCACTCGTGATCTTAGGGAACCTGTGGTTATACTTTAGTGTAGTCAGTCACAAATATTACATTACAATTATTTTATTTTTATTCTATAAGTATAGGTAATAACATGATTTGTAGTGATATTTGGCATAAATATCACGAGTGGTATTTCTCATGCCAAATATCACATACAAATCATGCTATTATTTGTTTATACTACTACCCGCAAAAGGTTTGTAATTTTCACATGTAGGAATTTCAAATTAAACCGAAATACCACTGCTTTAAGCCAATCAGATTGCAGAAATTTCTCATGTAGTAGTATAATGATTGTAATTAACCCAATAAATTAATTTGTTTGTATTGTGTCAAAATGTGTATTTTGACTATATTGATTCTGGAATAATAATTCAACAATTGTTTTCTGCAAATATTCAATACTAATGACTTATCACTTCCCCGATCTGGGTCATTTAGTGCTTCTGATTTGTCCTGCAAAAAGAAAAATTTGTTTCAGCCAATCAAAAGCACTACTCACCCAGTCTGTTAATTGACACGTCATCAGTATGGAGTTTCTGCGTTCGCTCCTCAGACGTCAGTAGGGACCTTAAGATCCGAGAACGGCGACGGCAGAGAAAACGTCGCTGAAAAAGTGGATTCGCGTTCTTTCAGTCTTCTTCGCGATTACTCCAAGTCACTGATGTTGGTGAAACCTCATTGAATTGAATTCCTAAGAAACATATCCAAGTCCAGAAAGAGGGAGGAAATTTCGTAGTCGCTTGTGTTCTTCCTAAAGTACAACGTGAAATTAGGCATTCTCACGTCGTAGTCGTGCAGTGACGGGAAAGAAATGTACCAAAAAGCCTGATGCAAGTGCAAAATTGTTGTTTTGGCTATTAAACCTATTGCTTGTTTGACGTTCTCGTTGCCGTTGACGTTGCCTTCGCCGTCGTCTGATCTTAAGGTCCCTACTGACTTCGTGGGGAAACCAGTAAAGGCATCGTCGCAAAATGTCGGCTATGTTCTTAGGCTAAAAACGTTAGTGTAGTTTTCCCCCCTTTTCATTGGCTTCATAAGCATATTGTTCACGTTTTTCTTAAATCACAGAAAAAAACTATGTTGGTACATTGAATTTCACCTTGTCATACTTGAAGCTCGTATACCCTGGTGAGGGAGTCCGCTAGAAAAGGAAGCAAATGAAAAATGGGAATTAAACTCCTAAAGGAAACTAATCTGGGCTTGGCAAAGACTTTTATTTAGCACCTAAAGGAAGTTGGTTTCGATTTGCATAATCATGGCGGCAACACGCTCAAAGACGTTCGCGTTCTCTGGGGAGCGGGGGCGGGGCGGGGAGTACTTGCTGGGTATGTGCCGCTGACCTCTCAGAGCCCCTACCCCATTATAGTCTATTCTGTGGCCATATTTTAGACCCCATCTTAGTCACTTTTGGGCAAATATGTAATTTTCGCGATCCCAACTTAGTCACTTTCTATTGATGTATCTACCTTATCAATCCTTTAAATAGGTCATCCTAAAATGAATTGACCCATTTTTTTAATTGAATGAAGAACACCTTACTGTTCACCTACAGTACAAACATTCTGGCAAGTTTGCTAACCTTAAATAATATATAGATTTAGCCAGAGCTAAAAGCGAAGCTCTCGTTAATATCTATAGTTTACTAAACAAAATATAAAATAGTGTAACGCCAAGGGGCAAAGGCAACGAAAACAGCCAAAAAAAATCAGTAGGTCTAATAAGTAAAAAAAAACTTTGCACATGCAGCACACTTTTTTTCTAATTAGAAAAAAAACAATTTTGCCCGATTTTTTGTACATTTCTTTGCCGTTGTTTTGCACGACTACAACGTGAAACTTCCAGAAACTTCCTAGCTCCACGTTTTATGGAGGAAATGTCGTATGTGCTCTTGTTCACCTTTTTTTTTATCGCTGCCGCTCATTTTCACCTTGGTGGCAGCCAGCATTTCCCCTTTTTCTAACCGCCACTAAAAAGTTTTTATGTTTTAGTTCCAACGAAATTGGTCTCCTTTGGTTCTTATCTCTCGCTCTAGCTCTTTCTCTGTTATCCACGTCATTTAGACATTGAGATTAAGTCTAAAAAAAGAATCGGCTTTTGTTGTTGTTCTTTTTATCTCGAAAAGGCCGGGAAGCTATGCGATTTACCGCCGAAACGCGCGGGTGCTTAAAATGCAAAATTTCATCCCTGCTTACATAAGGTGGTGCACGTACGTACGTACTCCGTACGGACGATTTTCTCAGAGCCTAAATTAAGAAATTTTCGATGCTGTTTCAAGGTCCTAGAATATAGAATTCTTTACCGAAGTAACATCAAAGACGCCCCAACGTTTAACGTATTTAAGCGACTGATAAAACCATTTTTAAGGGTCCGAAAGGATGCAAGTCCAATATCTGATTACCTACATATCTATATTTGTTCAGAAAACACACTTTATATCCTTAAAATAGTACACGTCTTTTTTTCCTTATATTTTTAAATGACGCCTAGTATTTAAAATGGCAGTAAGGGGAAATTTCCATTTCTTATAAGCGCGTTGGCCTCTCGGAGACTTCCCTGCCGCAGTCAATCCTTCCAAGCTGAATTTAATGTTATTATAATATCTATTTTCTAAATTCATCCGATTGCTTCGAGTCGTTTTCTGCTCTCAACAACGTCTGAGTCGACCGGCCGTTACTGCCGTCCAGTGACGCTACTCACTACTCGAAAACCGGGTAGTGATTTTGATTGGTTGATTGTCTAAACATTCGCACAATTATGTATAATTAAGCAAAATTTTAGTGGGATTGTCGCTTGATATTCAGCGGATCGCATCCCTGGCATTCTTTCGTTTAGTTCAAACATTTCGATAAGCTTAATCTTTATCTTAAACAGCAAAATTGCCCTTGTCTTCGAAACTGAAATGCTAAATTGAACTGCGAATGAAGAATCATTGCAGAGAATCGGTAGGTTTTTTATTCAGAGCCGCCTTGTGGTTCGGCGGCCGGTGATTTTGTTTACGCGAAGTTTTCTGAGATCAATGTTATAATTCGACCTTCTTGCTATTTTTACCGTCAAGTGTAATGATTCTGTTAGCTTTTCTTTCTTGTCTCCTTGTTTTTTTTCTTCGTTAAGGAGCAAATAGCTTTTTCTTCAATTAAAGTAAATCATTGTGTTTTGGAACTAAGTGTTCCGTGCGTGATTGCGACCGAGTTTGATTATAGAATTTAGTACAACCGGTTCAGAGTTGTACTGCATGCAGTTGATAGTTTGAACGTTAAACATGAATTATAATCGAAAAAATAAAGCAGTTCTGTATCATGCAGACATTTCCAAACGATATTTCTCGGTTTGCCACTTGAAAATCGTGTTTTAGTTTTTGCATCAATTAAGCAAAGGTCAAAGAGTAGTGACGTCACTGGACGGCATTAACGACCGGTCGATTCAGACATTACTGAGGGAGTAATAACGACTCGAAGTAATCGGATGAAATTCAGGCTAATAGCAAGTCGCCAAAGGAAGCCTCCCGCACTCTTCCAAAATAAAGAAAAAAGAAATACATACGTTCATTTCAGTATTAGCTTGCGTGGCAGACTTCCGAAAGGAGGAGCTGGGGGGTGGGAGAGGGGAGAAATTGAGAACGCCTAAATTATCCCTTCCCCTCTCCCTTTTGCAGGCTAATTCTTATTTAGCTGTTGATGCAGGCATGAAATCACAACTTTTGAAAATAACGTGGACTTAGACCTCAGTAATATGCCCTTCTGAAAAACAGGTCTCATGCCCCTTCACATGACTTACAGAGTTGTCTTATTGTAGCAACAATAGGCCTTCGAATTTTGATCTCATTTATTGAAATATATTTATGTATGTTCTCATCTATTTTATCGGGTATGTTTTAGGACATATAACTTTTAATTTGAAGCTCACGTAGCATGGTGAACTAGGTCGTCTGTTACTCTGTTAAGTCACATGAAAAAAGGACTTAAAACGAGTGACAACAACGAGTTACATGAACAAGAACTTTTTATAAATTTCAACCGTACAAACACCGGAGCCTGTTTTATTCAGGTGCTGGAGTTCTGGAGCTCGACTGGTGTAAACTAATTTAAAGATTTTAAATAAAGATTTCAATTTGTCGGTATCTATTAACCCACTGATACACACACTTAAAATAGATAACAAAGAACATCGTAACTGACAGACAGCGTGACTCAAGAAACACTAGGAAAACTTGTGACTACCCTTTGACTTCCGGGTCCGTTCTGTTTGAAGAACTAGTCACCGGCGAAGCCTCTCCAAGCAAGATGAGAAAAGCAAATTTCAATTTTGTAGCACTCGTCTTTCTTTTGTGTTGCATTTCCACAGGTAAGATGATTTCGGACCTTAAGGTTAGCACCCATATTCTTTTAATGAGATCAAATATTTGGAGCACCTCGACCATCATATCTCTTCAATACTGAGCCCGTTTCGTAATGGATAAATTTAATACTGGCGTAATATGATTAATATATATGTCTATACAAATCCTGATTAATAACTAAGACAATTTTCCCCTTAATTTCGGTCTTCATTCTTGTCATAACGGATACTCCTGAGTGGCCATATATCGCGAATCAACAGAATCGTTGGCCAAGTCTTGCAACTATTATATTCCTGGCTTATGTTGTGATCTGCCTGTTCGATCCAACAGGAAATACAGTAATTTATAAAAACCCGCATGTAAGAACCTAGTGATTTAAGAACCTACAGGCAGAAATTTGGCCTTTAAATACCCAAAAATATAAGAACCTGTTCAGCCTGGCAAAGAAACATTCTTAAGCAAAAAAATCACCCCAATTTTGATGGTCTAAATTCACGATTTTAATCGTGAGAAACTTTTGACAAAACGTTATTGTGATATGTTTTCTTTTATTTACATTTGGTTGGATTTTCACTAGAAGTATGTTTCACATAAAGTTACCGTTCAATATAGACGATTCAAGATCTTAATATCTTATTTAAAAAGTATAAAAATGTATGGATGTTCTTCTTGGACCTTAATTGTTTGCCATTATGTATTATTAGTACAATATTTCTGTCAATGGTTACACTATGACAACCTCTGAGAAATAAGAACCTTTTAAGAAGCTAATCAGCCTTAATTTTGAAAAACTACCATAAAATATAAGAACCTGTTCAGCCTGACCTCGAAAATTCTAGTTGTTATATGTGGGTTTTTAACTGTATGAAGTCCAGTCAGTTACCTTGTGATCGATAGTAGTCTGATTTAAGAAGACAGGGGAAAGGGACTGATGATCACGCCTCATGACGCCTGCCTTACGTGCCGAGTTTCAAAGACTAACAAGGTTCGATTTGATTCTGACTCGCTCAACCTTTCCTGGTTTTCAGTTGCGGAAGTCTTGAGGGAGTTCATCTCTTTAATTTTGGCACCAAGAAAAAAAAAGCTAAGAGTTTATTTTTATTCTCACAAACGCCGTTTTCTTGCTAAGCCTACCGAGAGACAATAAGGGTGCATTTCTTTAATAAAATCCAAATACGGATTTTTGATCCGAAAAGGGATATTTCGTTTCTTTATTAATATACAAAAACGGATTATTGATGCACAACAAAGGTGGATTCTTTAAATCATATCCAAAACCGGATACTTTGGATACATGATCCGAAGCGTTTCTTTACTATACACGCATCCGAAAAAAGGAACACTGCCATCGATTACTCGAAACAATTTTAATACATACATCAGCTGTTTGTCTACACTGCTCATCTTTATGGCCATTCTTTAACCCGAGGCATGGATTAAACGATCAATTTTATCCGCTTTATCGAATTGGTAAAATTGCGTAATACAAACAGGACCTGCATTGTTCTAGTTCTCAAGACAAAACTGCCACACAACTTCGCCCGCGTGTCTTGTGAGGTTTTACTTTTCCAGTACATATCTTATTGCAAGATTCGTCTTCATTTGGCCCGTTCAAAACAGTATCCTTGACCTAATCGTCAGAATACAGTGAAAGATCTGCAAACTTGCAACATTGTTAGCAGCCGTGTTATTCTTTCTCCGGGATATCGTCGATATTGTGGGTCGTTTCTATGCAAATGGACGAAAAAATAATCCTTTTACGGATACATCGTTTCTTTTCCTAACGAAAAATCCTAATGATCCGGATTTTTGATCTGATCTTGGATTTTAGTAAAGAAACGCAGCCTAAGATTCAATTTTTTTAACCGGCTCTCTGTAAATTTCCAGAAACAGCTGCAAAGCTTTGTATACCCATATGTGGGCTCCTGTGAACAGAAGTCTGCGTCCATACATAAAGAACAGTATGCTTAGTTACGGTAAAAAAAAAAAAAAAACCACTGCAAAAACCGTGTACGATAAATCTTGCTCAACGTCGGATCCAAAACGATCGTGATCAGACAAAATAAATCAAATTGAAAACGTTACAGTCAAGAAGACTTTTGCAGGGACTGATCAAACAACGTGAAACAGGGTTAAGTTGCAATATTTCGACTGGCCAATACCAGTCTTTATCAGGTTTATTGAGATATCACGAATTTAAAGAAATATATATGAAGTAAAATAATGAGCGGAAATTAATATGACTTGGTATGGTGTGGCTATTTAAAAAGACAAGATAACAAAAATATAAAAGATATACTATAAAGAACAGTCTACAACACAAACAAAGGTTCATTAGACTATGCCCTCTAGTGCGAAATTCCTCAAAGGGGGCGTCCCTCAGGGACAAAACTTGGTGGTATCCTGTTTACGGTAATGACTAACAATCTACTGAAGGACTGGAAATTGGGAATTAAATTTGTTGAGGACACCACAGCTCTCGAAATTTTGCCTACGAACGGTTGCAGCCCATTCATTCTAGTTGCTAATGGCATTTACAATTTTTCTAGTGACCACAATATGAGTTTAAACCTTAAAAAGTGCAAAGAAATGTTAGTTAATTTCATGCATAATCATAACTTTTTATTGTCACCCATAATTTTTGGCAATAACGTTATGGATCGCGTCCCCATCTGTAAACTCCTCGGAGTGTATATAGGTAACTATCACATCGATTATACTTTTAAGAAGGCCTCAAAGCCCCTATTCTAGTTGCTAGTATTGAAGAAAGCAGGAGTACCTTATAGTAGACTAATCCTTAAAGTCTTAACCACCATAAGACCTGTTATTTTAGAATACCGTAAAATTCCGAAAATAAGCCCCGGGGCTTATATTTTTCAAAAAAGGCCCTTTTTGAGAGGTTCATTTTTGGAGGGGCTTATGTACGGAGAGAAATTTGCGTTTAAAAATCGATTGGGCTAGCCTTTTTCTTGGTAGGAAAACTACCGTTTTTCTTCGTTTTACTTTGTATTTGAGGGCAATTTTCCAAGTACAAGCCCCCGGGGGGCTTATATTTGGAGCGGGCGACAGCAGCAGCAGCAGCAGCAGCAGCGGCAGCAGTTGCGAAGCGTTCTGGCTCATTTATTACCTCCAGTCAAGCTTACAGTTTGTAAATGCTAAGAGCAGTAGCATATATGTATAGCATTTTTAAGTAGTTTAAATATTTCAAGTTTGTACTTTATCCCTGCATGCAATTCAGTTCTTTTAACTGTAAAGGTGATCAATAAACAGTTTACTATTATTATAATATAAGGCCAGATGCGTTAGCTTGGATATGAGGTTACTTTATGTCTGTCTTTTTACAGCGACTGTCTGGGAGGGAAGTAACCTATACGTTTCCCGCACGTTTCGAAACGATTTGTATTGATTTAACCCCCCGGGGGGGGGGGGGAGGGGGGTAATCCCTATAATTGCCTATAGGGGGAGCTCTGCCGAAAGGGGTACCCTTTTGAGGCTTCAAGTATGTAAAAGGCTAGGGATTTCGCTGGTTGAAGTATATGATAGGGTAGGAAAAACTGTCATTCTGGTCTGTTAAAAGGCTTAAAAGAGCTAATAGATGCATTTTATGGCTGTGAAAAAGTCGAGAAAACGTTCTGGTTATGTGATTTTATTCGTATGTTCAAGACAGTCCATTTACAGCAGTTAAAAGGGACGCATTCAGGTCTAAACTAAGTATGTGAAAGGGTTAACATTTGTCAATAGAAGGTATACCAGAGGGGTACCTTTTCTGACAAAAACGGTATTGCTGGTTTTCGCACGACGTCATCAAAATTCACTTTAACCAATGTATTGATCCTTCCGAGTTTTTGCTTTCAGGAAGCATTAGAGCAGCTCCAAATCAATCACTTATACAAATTTTCACTTCGAAAGAGTTCTTCGTTTTGTGATAGAATACGCTCGAATTTCTAAGCTCTTGCTGACGCGTAATGTACATGGTGGCCTAGAGAGCTGTCGTGCAGGTTAAAAAAGTGACTTCTTTTGACGGATTTTGTTATCTAAACAGTCATTGTATTAGAAAAAGTATTTTTCAATAGTTATGAGTTCCTTGAGAGATGAATTCATGTTTTCGTAGCAAAACTCAGTGACAGATGTTTCTGTTGGTTTCCGACCGCCATGTTAGTGCCCATTCGGATGACCAAAAACATGACGTCTCCATACAAAACTCTATAAGTTTGGGCAAATGATTTCTCCAACTATCTCGCTTATGAAAAATTGCACTGACCTGAATCTTGGCGAGGGTCTTTGCATATTCACCTCCTTTCCTTTCCCAGATTCAGGACTTAATCAACAAAACGCTTTAGACTTTTATTTTTGATGGCGTGACGGTGAAAACCTGCAATATGAAAGGGTAACGGGTTAGACCTCGGGGCGGAGAGAACCGGGCGTTTTCTTAATGTCAAAACCCAGTCAAACTTGTGGGGCACAAAATAGCTCGCTTAAATCATAAATCCTTCTTTTCTTTAAATCACCCTCCGCTCGTACATTTCCTCTCCGACCGAACTCAACAAAAGGTAAATTTGCACTACTCTCTTTTTCAGCTACACCGATTTCAAATGTCAATCAAAAAAAGATAACACTAATGTGATACTAAAAGAGTCACATCTGGTTCACGACAGTTTCAGGGGCTCATTACTATGGTGGTCATTACTTTTCAAAGAGCAAACAACTTTTATTTTCAAAATAACTGACGGGAATTCATTTAAAAGCAAGTTTCCATCACGTTTCTCATCACTACCAGGTTTAAATATTATAGACCAGGCTCAGACGTCAAACTTTACCTGTGTCCGTGTTACAGCATTGAATGAGCAAATTTGAAGGAGATGAAAGTCCCAGCTCAAACCAATGTCACTGCTTTGGTTCAAGAATGAAAACCTTACTAAATAAAACTTTGTTGAGCCGACCCCCGGGAATTTAGTATGTGTAATATCATAGGTGAAAAATACACATTTTTACCGATACGGCGGCCATATTGAATTACTTGGATTTAAGGAGTATTATAGGATGCCCGAGGGGCATGAGCACGATCCGATGTATTCGCATCAGTATTTACGTGCGCGTTTCGGGCCAATTTTTCTTTAAGTTTTCCTAGAAAAAGATTGTAATAGGAAAAAAGATCGTTGTGCCGTGTTGGATGTAATAATGATCTCCTTTTTGCCGATAAACAATCATTGAAGTTCTCATTTTGCCCAAAAAGCCTGCGTAAATACTTCACAATTGAAATTACAAAGTAACGCTGAAATATCGCACCAAAATTAAGGAGTAATTTGTCACTTATGATATTATCTCACTAATATATTGTTATTCGTTTCTCCTTTCTTCAAAAACTGTGACAGAGGGTAAGAGCTTATACATTTCTCGAGCCTTGGGCAACGACACATGGTCATGTGATCTGCAGATACCTTGTAAAAGCATCTGGCGAGTTGTCAAGTTAGCTTCAAGTGGGGATCACATTTACTTAGACGGCACTAACACTGACAAAGACCCTTACAACTGTTCATCAGGAACGTCACAGCATCCGGGGATTTACACCCACAAGAGTCTCTCTCTGATTGGTTCTGTCAGTCCTATGCCTCAGATACAATGCTCTGAAGGAACAGGTTTGATATTCAACGGTTCTGATAGCGAGGAGCAAACGAAAATGACTATATCAGGACTTCTTGTAAACAACAGCTTTGTCAGCTTCCAAGACTCGTCCGTTTATGTTCATGGTTGTAAATTCCAAGACAGCGTACGGGGTGCGGAAATCAATATTTCTGCCAGGATGTTTGTGGACATTCAGATTGTAAATTCATCCTTCTCTAGGAACAGCAAATGTATCTCTGTAAATGTCAACAGTAAAAGCAGTTCTTTTCAACGAACTCAAGTAACGTTTAAGATTAAAAGTTCCCTTTTTGAAGACAACTTTTTGTCAGATGACGGGAAAGTTATATCATTTGCTGCATTATCTTCAACTAAACAGTCTGTAAGTTGTAATGTGATCTTGGAAAGCACAGTATTTCACCGAAACATGCTTAGTCCGAAAGGTCTCATTTGGGTAGATACAAGAAAAGCCAGCCAGTTCATTAAACTTCAGAATGTGACAGTTATTGACAACTATCCTTCGTCGCACCAAGCTTTTACGATTGGTGGTTACAGTGAATGCATCGTTAACAGCAACGAAGTAACAATTTCAATCAATTCAAGCAACTTCAGAAGTCAACATGCACGGTCTTTTAATATCATTGCCTCCAACATTTCAGTAGCGATCTATAACTCCAGCTTTACTGGCCAAAGGGTGGTCGGGAGTGGCGGAGCCATATCCTTGAGAGAAAACTATCTTCATGCGTTGAACGTGTATAACTCGTTTTTTGTAAATACAGTTGCTGATGAAGGTGGAGCAATTTCCATTGAATCTGCCACTGTTCACAAGGTTAGTTTCTTCAATGACAGTTTCACCAACAACACTGCGAAGAATGGTAAGGGGGGAGCGCTTTACATTTACACATCAGGGTCAATCTATAAGAATTCTCAATACTCGACAGACGACAATAATAGCGTGCAATACAGTATTCGACGAGACACGCAATTTCACTTGAGCGTCACTAACTGCGTTTTTATCAACGCTAGCAGTTCCGCTGGGGGAGGAGGTATACATGTCAAGGCTGCGATGGTTTTGATGAGACTGCGTCACTCTGCATTCATTGGCTGTTCTAGTAACGCGCAAAGGCATGGAGGAGGAGGGGCTTTAATAGAAGTGTTAACGTCGGACCCAAAAAGAAAGCCGGGCAAAGATTTTCTTTTGATTGTAGAAGGTTCCCGTTTTGAGCGATGTAAACAGGCGCTGAAGACTACTGACATGACTGGGGGCTCATTGAGTGTTTTAGCAAATGCAACCCAAATAGAAATTGTTATAAATAACAGCTATTTTATTTCCAATCATAGAGGTGCTGTTGCTGTTTATTCCCCACAAAATTTGACAAAAAGCGTCTGCAATGTTACAGTTAATAACTCTGTCTTCTTACACAATAATGGAACACCTATCGTCACATTTATTCTCAAAGAAAGCAATATCGTTTTTGAAAACGTTACCATAGAGTATAATAGCGGATACTATGGAGGCGCTTTTATCGGTTTTAATGCGACTCTTAGCATACTCGGATCTCGATTCTTAAAAAATAGAGGCTCTTATGGCGGAGCGCTAGCAATGGTCTTGAGTAAACTGAGAGTGTTTGATTCCGTTTTTGACCACAATCATGTCCGGATCGACTATTTGGGTCCACTTAAAAAGGGAATGGGATTTGGAGGCGCCATGAATATCTTCGGTAAACAAGGACAGTCCTTATCTGTTGAAATATATAACGCTACATTCAAGAATTGTTCTGCTAGTCTAGAAGGAGGTGCCATTTCCATAAAAGCCACAGATTCCGCGTATGTCAACGTTAAAATCAAAGGATCTAAATTCGCGCAGAACTCGGTTTTTGCGCCGAATGAAAATAGCTACGGAGGAGCAGTGATCATCTTTGTAGGAAGAGACACCGAGGTTGATCCACAATGTTTCCCACTAGATATATTTTGGTCATGCAAGTCTCGTGGTAACAGGAACTTTCGCTTATGGGATTACAGAAGTTATTTTCTTTTTGAAAATACAACGTTTTTGAGAAATGCTGCAGTTATGGGTGGCGCGATATATTTGAAATACGGAAACGCAACATTTCGAAATTGCTCCTTTAGTGACAATTTCGCAGCAAACCTTGGCGGTCACATATACATTGGAACTGGTTCATCCAGCCTTCATTTGCAAAGCACTGTTTTCAATCAAACTATAAACCAGTTGCAGCTAGTGGGAGAAAGGTACACCATAGGGTCTTTTCTTCACTCTGAAACTTCAGGAGCACTTGTTATTCACAACACCACAATGGACGCTAAACGAATGTATGACAGCATCATAACTAGTTATCTCTTGCTGGTTCAGAATGTTGGATTGATAGATCTTGGAGACAATAATTTGACAAGGTTTCATTGTCCACTTGGTATGAAGATGGATATTACTAATTTTACAACTTGTGAAGTACAAACGATAAATGACACATGCAGTATCGCAGTAGACATTCGCTCTCTACGATATTACTGTTTGACATGTCCACAGGGAAAGTATAGTCTGAATCGGGGAGGTGCCTTTGGAAACGAGTCAATACCAGGATTTCAGTGTCTACCGTGCCCGTTTGGAGCAAACTGTTCTGAAAATATAATCGCCAAAAATAACTTTTGGAGCTTTGAAGAACAGGATACCACTTCAACGCTACAATTTACCTTGTGTCCGTTGGGTTACTGTCGCTCACCTGATATAAACGATTACCCTGAATATAATGGTTGTCAGGGTTACCGTTCTGGTAAATTATGCGGACAGTGTAGTGACGCCTACTCGGAGACACTTTACTCCACACACTGCAGACCTTCACAAGAGTGTAACGATTACTGGTTTTGGCCTGTCTCGTTACTATATGTATTGGTTATGGCACTGTATTTTACATTTAGGCCTCCTTTTGCGGCCTGGACCACGCGCCAAATATTCTGGTTTAAAAAAGATGAAACAGAGAACGAAGAAAGAAACTTTTCAAGAGGTTATCTTACGATTGTCTTCTACCTCTACCAGGCGGCGGACATTTTGCTGGTCTCCAACTCCTCACAACAAATCTTCAAAACTAAATTTGTCGAGCCTTTGATTGGGATGTTTAACTTTCAGCAAAAATTTTCATTTGGTGAATTAGTTTGTCCCTTTCCTGGTCTCACCGTGGTAACTAAGCATTTATTTTGTGCGTCTCAGGTGATTAGCACATATTTGATGATTGGCATTATTTACATTCTTCACTGGGGAATTCAGAAGTTTCGAGGTCAAGGAGCCCCATTCGTTGGTCCTTATATTGGCGGTATTCTACAAACCATATTGCTAGGATACGCAACTCTTGCTTCTGTCAGTTTTAACCTGCTACGATGTGTTCCCATTGGTTCAGAGAAGCGATTGTTTTATGATGGAAACGTGGAGTGTTCTCAGTGGTGGCAGTACATTTTGATTGTTTTTATCGCGATATCATTTGTACCTTTCTTGTTTGTCCTGCTTTGGGGACCAATTAAGTTGTTCCGAGGATCCATTTCTGCTGGAAAGTTCCTCCTTGCCTGTTGTTTTCCTTTACCTTATCTACTGTACTGGGTGTTTGCGTTTTTTACCGAGAGAAATAATGACAACGTAGACTCATCCACAGATCAAGATTCTATGATCATGATATTTGTTGAGAGAGTTCTTTACGAACCTTTTAAGAGACCAGAAGATGGCAGCAAACTGTCTTTGAGCTGGGAAAGCGTTATGATTGGACGCCGACTAATTCTCATCATCCTGAGAACTTTTGTCCTCGACCCAGTCTCTCGTCTTCTCACTATGACCTTTTTCTGTGTTTTGTTTCTTCTCCATCATGTCCTGACACACCCATTTCGTGACAGAATGGCAAACACGCTCGAGACCATTTCTCTGCTGTCCCTAGTTTTGCTAGGGACTGTAAACGTGTTTTTTGCTTCTTTTCTGTCATTAGCTGTACCACTAAGCGATCATTTTCAATCTTGGTGGAGTTTCTGCCAACAAGTGGAAATTGTCATTCTTGACACAGTACCCGTGGTTTTTTGCCTTTTTCTGTTTGCTCTTTTCATTTCCCAGGTGTTTCGTGTTGTGTTGTTTGTCTGTGCCTTCTTGCGTCATTTGTTTTCGACCTTTATGATGCAGCGCAATTACGATGAGACGAGGCCAGTATTGTCTTGGCACTATCACAAGGCACCAGTGGAAACTCAAAACACATATTCATGATCGGACGTCACGGCCGCCGCCATGTTGGTGTCTTAAAACAATGAAATGGCGGCTATGTTGCTGTCCCAAATCATTCCTAAATAAGGAAGTTGAACCTTTTTCGTCTGTAAAAAATCCCTTACTTCCAAGAAGTTTCAATGGCTGCTGGTCACGTGACCTAAAACTTCGTTTGCGCTGTCACGCAACGCTTCTTGGTTGATTTTTTCGGAAGAAATTCTTACTGTACAGTAGAAGAACGTAAAGGGCGACGCCATCACGTAAAAACAACAAAAAAAAAAACATGATATAACTATAGAACTATCATTTTCACAGATTTCCACAGTTTGCTACAGTGTAATAGGTGATTTTCTAGGTTCAAATTTATGTTAGGTATGTTTCAGCAATGTGTCTGAAATGTTAAGTTTGTTCGAAGTTTGTTCAAATGCGGCAAACGTGTCTGAAGATTAAACGTCCGATATACATAAACATCTGACAACATCTGAAGCTTAAGAAACATCCGAAATTTTGTGCGAGTGATGTATGCGAATGACCAATAGCAACCCCATTCTTGAAATGTGTCTCGGATGTATCTCGAGTTGATCGAACTAGGCTGGAGAAGCATTAACGAGTTGGTAAAAACGTAAAAGAATACGCAAAAATACTACAATACGCTGTTCACAGACCCTGAGGGTGATAGTTGTATTAGTATTTACCAAATCAGTTGGATAAAACTGACAAACAGACACTTTTTGTAAATTAAAAACGTCACTTAGTAGGAACTTTGTTTACAATTCACAAACATTTCGGGGATTTTTTGTCAAGTACATTTTACGATGCTGTTGCAAATTCAGTATGAAAACAATTTTCTACCTACCTATGAACTCCGAAAAGCCAAAGTTTGTCGCTCTCTTGGTATTTATTTGTACGACTGCTTCATTTATCGCACAAATTTCGTCTTCCGAAAATGTCTCGAAACAAGACGCCATCTTGGCTCCGGTCGCAAAACAGTGAATAGCCGAGGATATTCCGAGTTACGAGAGCCAATCAAAACGCGCGAAAATTGCTATTCAGTGACTTAGTAAATGCTCATAACATTTATTTGATTACAACACTTCTTATGACAATACTTACTTTTACATGGAGGGAAAATAGAAACAACTTACATTAACATGACAAGAGAAAAAGGCAAAATAAGATGTTAGAGCATTTACAGCTACGTAAACCTAAAAATGTTTTACAAATTTGACTAATAATTGCAAAAAAAAAAAACAAACAACGGAGCAACAAAAACATAAAGAGTCTGTCCTACTAAAACGTGCTTTGCATTTGTCTCTGCTTCACTTGTTACTTTTGAAGCTATTTAATTTCAGCAAATATATTTGTCCGAGGGGTGAAGTTTAAGAGGGCTCCATTTGTTTTTGAAGGAAGATATAGTGTTATGATCAGAGGCGTCCTTATTTCAATCCGTCTGCCCAACTGTGCTTCCTTTTGCATTTGATTATAAATGGTGGTGACTCAAATCTTCTCGAACACCTCAAAACTTATGCGCCCCACTGCCTCGAGGAAACGCCCCAATAGCGTCTCGAAGGAGCCCATAACCCAGAAAGAGCATTACTCCCGTACTAAGCCTGTGCGTCTTGTCAGAACAAAAAACAAGCGAATCCATTACCTACATGTATGTATGTATGTATGTAATCTTTATTTAAACACGGGAAATCATCAGTTAAGCTTAAGTTAAAAACTAAAACTAATTACAACTGCTTTACATGATTGCCGTGTGGGAATCCGATATATCAGCTACCTTCTTGATATTTCGCTTAAAATGCTCAACGGATGCAGCAGTTTTCAAGTTTTTGGGCAAGTTATTCCATAACATGGCCCCGCTGTAAGAGAAGCTTCGTTTCAAATTCACATTTCTGTGGTAGCTTTCTTTTACTGCGTTTGTAAACACCTAGGTTGGGTTGTTCGAAGCTGGGTTAAGATAATCTAGGGCTAGTGCAAAATTTTGAAGTCAGATGTGAAAGTGTAAAAAAGCAAATTGAGTTGAATTCTCTTTGTCTACAGTTTGATAATTGGATGGTCTAAAAATAATAGAGAAAATTATCTGAAAACAGGCTTTTAATGGAAAAGCAAAACGAAGCCGGTTAAAATTC
>OZ037775.1:29527059-29539559 GCA_964035525.1 Porites cylindrica
TTAAATGCATGCTACTATTGCCTTAAGTGGAGGGAAGGAATGATTAAAACTCAAAATATAAATTCATGATATTTTTAAATACGTGTTTGCTTATAGAAGTTGTCACGTAACACTTCTTGGCTGATTTTCCTACGTGGGGATAAAATGTTGTGTGATGAAAAAAAATAGCGGCTTCGTGCAAGTCACACGTAGGCGTTTTTAGAAGAGCCGTATGATCGGTGCCTGCGTGGGAGGCTGGCTGAGGCAACAATGGGTGTACTCCCATATATGGCCTATACGGGTTGTGCCGAAGGCCAAGGCATGATTTCTTAAAAAGGGTATATAACTTAACGCGAGTCTGTTTTTAATAAAGTATATAATTTCGCGCGAATCTGTCCTAATTATAAACAGGGTATTGCCTGCACGATTGATTTGAATTAGTACATGAAATTTGTTTGTACTTCAAGTATAGAATCTGATGGCCACAACATAAATTTGCTCTATTGGAATTGCCAATTAATGGCTAATTCTAAAAGGGGTTTGATTAAAATTGAGGGTGTTGTCCTGAATAGAGGGTGTATTTATTTTGTCTTAAACAGGGTCAAGGTTTCAGACCCGCAAATGCTCACCTTTACCCAAATATCGGTCGGTTGCCCGGCCCCTTCCTGGGCTAAGCGTGTTTTATAGGTAAGGGGTAATGAACGGACTAAGGGGGTCAAGTGTGGTTTAATTTGGCGCTGTACCGGGGCGCTGTAGCAAGGATAAGCCCACTCAAGGCGGACCAACGAATATGTGATACGCAAAGGGAACACCATACTGCTTCTATTTGTTTGTAATGAGTGTTTGCCTACGCTCCACCTGGAAACCAGCTTTTGCTGTGTGTGGGTAGCGTAGTGAAATAAATGTGTTGACTTGAAAGAAAACAAGGAAATCCTTGAGAAAGAGTACTATGAGGCGCTGTTTTTATCATACAGACCTCGTACAAAAAGCAGTATTTCACAATTATTCAAGACAAATTGCATTCACTCAATATTCAGACCATCGAAGCACGCGTGGACTTTTAATTGGCGAAACTGTGCAAAAAATTTCCAAAATCACCTATGCGGTCAGCCGGTTCTAACTTTTGACAAGCGCTAAATTTGCGAAGAAATTTTAAAAGAGTTACGCCTCAACGTGATAAAGAATTCATTGAGTCTATTTTTTATTCATGGTTTTATAACGATGTGTAACCTTAAAAAGCGTTTGATACGCTCGGCATTTTGAGTACTCCTTTAAGCGATGTTTATGAACGCCTGAAAACAAACGGCAAAGCGATGAAAATTACACTTTTGAGACTACCAACAATCAATAAAGAAATATAATTCGGTAGAACATTTACAGAGACAACAATTTTCATTCACGAAAACAAATGAGTATTTAAGTGTCTCTAAGAATCCTCAAGCCTTTACTAGTAAGCTTAGAGATTAAGTTTATGTTTTAAGTCGCCGGTTTCCCGGGCCTGTTTGCTGTTTTCAAAGATGAACTCAGGACAAGAAAATCGCTCAAAGATTTCTTTCTACAGCCAAAATTATAACTAAATATTCTTCGGAAAGTCTCTTCTTTCTATTTACGGTGAATTAATATCGACTAAAGGCCTGTTAAAGTTCTGTAAGCTTAAGCTTATATCAAACCTCATACTAAGTCAGATCAGTGTCTCAGTCAAATCTTAATACAAACGTGCATAAACTAGCTTCATAAACTGCGCCGCTGGACTTCATGAAATTAGATATAAATACAATAATTACTCAGGCTTACCATATTTCGAGATGCAGCTCCTGAAAGCTATCAAGTAAGGCAAGGATCGCTTGAGCCTTTATAATTCTTGCACGCATCCAGTAAGGTGAAAAACAAAAACGATGCCATCCGAAATCGGATTATCGGCTTTGACAAGCGACCCATTTCTCAACCAGAATCCCAATAAACAAACCAGCCATGAATAAGAGAACACTCTTGATACCAGCTGTATTTCATTTTGTACATCCAGTGAAAAAAATACAGTTAAAAACATGACAAGTTGACTCAAAACTCTGTCAGCTTCAGCTGTCAAAGTAAACAACTTTCAAGGTGCTGCATAAATTTTACGCATGAACTCACCTGTCAAATTTTAACCAATCAGAGCATAAACATTGGACGTGGAGCGTGACCAACACGTGACCATGGTAAGAAAAGGTCTTCCCCGCCGGTATTTTAAAAAAACTGGCTGAATTTTTGCGTCTGAGGTAACTTTGATAGTACGGGGCGATACTGACATAAACACAACATATTTGATATGAATTTTAAAAAAAAGTAAACGTGAGCCTGCAATCATTTGAAAACGAATAAATTGTCAGCGGATAACTTCAAAAAATACTCGACCTTGATGGGTCGACAGCTGAGCCCACGATACGGTGAGGTGATACCGGTCAGCGGATACCCTGTTTTGACAGCTGTCAATTGATGACAACATTGATGTGCAATCAGCCTCCTCCTGGGCTCCCAAAGTAGCAAGAAAGTGTGAGAGTAAACATTGGTATGCCTGTGGTGCGGACGGACGGTCGGTAGGTCGGTCGGTCACGTGATTACTAAATTTTCTTGGATGGGTAGATTACCTTAGCTATGGGGCTCCGCCCACGCGCGCGCCTCGCGCGCGCGTGGAACTCGGCTATGAAATAACTGAGATAGTACGCGCGATCTGATTGATCAAAAACCTATGGTTTATGATACAGGTAAACCCATAGAAAAAGGCATTCGGAACAAGAGCCGTAAACAAAACCGGCTATTGATCTACAAACAACGATTTTAGAAAGGCTAAAAAACGGAACAAGTTACTTACCCATTCCTTCTTAAAATCAATGAAGTACAACGCTGGAAAGCAGTTTCCATTTCACGACGATGCCAAATCTCAGAGAAAGACAACAACTGTGTGAATTTCTGGTGTAGAAAGTCTCTAGGACAACATAACCAGGAGCCAACCAGCAACAAAACGGATAGTTTTAGCATTTTTAATTTATTTTGTCAAAATTAAACTACTAAACGAAAGAAATTGTTCCAAAAAGAGATATCTGATCAAGTTATGGTACCACTGACATATTTCCATCGGTCGCTGTGCGTACATAAGTTACATGCGACAACTTCGCAAATGCAAGCCACGTCGTTGCCGCAGCATTTCTTGATCATGATAAAGTCCAGAAAACAGATCTTAAACCACTACAGCGTGTAAAAGGTGAATGAAGTCCTCCATTACAACAGCTGCCAGTTCCCTCTGTAAGCACGAAATTTTTACGGATCGACTCAACAAAATACAGCTGCGTACAGTTTGATGTGCAATTTTCTACTTGTAGTAAACAAACCATGAACGTATTCCTTCATTATACCCTCGCATGAATATGTGTTGATTTTTCCTGTAAAACAGCTCTCATAAGTTATCATGTAATGAGTGCAAAAACTCGTGTTTTGAAGTGCTGCTGTTTGTTGTTTGACTGAACTGAGTTTTGACAAAGTTCGGCGCTATTAAATCGTGAGTTATGATTGGCTTCGGCTCGTGAATTACAAGCTTCTCTCGTGTTCTCCCAACATCCCAACATCCGATCCCGTAAACCCATAGAAAGTGTGGTCTATTGCTTAAATATAGAGTGTTCATTTGAGCAAATTATCAAGCAAAACTTCGTTTGAACATCAAGGACAACAACAGCTAACTGCACAAAACTGTGTAACTGTGGAACAAGATGCCATGTCCTCTTCGGTTAGTGTCTTTTGTACCAGAAGAAAAGTTCAAAACAGCCACGGGTGAAATTTGATTTTCTTGCATATTCATTTCATACCTAACATTTTTTGGTATACTAATTTCCAACGTTTACAAAAGGATTATTGCTATCAATTCTACTTAGACACGCTTTTCCAGGCGAACGTCTTTGAAGACGTTCAATAAACTCGCAGCACGTGTAAACAAAATAAATTTTGTTTACATGCAGTTGCCGGATTTGCGACGCATTGCGCGGATCGCCGTGGCGCGTTGCCCCCGAGAAGCAAAGTTTGAAGCAGTACAACCCCACTAAATCTAAATATATATTAATCTAATTTTTTGTTATGTTTTATAAAATCTATCCCCCTTTAACATATGTAAAAATTGAGGTTAAGAAGTGTTAATCTTTTGCAAGCGAAACGGCCAAAGACGATGAGGTGATATTTAGTGGAAGGAGGAGGTATTCAAAACTTTCAAATTAAACTCAAATTTTGGCATCATATGGCCAACAAGTTTGACTTATAGGCACACAGACACAAACATATTAAACTGTTTATTGATATTGTTATGAAACGAATTTATCTATTTAACATTGTAGCCTGAAATCACAGAAAGACAATAGGATTTCCGGTTTGCAAAAAGGAAAATTTCGCCGGCCTTCAAACGCACCGGAAGCGCGGAAAGAGCGCTAGTGCCAGTCCCATAACAGGCCAGAGGCCCGATTTTAGTGCGCGCAGGAGGAGGCCTAATCTCCACAGCAACCACCGCAAATCGGTTTCCAATAACAGACAAGGTAATTAGTTTTAAGCATTCCTCCACACACCTTTGGAGAGCGCCGGACACATTGCCTGTCAAGAAACTTTGTACTTCTGATTAAACGAACCAGACATCTCAAGGAAACGCGAAATTTGATCAGACTATTTGGGTATTATAAATTCATTTCAAGGTCGATTGAAAATTTGGAAGTCGATCTTCGCGCCTCTGGCTTCGCAATTGATAACTACAGTTTTCTCGCCGCATTTGGATTCAAATAGGCTTGATACGCTTTCAATGGTTTTTCAAGTGCTTTCTTTTAAGAAAATAGTGCTCCGATGGCTTATTTAACTTCTGCCAAGAGTAGTATGCCGTGTCAACATTGGTGACCTTCGAAGCGAAAACAGCGAGTCGGCGTATCAAGTTTTTACTGTGGAGCCACAAGTAGGAATACACTCTCTGCTGGCACATCTTTCTCCGGTTTGGAAGGAACTCGGCGTGGAAAAGACCCTGACCAAAGAAATTTTTAAATCTTCTCTATTTGAACGTTTGAGAAAAGCCGTCAATGCACATTTTATAGTCGCCGGAGAAAACGAAGGCGAGAGCTCGAGCTCGAGCTCTACTTCACATCCCCTTGAGGAACAGCAAGACCGATTATCTGATTCAATGGACGACCTTTTTGATTAAACGGCGAAGGATTCAAGTCTTTTTTCTCTGGCTTGAGACGATGTAAGCGTCGATGTGCCTCCAGTGACAAATCACTCTCCAAAAAGCCCGCCAAGCGCTGTCGAAATCCCGCCAAAATCTTATTCGCTGGAAGGAGCCCAAGACGCTGGATTACTCCAGATATTCTAGCTTCCACTTCAACATCTTCGTGTTCGCTTGGGCGATCTGTATAATCAACATCACAGATACAGTATGGTTTCTATATCAGTCATTTTAGCCTCCTTGAAATGTCAATCATAATCCAAAAATTATTATTTCAGGTTACCTTTGTATTGTTACTTGCTTTTTACTTAATTAATAGGCCACATTATAGGGCTACCCTCTCCCTCAGAGCTTACAGGCGGCGCGCCCAAGATTCTGAGGTGATGGTAGTCTCTCTTTTGAAATGTCGGTCATTTATCCAAACAATTTTTGTAGGTTGTTTTTGTACTGTCATTTGTTTTTGAAATAGGCCAAATTAATTATCGGGCTACCCTCTCCCTCAGAGCTTACAGGCGGCGCGCCCAAGATTCTGAGGTGATGGTAGTCTCTCTTTTGAAATGTCGGTCATTATCCAAATTATTATTGTAGGTCATCTTTGTTTTGTCACTTGTTTTGAAACAGGCCAAATTATGGGGCTACCCTCTCCCTCAGAGCTTGCAGGTGGCGCGCCCAAGATTCTGAGGTGATGGTAGTCTCTCTTTTAAAATGTCGGTCATTTATCCAAATTATTATTGTAGGTTATTTTTGTAGTTTCATTTGTTTTTGAAATAGGCCAAATTAATTATAGGGCTACCCTCTCCCTCAGAGCTTACAGGCGGCGCGCCCAAGATTCTGAGGTGATGGTAGTCTCTCTTTTGAAATGTCGGTCATTATCCAAATTAATATTGTACGTTATTTTTGTAGTGTCATTTGTTTTTGAAATAGGCCAAATTAATTATGTGGCTACCCTCTCCCTCAGAGCTTACAGGCGGCACGCCCAAGATTCTGAGGTGATGGTAGTCTCTCTTTTGAAATGTCGGTCATTATCCAAATTATTATTGTAGGTTATTTTTGTAGTGTCATTTGTTTTTGAAATAGGCCAAATTAATTATGGGGCTACCCTCTCCCTCAGAGCTTACAGGCGGCGCGCCCAAGATTCTGAGGCGATGGTAGTCTCTCTTTTGAAATGTCGGTCATTATCCAAATTATTATTGTAGGTCATCTTTGTTTTGTCATTTGTTTTGAAATAGGCCAAATTATGGGGCTACCCTCTCCCTCAGAGCTTACAGGCGGCGCACCCAAGATTCTGAGGTGATGGTAGTCTCTCTTTTAAAATGTCGGTCATTTATCCAAATTATTATTGTAGGTTATTTTTGTAGTTTCATTTGTTTGTGAAATAGGCCAAATTAATTATAGGGCTACCCTCTCCCTCAGAGCTTACAGGCGGCGCGCCCAAGATTCTGAGGTGATGGTAGTCTCTCTTTTGAAATGTCGGTCATTATCCAAATTATTATTGTAGGTTATTTTTGTAGTGTCAGTTGTTTTTGAAATAGGCCAAATTAATTATGGGGCTACCCTCTCCCTCAGAGCTTACAGGTGGCGCGCCCAAGATTCTGAGGTGATGGTAGTCTCTCTTTTGAAATGTCGGTCATTATCCAAATTAATATTGTACGTTATTTTTGTAGTGTCATTTGTTTTTGAAATAGGCCAAATTAATTATGTGGCTACCCTCTCCCTCAGAGCTTACAGGCGGCGCGCCCAAGATTCTGAGGTGATGGTAGTCTCTCTTTTGAAATGTCGGTCATTATCCAAATTATTATTGTAGGTTATTTTTGTAGTGTCATTTGCTTTTGAAATAGGCCAAATTAATTATGGGGCTACCCTCTCCCTCAGAGCTTACAGGCGGCGCGCCCAAGATTCTGAGGTGATGGTAGTCTCTCTTTTGAAATGTCGGTCATTATCCAAATTAATATTGTACGTTATTTTTGTAGTGCCATTTGTTTTTGAAATAGGCCAAATTAATTATGTGGCTACCCTCTCCCTCAGAGCTTACAGGCGGCGCGCCCAAGATTCTGAGGTGATGGTAGTCTCTCTTTTGAAGTGTCGGTCATTATCCAAATTATTATTTTAGTTCTTCTTTGTACTGTCATTTGTTTTGAAATAGGCCAAAATATGGGGCTACCCTCTCCCTCAGAGCTTACAGGCGGCGCGCCCCAGATTCTGAGGTGATGGTAGTCTCTCTTTTGAAGTGTCGGTCATTATCCAAATTAATATTGTAGGTTATTTTTGTAGTGTCATTTGTTTTTGAAATAGGCCAAATTAATTATGTGGCTACCCTCTCCCACAGAGCTTACAGGCGGCGCGCCCAAGATTCTGAGGTGATGGTAGTCTCTCTTTTGAAATGTCGGTCATTATCCAAATTATTATTTTAGTTCTTCTTTGTACTGTCATTTGTTTTGAAATAGGCCAAAATATGGGGCTACCCTCTCCCTCAGAGCTTACAGGCGGCGCGCCCAAGATTCTGAGGTGATGGTAGTCTCTCTTTTGAAATGTCGGTCATTATCCAAATTATTATTGTAGGTCATCTTTGTTTTGTCATTTGTTTTGAAATAGGCCAAATTATGGGGCTACCCTCTCCCTCAGAGCTTACAGGCGGCGCGCCCAAGATTCTGAGGTGATGGTAGTCTCTCTTTTGAAATGTCGGTCATTATCCAAATTATTATTGTAGGTTATTTTTGTAGTGTCATTTGTTTTTGAAATAGGCCAAATTAATTATGTGGCTACCCTCTCCCTCAGAGCTTACAGGCGGCGCGCCCCAGATTCTGAGGTGATGGTAGTCTCTCTTTTGAAGTGTCGGTCATTATCCAAATTATTATTGTAGGTTATTTTTGCAGTGTCATTTGTTTTTGAAATAGGCCAAATTAATTATGTGGCTACCCTCTCCCTCAGAGCTTACAGGCGGCGCGCCCAAGATTCTGAGGTGATGGTAGTCTCTCTTTTGAAATGTCGGTCATTATCCAAATTATTATTTTAGTTCTTCTTTGTACTGTCATTTGTTTTGAAATAGGCCAAAATATGGGGCTACCCTCTCCCTCAGAGCTTACAGGCGGCGCGCCCAAGATTCTGAGGTGATGGTAGTCTCTCTTTTGAAATTATAATTGTAGGTTAGTTTTGTAGTGTCATTTGTTTTTGAAATAGGCCAAATTATGGGGCTTCCCTCTCCCTCAGAGCTTACAGGCGGCGCGCCCAAGATTCTGAGGTGAAGGTTGTCTCTCTTTTAAACTGTCAGTCGTCAACCATAGTATTATTGAATTTTCATTTTCCAGAGTTCATAGTGGTACCTTCTTTATAGTTTTACGTGATTTGTGGCAAAGACAAGACCAGGCTAACAAATTTATTCTACTTTATGCGTGGTGCGACAATCACCGTGGCTGACTGGCCTCCAAAGTTCCTTTATAATTTGGACGCTTCTCAGGAGTTCCTTCACTGCTTGTAATCCAGAATTGGCGATTCTCAGCAGCTTGAAACTCTTGCTTTTCATCAGTTGTTCCTTGGACGGCGACCTTTTCTTGTCCCGAGTACAATATCGATTCTCGATTCTCGACTCTCGATTACCGTATCTTGCTGGTGCAAGGTTTCGGCAACGGGATTGATTTGTGGCAAAGACAAGACCAGGCTAACAAATTTATTCTACTTTATGCGTGGTGCGACAATCACCGTGGCTGACTGGCCTCCAAAGTTCCTTTATAATTTGGACGCTTCTCAGGAGTTCCTTCACTGCTTGTAATCCAGAATTGGCGATTCTCAGCAGCTTGAAACTCTTGCTTTTCATCAGTTGTTCCTTGGACGGCGACCTTTTCTTGTCCCGAGTACAATATCGATTCTCGATTCTCGACTCTCGATTACCGTATCTTGCTGGTGCAAGGTTTCGGCAACGGGACCAGTACTAAAACCATTGCAGGAATATCACTGCCAAACTGCGCAACAGAATGCACGAAAAACCTCTCCGGTAGTTGAAAAAAAAGAAAAAGAACCTGCGATGTAATTAGGTAACTTATTCATGGTGTTCAGCTTCCGGTTTATTCAGCTTATTGCCAGTTGTAGGCAAAGTTCACGCGCACGTTATCGCATTCTAACTGGGTCGATTGTGAGGAAACTGTTATGTCAGTCATTGACTAAAAACACCCGCGCGTTAAGCCTTTGTGCGACGGACGTCCCTTTGAAATATAAATTGCCCACACTGATCACCAATTCCACTTGCAAAGTGTTGCTGATTGAGTTGTGTAATGTATTCTAGAGTGTAAATTTAGCACTAACCTCGCAGACAAGGATGCAATGAGACATTTATTTTGCGTAGTTAGGCCTGCTATCCATTGGGCAACCATCCCTTTTATTTTCTTTCGATAGCCTGTCCATGCACTAACTTTTGGGTACAGAAACTAGCTGCCTCTCGCTGTACCAAAACTTGATAGTTTTGGCGTTCAATATTTTTAACGGATGCTCACAAAACACCGGGACTGCATCGTGCGCCTTTGGCGCTTTGGTATCCTGCGAGCTTTGGTTCATCGCGTTTTGAAAGATGGAAATTTTGATATTCCCGCGAAAAAGAAGACCGATAAAACGCATCTTTCATTGACTACAGTGAAACGCCCGGAAATGAAGGATGTTTTGAAAGAAACGGGAAAACTGATAAAACTAAATATTTGTTTTGATCAAGTGAAATTAATGAGAAATAACCATAAACTAGTTTTGTGTTTTTGTTTTTTAAAAGCGGTTTGTCTGGTACCAGATTTGTACAATTACTTTCAATCAAACATGGATCGGGTTTTGTTAATTATGACAGAATGTAATTAAAAAGCATTATGTTGACAGCTACAAGGCACATGCTTGCCTTAAGCTGCGAGTATCCCGCCATGTTTTAAACAAAGGGCCTCTGACCAAGCCGGCATTCTAATCCGCCACAAATATGTGAAGCACGCGTCTTTCAAAGTCGCCTAGTACTTAAAATCGGCGCTCTGGCCTGTTATGGCTCCGCATCACACATTAAATGAAGAGCGGAGCGCTCGTTCCACCGTCCAACATTTATCCGCCCTGTTCCTTACCTATGGGGCTCCGCTATCATTAGGTTGCATCAGTTGTTCTCACATAGAATCACTAGGCTTGAATTACCAACTGACGCTATTCAACGAAACTGAAATTTACTTTGGCAACCGCAAAAGCCCCATTTATAACTGCGGTGATCGTTCTTTCATTTAATTCTACATCACGCTATTACATCACACACATGTTACATATGATTTTGCATGATATGTTCATGTCATCCATTCATGGCTTTATAACGAACTGAACCAACTCAATGACCTTCTCCCAGTTATTGGTAGAGAATAACCTGAGATCAGGCTCTATTTTCGTTTCGCTTTGAAAATTACATTCCGGCGGGCAAGGCGAAACGAAACTGCACCGGCATCACAGAAGTCAAGGTTTTAAATCCCGTCAAAGCCTGAATTTGTCCAGTTTTTGCAAATGAAAAGTTGCGTTTATAGTTGCGCTGATATTCCTTACAGGAAAAATCACCATCGCTCTTCATCGAATGACTGTCTTAAAATAATCTCTATAGGACTTGAAATGTAAACCACAAGCGGAGCAAACAGCAAACGCCACTCAGTCACATAGCTTTTCGTGGCGCCACGAGAAGCTATCTGGTATAGTGTGGACACTAATCCGATATGTGACGCTCCACTTTAGAGATCGGCGCGGCACAGCTTCGCTTCGTCACAGAAATAGCGCCGCTTCAACATTTCTTGAGTGTGACCAGAACCCTATACGGTATGATTTCGTGGGGACGCAAAAGCTGTCCGGTGTAGGGTGAACATAGCCTTATATTGCCTAATTGATGTAGACAATTTTTTATGGGTAAGAATAGTTACTTAAGTAGTTTAAAAGGACTAACAGCATTTGAAACTCACGGCAAAGATGTGTGTGGAGTTGCTGTAAACAACCACAATGGCGACAGCAAAGAATACGTTACCCAAAATTCGTGCTGTTTCAATCTTTATTGCTCTTATTCCATCTAAATCAATTGGTTAAATAAGTGTTGGCGAATTTTCTGGAGTTGAATTCTAAAGGGGTGTATCTAATTTCCGGAAAAGAAAATCGTTATCCTGACTGCTCACGTCCTCCATAAAACGTGAGATTAGGTTTCACGCGGTAGTCGTACAACGACGGCAACTTGCACTGTACATAGAAGGGTGCTGCACGTGAAAAGTTGCCGAGTTTTGCTTATCTAAACCTATTGCTTTTTTGCCGTTCTCGTTGTCGTCGCCGTTGTCTTTTCTCAACCTCCCGAATTAATTTCAGGAGCAGCTACGAGCGCGCGTTGGGGTAAACCAGAAGGTGGGTACTGTTTCACTGAGTTCTTGGCGCCTGAGACCAAGGTCTCATTTATAATTAGGAAAGGCAACGAAGGGGTGACATCTTAGATGCTCTTCCTCTTCTTCCTCCTTTTTGTCCTGATTTCTTCCGGTTTGTTCTTTCTTCTGTAGCATCTGTCACAGAGTCAAAAAGTTTATACATTTCCCGGGCCGCCGGAAACGATGCATGGTCATGTGATCAATGGAAACCTTGTAAAACCATTTCACGGGCTGTCAAGTTGGCAACAAGTGGAGATCAAGTTCTCTTGGATGGCACTGGCACTGATAAAGACCCCTATATCTGTTTGACGGGAGAGTCACAGTATCCGGGAATATACATTGACGAGAGTCTGTCTCTGATTGGTTCTACTAACGCCATGCCTCAGATACAATGCTCTGAAGGAACAGGTTTTATATTTAACGGTTCTTATAGCGCGGAGAAAATGAATATAACTATATTAGGACTTGTGTTGCACGAAACCTCTCTTAGGATCCAAGATTCATCCCTTAATATCGATGGTTGTACATTCGAAGACAGCAGACAGGGTATGGAGATAGCCGTTTCTGCTATGACTGTTATGAACATTCAGATTACAAGTTCAACCTTTTCAAGGAGCAATAACTGCATCTCTGTTGTTGTCAACAGTCAAAGTAGTTCATCTCACAACACTCAAGTAATATTTAAGCTGACAAATTCGTCTTTTGATGGGAACGTCTTGAGAGATGAGGGAAAAGCTCTATCATTTGTTGAAATGCCTTCGAATAATCAGTCTGTAACAAGTAACGTCGAGGTCATCCTGGAAAACGTAAGATTTTTTCAAAACAAGTTTAATTCTAAAGGTCTTATTTGGGTCGATACGAGAAAAGCCAGCCAGCTTATTAAACTTCAGAATGTCACATCTATTGACAAC
>OZ037775.1:29544559-29672059 GCA_964035525.1 Porites cylindrica
GCTACGGGTTGAAATGCTAAACGTGTTATATATCCTAGAAGCGCTCAGGCATAAGAACATCATGCCAGGACTAGGACTTCTACCTGGGTGAACCAGAAAGGATATAGAACAACAGCCTAATTTTCTTTGCGGCTACGGGTCGAAATGCTAAGCGTGTTATATATCCTAGAAGCGCTCAGGCATAATGATATCATGCCAGGACTTCTACCCGGATGAACCAGAAAGGATATAGAACAACTGCCTAATTTTTTTTTACGGCTACGGGTTGAAATGCTAAACGTGTTATATATCCTAGAAGCGCTCAGGCATAATAATATGCCAGGACTTCTACCTGGATGAACCAGAAAGGATATAGAACAACTGCCTTTTTTTTCTACGCGTCGAAGTTCTAAACGTGTTATTCTTAGAAGCGCTCAGGGTTAATAATATGCCAGGTTTCCAGCGACTGATTTTAGCTGATTTTGCGGTGCGCAAGAATGGATAATTTACCCGACTTGTAAACAGATATTTCCTTCAGCCGATTGTGTCTCATGCAGGAGAATGTCATGTCTGCGTTGTTTTGTTTCTACTGAAGTTTTATCAAAGAAAGCTTAAGCGAAAATTGGGAGATCGCAATTTATACTCTTACGAACTATAAATTAGGGCTGACCTGGAAGACGCGTTGAATTGTGCCGCCATCCTTCAAAATGTAATCTGGCTGCGTTTAGGGAGACAATTTCCTCTTCCATCCAGATTTACTTGGTATATGTGTTTGCGAGAATCTTCAGACAAAGAATTGGGTATACACTGATTCGAATGGCTTGGCGATACTAAGTGCTTAAGTCTACTTACCGATTAGAACATGTTTTGGAAGTATTGAGAAGCGCGCCAAACGAGGTTGTCACAGCGTTCTCGAGCGAACACGGCGCGACCTGGATTGATAAAATTACTATTACATGCAGCTATCATGCCAGTGATTTCTCCTTTCGTGGCATAGTGAATAGTTTGTGAGCACATCCTCGACTCTCGAAACATTTGTCTTGCGCCGCTATAGAAGTTGCTTCTCCCGCGAACCATAGGTAGATTTCCCGCTTAACTTAATGTTTGATAATTTATGCAAAAGTTGACCTCGTGAAAGTCAGCAGTGCATTACTCGACTCAAAAATAAACAGACTTCCTACAGGGTTTTGAACACGGTTTTAATTAAAGTACTTTACGAGCGCTGCGGTAGTTGACCGCAAAAGTGTTACGGTGATGGATGCTCAACTGGATGATTACGTCACTTCATAGCAACCAGACGGTACGAATTTTTTAACTTCCGGAGCGCTGAGGCTCGTAGTGTAAGTTATTGAATTGTTATTATTAATTATTAAATGTACTCGAACGTTATTTTAGCTCACTATTGTAAAATTAATTTGCACAAGTACATTACCGGACAAAATAAAATTCTTCAGGATGTTATGCCAGATGTTTTTTCGTTCAACTATCAGAATTCTCCCCCGACATTTTAGTGTAGGAAAAAAGCGGACTCGTTGAGGTGAAACCATAGTCACCAGTTTTGTATATTTTTCTTTAAAACCATCGAACTTGAAAACATCGGTTAAGCTTTTTCATTCCCCTAGCCTGCGAGTAAGCTCTCCGGGGCGCTCTTGCGGCGGGGCGGGAAAAGGAAGGAGATCTTTCAATTACGTCTCTGGAATCTGCAACGAAAAAGTCGATCCGAAATGCTGATTGGCAAAGTTAACATTAGTAATGACGTTATTGCCCTTGGCACGTGGTTTTCAATGTTTGTTTACATTAGTGCTCGTTTTCGTTTCGCGCCGATTGGCGGAAATCTGACAGCTCATTCAACTGGAAACCACAAAGGGAATTGGAGGTGGAATTCAAATTCCAGAGAGGTAGTTGCAAGCTCTCCTTCCTTTTCCCACCCGGCCGCCAGAGCGCCCTGGAGAGCTTGCTCGCAAACTGTTATTCCCCTTCATTTTAGCCTTCTCCATAGACGGAACTAAACTTCTTGTTAAGTCCATGTGTCCAAGCCAGCGCCGAAATCCTTGTTCTCGGCCGTTATCTGTGTACCAGGATATGAGCATGCATCATGATTGGCCTGTTAAAAAGCCATTGTTCAGTTGGCTAATCAGTTTGAAGCAAAATTCGAAACGCACTTCCGGTAATTCACCGAGTTCCTTCGGGGTCCTTAACAAAGGTCTCGACGCTGCTTTGCAGACGTTGATAACCTGAGTAAGATTTTGTCTGCGACACAGGCTACTTCTTTCCTTGCCGTGATAGCTTCATGCTAAGGATCCAACGTCGATGAACGTTAGATTAGGGAAAGGGTGGGTGGATAGTTTCCAGGAATGTTATACTAATCCAAGTCTATCCACCCACCCCTTCCCTTATCCAACGTAGATGAACGTTGGATTAGAACAAGGGTGGGTGGATAGTTTCCTAGAATGTTATACTAATCCAAGTCTGTCCACCCAGCCCTCCTCTTATCCAACGTAGATGAACGTTGGATTAGGGGAGGGGTGGGTAGGTAGTTTCTCAGAATGTTATAGTGATCCAAGTGTTGAACAGTTTTTATCTTTTAAACAGATTTAATTGTTGGCTTTTATTGTAGTTTCTTATAGTTTTTAATACTTTTTTTTGTAAATTTTTATAGTTTCTTACGCTTTAGTCACATTTAACATAACTTTAATATAACAATATTGTAAAGGGCAACCGAATATATTCATATAGAGGTTTGCGCTATATAAATGTAAATTATTATTATTATTATTAGAAGACCAGACCACTACGTCTGTAAATACTGATTCTGAGTTAAGAATTTCGTTGGCACTGGGCAGGTTATATGAACGTTCACATCGGATGTAGTTAATCCGCAACGTTGACTCTAAGAGCGGTCAAACCTCTTTATTTGCAGTAACGTTTAACTCAAAGTTAGCGGTGAGTGGTAAATTTAATTTTCGACCGGAAGAACAGACCTTTCCGCATTGCGCTCCATCCAGAGAGCCCACAATGAAATCAGTGGACAATTTCATAGAAAGCACTGTTTTTCGTTACCCCAAGCCTCAAGTAAGTGCCTTGAACACAAAAATGCGGGTAGTTCTTTTAAATATGGGCTCACGCCTAAGCTTATAGTGTCGAAAAGCATGGAATTAATCGGACCCGTCATAACTCGTGCATGCGCCTAACATTAAAAACTGTACAACAAACGTCGCACAGGGTAAAGTAATTTGCAATCTTTGCTAACACGGCAACAAAACAGAAGATAAAAGTTTTAAAATTTCCAAAGGGTATTTCTAAAGAGCCAGCAGTAAAATAACTGGACAGTGGTCGCTTCCTTTAACACGCTGACGGATCAGACTATCGGATTGTTTAGGCACCAGTCTCTAGGACACCACAAAGTAATCAAGACGCCTGTAATGAAAAGTTATCATATTATTAACAAAAAAGGCCACTTTCGAGTTCCAAAAACCCTCACTTTCAAGCTCTTTCAAAATGAGGCCAATTGCCCAACCTTTCTTGTGAAAATGAGTTTTATTTGCTTGAGAAAGAAATCATTTCCATATCAAAGGTTGAGCACTTAACCTCGTTTTGATACAGAGGCCCAGGGGAACTAGCAAATGGCCTATTCTGGAATTTACTCTAAAGGCAGCCCTGTATGGCACGTTATCAGTGTCAAAATTATGTTTGTCTTAATGTTTTGAATTTATACTGGTATTAAAATGTCTGTCGTGACATTAATGCGTTGGCATGTGGAGCTTAAACGTGACATTACGGATTACGTCTTGACATTAAGACGTTTGTCTTTGAATTACGATGTTCGTCTTGACATTATGATGTTGATATGTATATTATATATGAACAAGACAGTCGTCTTTTAAAAAAATTGAATTGTCGTCTTAACATTATGATGCTCGTCTTGACATTATGAGGTTCATACGTATAATATATATGAACAAAACAAACGCCTTTTAAAAAGATGGTGGTCTTGATATTATGATGTTCGTCTTGACATTTAAGAAAGCATGCACTGCGGACTTACTTCCCGCCAAAACGAATCACGTGATTTGTTCTTCGTAAACAAACATGGCGGACGCATGTGGTGAGCTTCGACAGACGTTGATAACAAGAATAGAAGGAATGATTCACGATGTGCAGCGGGAGCTTCATGCGAACAACGTGGAACATGAAACATCAGATGGACTGTGTTTTCGTGGCGAACAGCTAGCACGACAGGTAGCCTGACTTGTAACCGCCAATGTTTTAGATTCGCGTGTTCTGAATTGCCTCATGTTCGCCTACGAAAAATTAACTTTTTGTTCACAACGAGTGGAAAGTGAGGAAACGGGTTACAGAGCAGCTTTACTAAATCCTGGTGGCCGTGGAAGACCTTCTTACCAGATCAGTAGAGAACAACTGGTATATTTTCTTAGATAACGATTTTCAAGAAGAGAGGTAGCAGACATGTTACGCTTTTCGCTAAGTACTGTGGTTCGTAGGATTCGTGAGCCCGGTTTGGTAAACCTATTACCGTATTCCACCATTTCCGACGAAGATTTAGACGGCGTTCTTAGAGATGTGCAGGCATTGTTTCCCAACATTGGATATCGTCGTATGTTGGGTGAGCTGACCCGTCGGGGCATAGTCATCCAGCACGCAAGAGTAAGAGCATCAATGATTCGAACCGATCCAGAAGGCGCCGTACTTAGATGGATGGATACTATACAAAGAAGATCCTACAGTGTTTATGGACCAAATGCCTTGTGGCACATTGATGGGCACCACCAATTAATAAGGTAGCGATTAAGAAAAGGCACATTGATGTATATTTCCCTTGTGGTCATGTTTAAATAATGTTCAGTGCCCGGGGGAGGGGGGGGGGGGGGGGGCTCCCATATAAAGGTGACGGGATGATCGTCGGAAATTTTAAAAAGAATCAACTTTTACTCCTAAGAGGTACCAATTCTAAAAGTTAATTTGCTGATAAGTAGTTCATGACACACTTTTCCCTGCTAATACTCAAAAGGTACCCAGGCCATTTAAATGCTGGTAGATGCATTTTAGAATCAAAGAATCTGAGAGGTAGCAAACGATGTATTTAAACCCCTGAAACCCGTCACTTTTATATGGAACTCCTCCACCCAGGGGATGGGGGCTCGGTGGTTCTTGGCCTGTTTACATACACAGGTGATTTTTTAATGTACATGTACCTTTTGTCGCAAGTGTAAAGTAGCAGGGATTTCAGCGACCATGTGTAAACCCGCCTTGATGAAGAAAAATTGCATCATATATGTATTTATGGCTCATGGTACAAAATTAATGCACCAAACAAATCCTCAACTACACCAACGCTACAAGAGAAAACTGAACTGCTTAACTTCATAGCCGACATATAAAATCAGGAAACTTGGCTGCTAACAGTCAGAAAAAGTCACTGAGGAAGAGCTATTGGTGGTTTTCACTGATGTCATATCAAAATTCAGAAGCATAAAATAACAGATTTTGATCACAAAATGTTTGTGGAATTGTAGAGGGTATAAACCTACACATCTTGGCCAAATTTTGAAGTCCAAAAGCATTTCTTTTAAGAGTTACAGGCAAGTGAGTATTAGATACTTTTAGTAACAAATGTATGGAGCAGCCATCTTGGTGTCCCACCTTGGGACACCAACATGGCGGCCAAAACTTTAAAGTCATAATTGCACAAAAAATCTCATCAGAAAAGATTGAATTCACTATAAATTAGATTAAATTGGCTTATAAGCATCTACAATGCAAAAATAACTTTCAGCTGGTCAATTTTGTTTATTTTAATGGCTATTCTTAAATAACATGACGGATTGTGTGACACATTTGAAACCTTCATAAATCAATGTAAAACATCTTGAGAACCTGAAACTTTCTGTATATCCACATACCATGTTGGAAACAACTTTGTGGGAGGTCTACTTAAGTTTTTTTTAATTTTTATGACATCATGTGAAAACCAAGAATTCTGATTTGGGAGTGTTGTCTTTGAAACTAACATTATTAATTTCTTACTGAAACATCAAAAATCAGTCATTGTAAAAAAAGAGCTTCCTTATGTGCGGTTTTCCTTTACTTATTTTCTTTTATTGAAAAAGTGACCCTACATGCTGGCATGTTACAGGCACAAAGCAGTCTCAGTTCTTGAATATTATTTGTTAGGTGGTGCCTCGTCATACATGGAGGAGTGGATGGCTACTCAAGGATCCCTGTGTTTTTACAATGTTCTGGCAACAATCGTGCCTCGACAGTCCTGAATCTTTTTTATAACGCTGTAGAACGTTATGACCTTCCTTCTCGGGTAAGAGCGGACCAAGGTGGGGAAAATGTGGAAGTGTCTTTATTCATGCTTTCACACCCTGCAAGAGGCCCTGGGCGCGGAAGCATGATAACAGGATCATCAGTCCACAACCAAAGAATTGAAAGGCTGTGGCGGGATGTGTTCACTGGTGTAGTTGGCCTTAAATACAACCTTTTTAGTCATTTGGAGGGCACAGAGACTCTGGATATAGACAATGAAATCCACATATTTTGTTTGCATTACGTGTACCTTCCCAGGATCAACAATCATTTACATGTATGGAAAGAGGGTTGGATCAGAAAACCAATTTGTACAGAAAATAGCATGACACCAAGACAACTTTTCATATCTGGTATGATGAGAATAGCTGGAAGCAGTCATACAATTGCTAAAGAAATGTTTGAAGATTTGAGAGAGGTAAGAAGCCAAAAATATCTACATCTCTTGAACAAACTTGGCAGTCAGCGGCAAGAAAACTATGGTACATCAAAGGAACCAAGGGAAGTTTGAAGTTGTCTTAGCATGCCAAAACTATGCTTCAAGTTTTCTTTAAGAAAAAAAAAATTGAATCAAATAGTTGTGTTCTTTAATTGACATTGCCTTGTTGCACAAAGGAAAACTTAGTGATTGTAAAAGCATGCAGATATTTGTAGTCATAGTGTCCTTTTTTTTTGGGTAGTTACAATGGGAAGTGGTCGCCCTTACCCAAGAAATTAGCATTATATCAGTGCAAACAGAAGTCAACCAATCCTTGTATGCCAGTTTTACAAGGAATTATGCTGTTTTAATAGGGAACATTTATCACCCCAGCCTCCCCCTGAAAAAAACAACAACAACAACAACAATAATAACAAAATAAAAAAATATATTTATAGTTACTGAATAAAAACTGATTGTGTTGCATAATTTTCAGGATGAGGTTGAGCAATATGGTCTAGATTGGGATGGTCCATTGCCAGAGTCAGATTCTGATGAAATGATTGAATTGCCCTTGACAGAGTGCCCACTGAATCTACAAGAAACACAAGAACTAAAACAAGCCATAGACTCACTGAGGAACAGTGACTGTTATGGAATTGATATTTTTATTCAAACTTTAATGTTTGTTACTTCACGTCTTGCAACATGATTGGCAAACTTCACTTTTTAACAGGCAAACAGTACAGGTTATTGAGTGTCACGGAAATCTTGGTGCCAAGAAAACCTGTATAATAATTAATTGGTCACCACAGTAAGAAAAACATGTTTGCAGCAAAATCAACTAACCATAGGTACTAGTCAATGTAAGCACCTGGCTATCCTTAGTTAGCACACTTGGTATGTTTCAATTTCAAAAATTAATGTCAATATCACTATTGTAAAACTCTTTACGTCTAATGTCAATGGCGGATAATCATTATGTCAAATATGGCTTCAACAAGAAATGTAACAAAGCATGTGAAAATCAGCAAATGAACATGTAAACTGCCTTCTGACCCATGGTCTTATTTGAACTGTTTACATACAACCAAACCCAGCTACACTGTGCATTGAAGCTTCCAGGAAACTATTATAAAATTTGCTATATTGATCATGAACAGTACGAACTTTTAGTTCCATTGTACATGTTTCTGCAAAGAAATTAGGACAGGTATCTTCTCTGTAGTAAATAGTGATCTTCTCATCCAGCCCCAAAGGAGGTAGAGCGCCAAGTCCTGTTGCAAACATGAGAAATTCAACTAGTTTTGAAGACCAAAACTCTGGATTGGAAAAGAAAAACAGTCATTAGTATGTGTAGTAGGACTAAGTGCTCTCCAGCTTGGAATTAACTGGATGAATAATATTCCCAGGAATGCCATAATTATTGTGCAAGGTCATAGTACTCATGGAACTTGCAGTCAGAGGAATCTTATTTTAATTACCTTCAAATTGGACAACCACTTATGCATGAAGTTCTATTGTGTGTTAAATACATTGAAATCAACACTGAATGCTTGATGGGAGTTAAACATTTTACTTCACTATTAGTTTTCATGTTTTTTTCTGAAGGGCCTTGATAACATCTTTCAGGGATTCCAAAAGACTTAATACAATGTCTCTCTCTCTCTCCCCACAAAAACTTTGGACTCTACCCAGGCTGGAAAATAGGGGACAGCAGACAGTCTATTTAAAACGTAAAACTAACTACTGTAACAACTCTTATCATCAAAGCACTCAGATATGGACCTCTTCAAGTGTTGTGTCATTACTTCTCTTGTTCCATCCTCCACCTTGTCAATGTTGTGGAACTGGTTAAAGAGAAGTACTGGCGTCAACAGGGTGTCTGTGTTGCGTACAAAATATGGCTGCATCGATTCAGGATGGCTTCTGATAAGATTTAACACGCCAAGAACATCCAACCCACTGCAGAACTGGTCAATGGAAAGCTTTCTTTTGTAGAAGGCTTCATGGGCAGCTACTAGCTGCATAGCAGCCACGCAGTTCTCATAGGTAAGCACCTTATCCCACCCTGCAGCTTGCAATAGCTCGGACAAATCATCCTGAAGGTTTTCTAAGTCCTGTGGACATCCCGCGTTTTCAACCTTTTAAGAAAAAAAAAGTTGAAATGTATATATCAGTTGATCATGTAACTTGCAATATCATGTGATGTCCCTTCAGAAAACTTTACATATTAAAAGAACCAGCTGCACATGTATCAAGAGGTGATGGTTAAAACAATTTAGGTGAATCAATCTTGTCTTGGATGTCTTAAAAAATTCTATCGTGTACAAAATCTAAAAATCTACCTACATCGTCATCAGGGTGGGCGGCCTTACCTTGCGTATCAGTTCCACAACAGAGCAATCTGGGATGCCCTCTGCACAGTGAGTCATTTCTGTCATGTCTACAGTTTCATGTGATATGAAGTAATACATACTCTTGGAGAAAACAGGCACACCTATGTCACAATGCATAATCGCACAACCGATCATGCGACCAGCAATGAAATAAAGATTGCTTTGAAGGGCGCTTGTGTTGTATGTAATGGCTCTTTTGTTTTCTTGGCCTTCTAGTAAAGCTGGATGATTGGTTACTGCCTTCATCAAAAGAGTAAAGTACTCCCTTCGCAGACCACCAGCATAAATTCCTTCTTCATCCTCAAACTTTACCCTAGGAGACTTGGTGGGATCAAACCTTGTGCTTTTAAACAGTGCAACAGTGTCCTCCCACAAAGTGTTTCTTGCAACAGTGATCCGCTAAATACCATCTTTAAGAACCTTCTCCTTAAGCTGCCTCAGCAAGTCGCATGCACTTACATTCTTCATCACCATACTGTCATCAATTCTACCTCCTCCCTCAAAGTAATTAGTGGTGATGCTTTCTTCCTTCGCATCTGCAGGAGTGAAGTAAAAAAACTTTCACTATAATATTCAAACATATTAATAAATCCAGTAAAACAAGCCATCAGAGAAACGTTTATGTTTTAGTTTGTACATAATACATTCACATCCCAATATGTGTATGTGCTATTTTTCCTAATCTATTATAACAATCATTGATTTTAACATTTAAATGGCATTTTGGCAGACCAAATATTTCATAAGAACTTTCCTTGGTAAAGTTATATAACCGGGCGAAAATGTCCATGCATCTATTTGAAAAAGATTGTGAAAACTGAGAGAAAGGTGTGTAAGACACAACAACTATCAACAACAATAATCTATTTAACTCGAGGTTGTAATTCCCCTTTTCAAATCTAGTTCACCCTTTTGCGTTGTAAAGCCTTGGAATGAAACAGAAAAGTACATTTCATTTAACTGACAAGGATTTCATAAAGAAACTGCAAACCATCAGTTACACTTGAAGGAAACGAATTTCTTGCCATTCAATTCTAAGAAAAACCACAGCCAATCGTTGCAAGTTCTTGTAAAACAAGGGTCACACTGGACAACAAAACCTTTCACTGCTATTTAAAAGGTAACTTCATATTCCCAAGAATAGTATGGTATCTAAATTGATTTT
Organism: Porites cylindrica; assembly: GCA_964035525.1. NCBI lineage: Eukaryota > Metazoa > Cnidaria > Anthozoa > Scleractinia > Poritidae > Porites > Porites cylindrica. The sequence continues at coordinate 29,554,851 of OZ037775.1, forward strand.
TACAGGTTATTACAGTACCACAAGTTATAGTTACCTGGCTCACATGTAGCTGTTGAAGAAACCTTACTGCATACATTCATGGGTGGGAACTCAGCAAATACCATGTCAACTGCATCAGATACAACCCCACCACAGACTTGTTTCCACAGCAAATTAAAGGACTGAACATGAAAAGTGTACTTACAGTTTGCTGCAGTGTTAGTAGAGGATAAACTGGATAATTCATGGTTGGGTTTTCTAGGTCCACCAACATCCTTACCAATCTCCTGCCTTTTGTTGAAACATTTTCAGACAAAAACAAAGTAATCAGAACTGTTTTTTTTTTCACCTCTTAACGTGGTTATACATGTAGCTGCTGTATGCTATTAAATCCTGATCTTAATTTTTTTGAATTGAAGGTGGCTTATCTACATATGATTTGTCATACAGTGTATTTATCACACAGTAAAGGCATTTGATCATGAGTTAACATATCATTGTGCTAGATTGGAATGGCGAATAAGATCAAATTTGCAACTTCTGGAATTTTTAAGATTCAGCAAATGAACTAGACAGTACACAATATGTCATTTAGAATCAGATACTTCTTACCAAGAAAGTAAAAGCTTTTCAGATGATTATTTATTAATTCCACATTGTTTTTGTAAATGGGATCAAACTGTGCACGTATATCCCATGTGGGAGGTTTTGCACTGTATGCAATTTAGATTTAGATCTAGATTTAAACATGTATCACCAGAGAAATAACTTACCCTTGATTGCAGCTGAAAATATGTTCCTTTAAGTCATTTATTGAAAAGTAGAAATCACATCTTTTGCATTCCTCCATTAGAATATCACCCTGAAAGATTTGGGACAAAATGAAATAGAGCATCATTTCCGTACATCTAAGTTGGGACTTGGCCTGGGAAAGAAGCCTGTTCTTAAGGAAATGTTGATCATAGCTGATTATAATTCTGATAAAAAAAAAAATCAAAATGTACAAAGAAACTTCATGTTATATTCTTAATTCTCGTTCCTGGCTCAGCTAGGGTATCCATGGTTATCTACATTATTCTTGTCAGGGGTCGCTCCAGGGGGAGGTTTGAGAGGGAGGCCACAACCCTACCAGGTGCCCTTTGGGGTGCTGGTACTTAAACCCCCCACCCCTTTTACAAAATCCTGTATCCGCTCCTGCCTCTAGGTTTTTAAGTAGGCTATCATTGAGAGCTCTCGTTCCATCAGTAAATAATTGTAATAAATAACTTACAATCGCTATACAGGCTCTTTAGTGGAATCAACAACAAAGGCCGTTACCAATTTAGCTCACACTTACTTCAATTAGACCACCGTCGCCTTCCAAAGGCGTAAATGACAGGTCCTTCTGCAGAGGACGGATATACGCTGTTGCTTGATTCAAATTATTCTTCAAGTACTGAACACTATAACCCTCTGTCTTTGAACCGGGTATTAGTACCAGCCTTGTAGTTGACCTTCCATCAGTTCTCAAAAATTTATATCCTCCTCCATCACGAAGCTTAGGATATGTTTCTGATAACTTCTCATGCAAGAGAGTCGCAGACCAGCCTCTGTCCAACGTGATTTCTCTCTCTCCCAGTCCTGCAGCTCTTAGCTTAAGCTTATCTTCCACAGATGGTATCCTGCAAGCATCTTTTTCAGCCAAACAACAAAACTTGTGAGTCCATTGGTTTCGCTTTGTTCGGAAACCAAATCCACCTGTGGCTTTCTTCGCTCGTTTCTTTCCTGTAGTTGCTCTCGAGAGTGCTGTTCCTGACGACAGTGGCCTGAACCGCAGTGCTGCAGCGATCTGATTTACTCTGGGGTTTGTGCGTACAGGCGCGTTGCCAAACAATCTTTGGTGCTCTGCAAAGATGCTACTTGTGTTTGGACCAGACGAGCGAGGCAACGATGTTGATGAAATTGATTTGGTAGCATCAGAAGTTTCACCGCTATTAGGACCCTGCAGCATGTGTACTACTCTACACAAACTTTCGTTGACCTTCTTCAAATTCTCAAGAACTTCTCCCTCAGTGTTGTTCACCATGCCCTTCTTCAAACGCTACGTCATAACCAAATTTTATCGGATGGATAGTTTACCAAATTTTCTTACCCATGGTGCTCCGCTGGCGCGCTTCGCGCGCGAGAGCTCCGCTATAAATTCAAAACATTAAGACAAACATAATTTTGACACTGATAACGCGCCATAGCCCTGCAGGGGTGCTTACCATTTAAAAAAATCATCCAAGTGCAAATCTTGTGCATAAACATTAAACTAGAAAATGACATGGTGTGAGAACGACCCGCTACAATCCAAATCAGCTGAACAAACTAAAAAGAGTAGAAATATTGCGTCGCCTCAGAAGACAGCCCATATTTTTTAAGCTTCCCAAACGGAATGGCGGGAACCATTTGATTTTCCAACCCAAATTTTCGGGTTTTCCATGTAAATAGTGAGTACCCGTGTAGATCACAGTGTTAACAGAGTATTGATAGAGAATGATGCTTTCGTATTTAGTGTCACTCAGCCTCAAGTTGAGTGACTGAGAGTTTAATCAAGCGGTGCTTTTCGCCACTTTTTAAAATTTTGGTATTGAAATCAGTTCGACCCACTGAATCAGAGACCACAAACGAAGTTTCCTTCCTGTGAGAATGATCGTTCGTCCCATCAAAAGTTGCGCGTGATGCCTTTTCTCTGTAATACATGATATTCCCACATCTTTGTGTTTGTATTACCCTCGCTTCACTAAAAAAAAGTCTTTCAAGATAACACTAGACACGATAGAATGAGCCAGATCATTCTCTCTTGGGCATCCTGTCGTTTCGCCTGCTGGCAGTTCGCCCAGGTCGATTCGCCCGATGTGTATTTGTCATTCGTTAAACCTGAGAATTAGGAGTAAGCATGGAAAGACAGTGACTGCACATGTGGAATCCAAGCTTAACTAAAACAACATCTCGGAGAAGTAGGTTCACTATGTTGTAGAGTGTTATAATGTCATCAGGCGAATCGACTTAAGTCCTAGCGAAGGCCTTCACGCGAATCGACTTTCGGGCGAAACAACCGCAATTCCTCTCTTGTATTAGATTAGAGCAGTGATGGAAAAGGAACGAACCAAAAGGCGTGATGTGAGTGTACTGATGTTGTTTTGCTTATTAAACCTATTTCTTTTTTGAAGTTCTCATTGTTGTCACCTTTGACCAAGTTTCCTAATGTTTACTAAAGTATGAATAAGACACTTTGCAAATAATAACGCGTTATAACTAAAGCTGTTATAACTCATTTTCCAAAGTGACCTTCATACATTTTCTTAAAGAATTTGTGGACAGAACTTGACAGAGAATCAAAGTGTCTTTTGCAGGTGATCAATTTGAACTCTCATTACTTTTTATATTGATGATGTATTGACATTGTTCAGATAAAATTCATTTTCAAGAACTGTTAAACCTGTGGCCCTCTATATGTTCCCTACCAGCTAAAGACACGTGAGGTCCTGAGGTGGAAATAATGACCCTTGACTCTTTCGTATTGTTCTTCAAACTGTGCTTACCTTGAAAGACCACGTCCTGCATTAGGCACATCTAAAATAGAAAAAAAGGAATACATACAGAAACATTTATTTTCAATACGTTACCTTTTACTGTGAAACTCGCAAAACCGTGATCACCAGAAATATTTATGGAATGATATTGTGTTGAGAGGAAATAGCCAATAGGGCGTGAGAAAACTAAACTGCAAACAGCAACGGTAATTAGTTTGTGGTTGTGAGATTTGCTTGCGTATCCTGAGCTTTATTGTGATTGGCCAGTACACAATTAACATTCCTGAAATTTTTCAGGTGTTCACGGTTTTCTGAGTTTGACAGTAAATGTAAAAAAATAAAAAATAAAAAAATAAAGATTTTGCTAAACTATGAGGGCACGTTGTTGTAGTGGATGTGGTTGTCATCATTGACATCATAGCAGTCCACAGCTGTACTGTACAGCTATAGTAGTAATAATATCATTAGTGATAGCCCTTGTATTAGTACATGTTAATGTACCAGAAGCATGTAGAGCCAAGCATTTGGCGATGTACATTAGTATAAGACTACTCACATGATGCCACTAAATAAAACTCTTTTAACTCAGCTGTTATAACTCTTCCTTCATTGTCATGCTCTTCAACGCCTGCAAAAACATGATACGTTTTGACTCTTTGCAACCTATAATGATATTGCTGTTTATTTTTGTATCTTTAAAACAGACATTCGTGCAGGGTGAAAGTTGACTGTACATACAATTAATTCCCAAGTGACTTCTGATAAACTACTAGATTCTCCCTTCAATTTTCCTTTATATGTTTTTCAATCAAAGAGAGAATTAGAGATTGCATCAGGAAACACTTAGTACCTTATTCCTATCACCCATAGGTCATCGGCAAACAAGAACCAAACATTAGATACCATTTATATTATAATGTTAATACTTACATTGTAATTTCCCGGAAAATGCACAAAGAACAGAGATTTACTATAAAGTTCATAGCAAATTCAGGTTGACATTTTTCAAATTTAGAAATGAACAAATAAAAACCGCTGTGTCAGTGTTCAGAGTAAATAAAATATAAATAACAATTAAAAATAATAATCCATGTACATGACGAGTAAAGGAAAACCTTGAGCCTCACAGTGCTACAACATCTAAAACATAACAACTGATGTATACCATAGGATACATTTAATGGCTTTGTCTTGCTGCATAGTCTAAAATAAATATCTAATCAAAAGAATATCAATTTAATAATTAATGTAATCACTACAATGATTTGGCGTATGTAGTATACTAGGAATAGGCTTTACAACAAAGAGCTAGCCTTCTGAAAGCAAACACAAACATTTTAGCCTGACCAGAGACTTCTCATGGAAAAAAAGGAGAAAAAAACATCGCCCTAACAAATACAACTGGTAATATAAGGTGAAAATTTTAAAAACCTTGTTTCATATGCACAAGCATAATAATACAATAATGGAATTTCGAGATATTGTGTTCAGTGAGGCTATAATTTATGCATAAACTGAACACTGGACTTTGTGCTTAAGTAAACTGGCCACTTTATGGATGTTTTTGGAACGTTTTAACCACTCTAATCATTTTTTGAACAAATGTTCTGCCTTCTTGAACTTTTTTTTGCAATTTGTAAGGCTACTTTCATGAAAACAGCCATTACATAAATTTTGGTGTTGCATGTCAATGCCCACTCTAATAATGCATTTTGAACTTTAAAAAAATAATAAAAATTAGGACTTTGCAGGGCAAGCATGAATAAGCTAACAACCTGCATAATTATTTGGAATGCATTAATTCAAAGAAAGCACAAGAACACTAAAATGCCTTAGAAAAGCTGGTTCTAAAAAGAGGAGAATCAGTTGTGAGTATCCAACCCCAGATAAGGCGCCACTGCAGAATTGGGATCAAGTAACTGAGGGTAGAAATGGTGAAAAAAAAAAAAAAAACGCTGGCCTTTTCTTGTAAAAGGTTGCAAATTTTTTAAATATGCATTGTACAATAATCCACAGTCTCCCCAATTAGTAAGGCACTGTGCCTGAGCCACGAGACATGAGACTTGAATAAAGTTCATTATTATTATTGTTATCCACAACGTCACATGGCTATCCAATCAAACCCAGGAAATTTCAAAATTTTTTTGCACTTCATGTCATTATTCAATATGTCATTCAGGGTGGCTGAGCAGTTAAAGTGCTGTAAATGTAATTCAGAGGCCCTAAGTTCATGTCCTGCGCATGCCCTGGCAACTGCCTAGATTTTGCCATTTATGTTCCATTTAAATCATTTGCTTAATTATCCGTGAAAAGCACCTTAAGGGGAGATCAAAAGGATAAATAAAGTACTATAATCATCATCATTAACATTATAAAAAGTATTATCATTATAATAAGAATGACTTCAAAGAGCTATCATGCCTTTTGAACTTATTTTCAGATTTTAGACCGGTACAAAAGACCTGCACGTTTGTCATACAAAACAATACTTCACTTTAGAATTGCTTTATTGGATTTACATACTTTTTACAGGTCAAAATTAAATTCAGGTGAAATTTTTTTAACCTAAGTTGATTGTCAATTCTCTTTGTCTCCTAGCCCTAATTATTCATGCATTAGGGCATTAGGAGACAGAGGAAATAGAGAATCAACTTAGGTTAAAAAAAATTAACCTCAATTTAATTTTGACCTGTAACATACTCACCCAACTCCACTGTAACCTTTTGTCTGTGCTTCAGCCCAGTAGGTATGATATCCAGGAAATTTGGCCTCCTACAACAGCACAAAATGAGACTTGTTAGTAACAAAACGGGTCAATAAGAGAAACAAACAAAACAAACACAACAATTTTATATCACAAGGCTTTGGCTAAGAAATAATACAATTGGGTAACATCATCACATTTAGAAAAGGGGGAAATTGGGCTCCCTTCAGTATTTATTAAAGCACGGTTCAAAGCCGGTTTAAACCGAATACCTCAAACCGCCCAAAACCGGTTCAAACCGGTTTCCCAAATTCCGGGAAAATCCCAAGGTCACGCCAAAATTCCGAGAAAAGGCCAATTAAAGAGACTGTCCTGGTAACCCCATACTGTATACTACTGCCATAGACACTATTATTCATAAGCTTTAAAAAGTCTTTCTCAAGAGCATTCTTAGCATTCATTCGTCTCTGTGTATTAAACTTATTGTATTGCCCCAACCATGAGGACTGATCAAATTCCAATACACGGTGTACTTTCTTTAGTTTTAACCCAAGGGATAGATAAAGTTGCAGATTTTTGTAATGTAGCACATAATTTTTCTTATTATATGGCTGAGTCTGTTTTCGCCGTGCGATTGGTCAATTTGCGGTCCGTAACTTGCTATACGCTCCAAAATTTCAAAGAAAATGCTCATTTCGGAGCTCTAAATCTCTTTACATCGGAAACAAAAAGGTTGAAATTAAGTTACAAGACGTCTATCAACCTTGAGGACTTAGATTTTGGCTTTGTCCTTCAACATTTTAAACTGTGTTTATTTGTGAACGAAGGCGATGAAGAAACTAACTCGTAATCTTATCGAAGAGGATTCTGGTCAGTGTTTGAAAATTTTATCGTAGTACACAGTTAAGAAGACGAAAATCGACTGGCAGAGATTCGAGATGTTTTGCCTAAGAGAAAATGAGTAATTCCTTCGACAATATATGATAACAAACATGCCTGCACCCGATCATCTTGACGAGCTTCTTTGTCATTTGCAGTGTTTTTCCAAAGATCAACGAAAGAAAGATGGTCGCGACTCCGAGCCAGACACAATGTCCAGTTTTCAAAAGACTCCAACGTCACATTGGCGATTGAGTGAATACTTACAGTGCTCTTTGTTTTGACCGAATTTACTTAAAAATATGTCTGTAAACCCTGAGGACTGGGATGTTGACTTTGCCTTACCAGATTTAACCTAGCTTTGTTTGAACAAGAACGAAGCTGATGTAGAAACTGAATCGTAACTTTCCCGTGGAAGAAAATATGGTCCGTGTTTGAATTTTTAACGCAGATCACGCCTGAAGAGGAGAATGAACTGGCAGAAATTCGAGAGGTTTTCCCAAAAAAATTAACGAGCTAATCCTTCGACAATGACAACAAACTTACCTTGAAAAGCTTCTTTGTCTTTTGCAGTGTTTTTTTTTACAAGGACCAACGGAAGAAAAAAGGAAGCGACTTCGAGAAAGACGCAGTGCCCGGTTTCCAAAATACTCAAGCGTTACATTAAAGAGCTAAAACTTACAGCGCTCTTAGTTTTGACCAAATGAACTTTTTCAACATGGCGAATTTGTTTTCACTTTCTCGGAAACCCTTTGTTGTGTGCTATTGTTTGGTGAGTCAATAAAAACTTTCTTTCTTGATGCCTGTCAAATGATTGTCAAATCGCGCGTCCTGCACTTGTTTCTGGTCCCCCAAACTGTAAGAAGCCATATAATAAACATCTTATTAGCCTCGTTTTTTCGGTCCGTACTGTGAACTAGTTACGGATCCTGGTTTTTTTCCATCCACTTACGGACCGAAAACTCGGCTAATAAGAGGTATCTATCAGCCAGTGTTGGGATAAGCTTAGCTACTTGTCCGATATTTATTCCAAACTTCTCCTGAATATTTTTACAATAGGAAGAGAGCATTTCTTTGGTAACTTTCATTTTCTCCGCAGCTAGAGGAATATCGTTATGCAGCTCATGCAATTCGTTGGGACATTCCAAATCGAGTTCCAAAATCATACCTTTTTTTCTGTCTTCTGTACAGGCAGCTAGATTAACTTTTTGTATCTGTTGTTCAGTCATCCATCTAAACCCACCTGTTGTTAAACACTGACTCATCGCGTATCCATAAAGGTTATTCGCATCTACATACATAACATACTTGCTTGGTTTGCTGTTATCATATCCAGAAATATACTTATTATTAGCTTCCCCATGCCGGTTACCAATATAGGAAATAACACCGCGCAATCCCTTTTGTATAAACTGGAACATATCAACATCTGTCATAAGCTCACGTCTAATACCAGTCATTTTCATCATAGCATCCCAGGATAGCCCAGGAGATGTAAAATAGTGGTACGGATCTAATTTATAATACTGAAGGCAGGTCTAACGGAAGTTCTCAAACACATCAGCTAATAGTTGAATATCAGACTTCAGATACAGATCTTTCCTTCATATTGAAAGTATTCCATACATTTTGAGCATGTTGGTATTGCACATCAGAGATATCCTTATCTACTAAAATACTATAGAAATGTTCTTTGGGAGTTACTGCTTGTCATCAAATTTTTGGAAACTATGCATATAATCATGGGGATATACCCCTCTCTTTTTTATAAGTGATAGTTTCTCATCCTGAAAAACCTTTGATGTACATTTGAAAGCGTCCGCAGGAAGATTAGCAGCCATCTGGCCATGAACTGGAAACTGTCCAAGAATAAAAGATGCTTCCCTAACATGAAAGCCATGTATTTCTCAATATTATTGGGAATGCAGTTTATCTCCAAATCATGCTCTTTTCCTATGGTCCCAATCTCTTGCATTATGAAATGGGAATCATATCCTTGTGGATTATGGAATATTACAGGGATCTTAAACTCCTTTGGATTAATCCTTAATTTGAGGTTACGATCCTGATGTGCCAATCCCTTATACTGTCCAGTGATATGACACTGGTCCCAGACCCGGATATCTTTATTACCACACTTCTGTCCACAAATATGACAGACACTCTGCTGCAGCCTCAAACTCTTGTTCCTCCTCATTAGTCATATTCAGATGCTTCTTGAATTTGGTACTAATAATCTTCTGACAGATTGTAATTCTAAAAGCATCTGCTGCATGAACTTATTAATGGAATCCTCCCCTCTGTAAATTTTCACTGGTTTAGTATATTTTTCGTTATAGCAGCATACTACTTTGTAACCATAGGTGCAGCCAGTGTGCTTTTGATATTTTTTGGTATAAGATTTATCCCCGCATGGTTGACATCCAGTTACTTTCTCTGTAGTGGCCTCAAAATCAGCATATATTACAAAGGGTTCGGGCATCTGCTTATGATGGTTTTGAAACTGAAGTATATTCTTACCCTTCTGCTGCATTCTTATTGCTTGTTCCCCATTTATCACCAAACAATTCTCCTTGTGTTTAGTTAATATCTCTTCTGTACTATGCTTTCTCTCCTTATGCTTAGTCTTATTGTAGGTCAAGCTATTAAAATCCTTGACTAGCACATAATGTTGCTTCTCTCCCTCAGCAATCCGCAGCAGGTTCAAAACGTTCTCATTATGCTGCTTAGAGACAAAAGATAGGATAAAATTGCTTGTTCTAATAGCGAAAAACATTAACATTTATACTGTTTTGCACCTCAGTTTTGGTATAATCTTTTGCATTAACGGGAAACTCAATATCGTGGTAATTTAAATCTTCTACCATCCTCTTGTCTGATTTTTTGATTCTCTGTGGGTCCTTTTCTTGTGGGTGCATATGGCACCAACGAAAACACTCATTTTCATTATTTTTAAGGTTTACCAAACCCTTTGTAGAATTTCGGAGCCCCACTGGTAGTGGTATATATGAACTGCCTTTAGTCGGTTCATACACTACTGTATTAATATAGTGCTCATTAATGTTGCTAATAGTCCAACCACTGCCCTCCAGACACCAATACCGTTCAGTATTTGCTGTTGTGATACCCCCAAGCTTGGTAAAAAAATCATCGGGGTTAATTAATATTTGCGCCCGATTATTGAAATATGCTAGCTTATAAATTACTTATAAATTGCTCATCCTTCGTCTTAACAAATGTAACTTTTAAAGTCTCCCCAAATGTAAAACCTTTCATTTCATTAAGAATAACATTAAATGATCGACTAATTGCCAGTCTCGTATTTTGCAACTGCACCAATTACAATTACGTCGACTCATTATATTATTACTATATATTATTTTTTTCTTGGATCAGTCATAGAACAATCTGCTTCTGACTGTTTAAAACCAACAATAGGGCAATTTCTCGCTTCTTGTTGGTTGGCATTATTTTTACTCATATTTGCACTCATATTCTGCATACTATTATAAGGCGCCATCTCTTTAAATAGGTTAGCCCAAAACCGGTTCAAACCAGGGTCACGCCAAAATCCCTGGAAATTCACAAGATTAAATCCAAAATATAAATCTGCGCTCGGACCCCCATGTCCCATACTACTGACATTCACTCTTAAAAGTATTTAATATTTCAGATAAACATATCTTTAACATTATCTCTTTGTATATTAACTTGTGATGGTTTATTTTCCCCTAGAAATTTCTCTGTTTCTTACCGAATCTGACACTCTTACTAGCCGCCACATTTAAAAACCCTATTAACCAACTAAAATAGCCTAGAAGTCAACATATAACAAAACAAAGATAACATACCTTTAACTGAACGTCTCCTTGTCGGTCCTGGCCGTTTTAACTGGCATTTTGTCGAGTTTTGCACTCGTAGGCACTATCCACTAAAATACGAAGCATTTATAGTCTACAGTCTTTTTTTTCTTGGTGAGTAAAAGCTCTCACTTATAATTAAGGTTTGCGAAAATTTACAAAGTCAAAAATTCACAAATTTCCTACTAGCTTTATCAATGAAACCGTCTTAGCAGGTGGCCCTGAGTATTAGATATATATTCTTTCTTTTCAGTACCAGGTTTTTTGCATAATTTCTTTAGTTCACATATTCACTGCACTCATTTGAATTTATAAAGACAAGAAAAACTTTTAAGAAAAGAAATTAGTTTCCATTCTCTATTTTAATTTGTTTTTGTGCGATAGTTTCTGCTTTTGTTATTTAACAACGGCAGCTTAGAGTCAGCTTAAATTGGTTGTTTTTTATCCACAAAACCGAGGTAATGAATAAAGGAAAAAGCTTCCTTTGTGTTCCGGTTTCCGAAACAATACGTCTATTAAAATATGTTTTATATGTTTTAGCTTTTTAACCTTTTTTTTTGCGCTTTTAGCTACTATACCACTAACTACACGGTTATTACCGTCATTATTATTCAGGTCCAGGTCCGCCGTGTGGGCGGAACAAGTTATATCATAACCAGTTGAATACATTAACTTCGTGTAAAATTTTTGTATATTTTTTAGTTCGCTCACGTATTTGTGTGTGATGTGTGTACTCTTAGTGCTTAACACATAACCGTTCACTGGAGTTCGTAAAAGGTTTATATTCTTAAAAAATTTCAAAATGCATAATTCTTCTTGGGCTCAAAGCGGTTTGATAATTATTTCGGGTTTTAAGTGTTTCTGAAAAGAAAACATCATGTGTAATATATTAATCTTTGGTATTCCGGACCAGAGTCCGAAAAAGGTTTTTATATTATTAAGCAATTTCATAATGCGTTATTCTTCTTCGTTTTTCCGGGGCTAATTTTCGCCTTTGCATTTTGTGATAATGAATACAAATTAAAGATGATGCTTTGCTCTAGCTGATGTCGCACATTGTGTCACTGTCAGTATCAATGCAAATATGTCAAAAGTTTAAAAAAGAAACAAATTGCACAAGAGGATCTTTCTTTGCTTCATTACTACGTAACGGTTTTTAGGAGAGAAAATATCTTGCTCCTAACATAGGCACTTAGGTTTCAGTAGCTGAACAAGCAACTAAAGCATTTCGCATACTTGTTTAGGACAAAGATCTGACCTAAATAACAAAAACATCTTATTTGTTACTTAGCTGTTAGGCAAGTAGCTGCTGGCAGCAAAATTTTAATTATCCAATAATTCATTGATGGAGCAAATAACAATAGCAACCGCCATCTATTTTGCAACGTCAAGTCTTATGTCAAATTAGAATCAGTCACCAGGACTTCACCATCTGTTTGTACCAACCGACTTGCTTCAAAATTAATGGGGACTTGGCGATCTCCGTTATCTTCCAGTAAAGGGACCCTTGACAAGTTTGGCACAATAATATAAGTAATGAAAAAACAAACTTATACTAACTTTCAATTAACTTAAAATGTTGTAGCCTCACCAGTTGGACCATTTCGTTCATCATTAAAGAAACAAACGTTATTCGTGATTATTTATTCTTGATGGCAGTCAGAGTCATCTGAACTCATTTTTGGGTTTGTCTGCAGGTGTTAAATAAAACACGGTTGAAGCTAGACTTGGTTTATTGTCGTGAAAGTTCCTCTTGCAAGCAATGCTGTAATCGCGCTTTGCACAAGGTTAGTAACCTGGTATAAAGAGTTTGGTTAGTTTAAATACCTTCCTCAAGCAAAAAAGTCATGGATAAAGTACCTAAAAGTATCTCAAAGTGTACAGAAAAAGGAAAGTAGAATTATTTCCTCTCTGTGCCAATGCGATAACATAACAGTGAAATAATGTCCATTTAATACAACATTCAGTTTTTTTATAAGAACATTTTTTCAAAAATTTAGCTGACTCGGTAACATGGATGATTTCGTGAATTCTGTGAATTTTGCATTGTCTCAGCCGTGTTGTTTAAAATTTGTCTGTTGATTCGAGCACCAGAATTTTTTATTGCGCCCAACTCAATAAGTAGATGAAAACAAAGAAAATTTCAACGCACAGTTTAAGACGCAAAAGAACGTTGTTTAAAATAACTAGAGACCCGTGTAGCTTATTTTGAATGTAGAATGTAGAAATTCTTATTTGCGAACTAACCAAGAGGTAAAAAAAAGATTCCCTTTGTTTTGTTTGTTTGTTTTTTTTTTTGGCTTCAAATTTTCCGGTTCTGCACTATGTTAAAAATTTGTTGAACCTAATTCAAAAGCATCAAAAATGAAACGGCTTTATATTAACCGAACTGGTGACACAAAATATTTTTTACATAATCAAGAATTCGAAGTATTGACAGTATTGTTACCTGGGTTTAACATAAAGATAAAGGAATACCGATCGTATTCAGTAGCATCTTATAACAGAGAAAATGGGTTTGTCAGCTGCAGGATTCTATGTTGGTTCACCGTTTGGCAGGGAATCGCCTTTCTATCTCCAGCCCATGATTTGAAAGAAATACTTTCATAACCTGTACTTATGAACCTCCCTTTATTAGAGACAGTTCTCTTGGTTCTATGCAAAGGTTTCAAACCTCATACAATTCCTATCTCCATAATACAGACAACTCTTTAATGAGGACACCTGGATCTGCCCCTAAAGTGTTCCTAAATTTTTGATTCACTGTGCTAAACGTGGTTGCTTCATTTACTTATTATTTTTTTTTCGTTCGGTTTAACTTTCTGACTTAAGCTTCACTCGAATTTATAGTGTGCTAACATGGTTAACATTTTAACCATCGGGCATCCCATACTCACCGTATTGTAGTAATCATTGTAAATTTGCAACAATGAAATCATGTTTTGGCTGTTAAATTCTGTATATTCTATATGTTTTTCAAGCAATTGCTAGGATGGTTGAAGTATTTTTGGTAAAAAATGTATAACAGTCGGTTGGGTTTGCAATAATAGTGTTCGTTACTCCGCGCACACCATGATAACGAAACAAGGAATAAAAAAATATACCTTCTACTGTGTTTTAAATAGGTGTCAAGAATGAAAAGGGCCAGTATATAGATTTGGCCAAAGCTAAAATGTTTTTGTAGGTGTCCTCCTTGGACAGAAAAAAACAAACAAACACATTATTTACTAAAACGCGGCACCCAAAGACGTGTTTCCGTAAAGTAACTGTTAAAAGGAGCAAATCAGGTGTCCTAAAAATTTCTAAATCTCGATAAAAGTCTAAACATTTCTGAATAACCAAGAAATCCAGTAATCCACTAGTCTAAGATAAGAAGTATTCATTGCCGAGCTTTATCTTTAGGGTAAAGGGAGAAACTATTCGTATTTTGAAAATCTTAACCTTGCTGCGTATGCAAAGGATGTATCCCGAATCCCTGCATGTTTTCTCGACATTTAGCAGGGAATTGCGTTTTTTAATAGTTTTTGAAAAGAGTACAGTCGAACTTCTCGTTATGGACCTGATTTATTACGCACAGTTCTCTTGGTTCCAAAAATGCTAAACTTCATATTTTAGGTCCGTATTACAGAAAGATATACATTGTCAACACCTGTCTTTGTCGCTTTTATTTAAATAAAGTTGAGGTTCAAGTTCAAGTCAGAAAACAGGAACACCGAACGATGTCACTTTCCAAAAACAACTTCAGAAACCTATTTTAGGCAATCTAAAGTGCTTTTAAACGCATCGAAGCGTTGCCATGACCTTTTTGTATCTTTTTGGTCGTTCCCTAGCCCATCCGAACCATTTGGAATTCATCAGGGTCGAACAGTCATTTTCTCGTAAATATTGCTTGACATATTCATACGTTTACGAAACGTGAGATTTCCTGGTACCTCTTTCCATCGCTATTTTCGAAAAAGAAAAATTTGCGGGTCCTTGCTTTCACAAGTAATAGCCAAATCAGTGAAGTAAAGTGTGAAAAACTAGCTCTCTAAAAACTAAATGTTTTTTTTTCTGACGGGAAAGACCATTCTAGAACGTACAAAAGAGACCTAACTTAAAATAAAGATGCAGAATTTAACCAAAATATGTTTTCCACTAAACTCAGTGCAAGGTCTGTTTAAAAATTTATCATGATTATTAAACTGCCTACACGGTGACTAGGATGTGCTGCACACTCACAAAGCTTGGACACACGATCAACCTGAACTTGTTTGTTGTTTGTAAGCACCAGGTGCTACCCTCGCGTGGGGGACTGGAACTACATAGACAGATAGATAGATAGATAGATAGATAGATAGATAGATAGATAGATAGATAGATAGATAGATAGATAGATAGCTTAATTTATTAAGAAGTAAAATCATTGCAGCACCCGGGCCGGCTAAAATATGACTTATTTTACAATGGAACTAAAAATTATCTATAAATATATGATAACTACTATAAAAACCGTAAAATATAACCTACAATAAATACAAGAGAGAAGTATCAACACCAGAATACTAATAGCGGAGCTCCATAGCTAAGGAAATGTGGTAATCTACCCATCCGAGAAAATTTGGTAATCACGTGACCGTACGCCCGACCGTCCGTCCGCACCACAGGGAAACCAATGTTTTCTCTCACTCTTTCTAGCTAGTTTGGGAGCCCAAGAGAAAACTAATTGCACATCAATGTTGTGATCAACTGACAGCTGTCAAAACAGGATATCCGCTGACCAGTGTCACCTGACCGTACCGCGGGCTCAAGTGTCGACCCATCGAGGTCGAGTACTTTTTTGAAGTTATCCGCTGACAAATTACCAGTTTCAAATGATCGCAGGCTCAAGTCTATTTTTTCCAATGATTCATATGAAATATGTTGTGTTTATGTCACTATGGCCCCGCACTGTCAAGATTTTGATTTCAAACTGACCTCGGACGCGAAAATTCAGCCACTTTTTTAAAAATAAAGGCGGGGAAGACCTTTTCTTACCATGGTCACGCGTTGGTCACGCTCTACGTCCAATTTTTGTACTCTGATTGGTCAAAATTTGACAGGTGAGTTCATGCGGAAAATTTATGCAGCATCTTGAAAGTTGTTTACTTTGACAGAGTTTTGTGTCAACTTGTTTTTAACTGTCTTTTTCCACTGGATGTACAAAATGAAATACAGCTGCTATCAAGAGTCTTCTGTTATCCATGGCTGGTTTGTTTATTGGGTTTTTGGTTGAGAAATGCGTCGCTTGTTAAAATTGGGTAATCCGATTTCGGATGGCATCGTTTTCGTCTTTCACCTTGCTCAATGCGTAAGAAGGTTTAAAAGTCTCAAGCAACTATGGCCTTCCTTGATATCTTTCAGGAACTGAATCTCGAATGGTAAGCCTGAGTAATTATTGTATTTGATGTTTGTTTTTGTTATATCTAATTTCATGAAGTCGAGCACAGTTTATGCGGCAAGTTTTTGCACGTTTGTTAAGATTTGAGTCAATGATCTGATCTAGTATCAGGTTTGATATAAGCTTACAGGACTTTAAAAGGCCTTCAGATTTTTTTTTTCACGGCAAATAGAAAACAAACGTTCCGAAGAATATTTAGTTATAAATTTGGCTGTAGAAAGAAAACTTTGAGTGATTTTCTTGCTTCGAAACTTAAGCTTTAGCTTTATTAAAGCTTAAAGACTCAGGATTTTTAGAGACACTTTAATACTTGTCTTCGTGAATGAAAATTGTTGTCTCTGTAAATGTTTTATCGAATTATATTTCTTTTATTGATTGTTAGTAGTCTCCCTTGCAATTTTAATCGCTTGTCCGTGGTGTTTGTTTTCATCGTTCATGAACATCGCTTGCAGGAGTACATAGAAATGTCCCACGTATCAAACGCTTTATAAGATTACACATCGTTATAGCTGGAACCATTAAATAACAAAAAGTAATGATAATAAATTCGTTATTATGTCGAGACGTATCTCCATTAAAGTTCATTCAAACACTCGACCACACTGACAGCTCGCACTAAAAATGAGAACCGGCTGGACGTATGGGTGATTTTGGCAATTTTTTGAACGGTTTCGCTAAAAGCCCACGATTGATCGTCCTGGACATTGAAAAATTGTGAAATGCCGTATTCTGTCCGAGGTCTGTATGATAAAAAGTACTGTTTCACCTCAGATGTGATGTATAAAAAGTATAAAAGGTTGGTTTACACACCCTCAGATTTGTTGGCAAGGATTTGTAAAGTAAACCTGTCGAACGCAAAAAAAATGCGGCCTGATTTGTTTTCCAAGAATTTGTTTTCGAGGCCTAATCTACCGTGATCAAGAGCCATTATGGCTCTTGAATGTGATAGAAGATGTTTGCCATTTTTTGGGTGTACATATATTTAGGCTATCAACTCGATGTAAGATGTTTCACTCTAAAATAACTTATCCTTTCCCTCAAAAGTCACATGAATGAGCCCTTAAGTTAACTGATTTGTGGATTACAAGTTCATTGTTTGATTTAAAATATAAATTTATTAATGGGAGCTTCGCTTTTAGCCCTGGCTAAATCTATATATTAATTAAGATTACTACTAATAATTAAAACTGTTCGCCATAATAAAAGTGTTTTTAAACCTATTTGTCTTACAAATCGGTAGTTTGAAGTATCTCTGGCGGCAGCAGATCATGGAGCTTGTGGCATTTGGTCCCTTACAATTTGGTCAAATAGAGCATTACTCAAGGCCTTCCTCCTTTCGTACAGTGACGTGATGTCTAGAGCTACTAGAGCCTCAGCATAGGATAAGTCGGGTTGTACTATCCGCAAAGCCCGCTTTTGCAACCTTTTCATTTCATTAGACAGATATTGCGGCAAAGAATGTTGAAAACCTGGGCACGCATATTCTAATACAGGGCGTATACATTTTGTATAGAAAAGTAGCATATCCTTGGGTGGAACTTTAGCGCGCTTTAGCTGTTTTAGGAAGTACAGGCGCGTCGCAGCCTTTCTGCATATAGATTCTACATGCGCGTTCCACCTGAGGTTGTTGAAACTACCACTCCTAACAGCTTTGCGAAAGACACAACTTCGATTTGCTTATCATTGATAGTGGTATGATCTACAGAACTTCCTGATCTAGAGAATCATATTCTCAGTTCTTTACACTTAGACTCGTTGAGTTGGAAACCATCAGCTTCCGACTGTCGTACAAGTTCATCTACGCGTAACTGCATGTAGCTAGTCTCGTTCTTCGATACTGATTCGACAAGAGTGGTGTCATCAACGTATTTCCAAAGAATTGTGTCTGCTACAGAAAGATCATTTATCATGATAAGGAACAGGCAGGGACCCAGTTTCGTCCCCTGTGGGACCCCTGCAGGAACAGCTTCCCACTCCGAGAAGCAATCGCGGTTCAGTTTTATCCTTTGCTTACGGTCCATTAAAAAGTCTATGATCCAGCACGAAATCGACCTTGGAATATCATAGGAGCAGAGCTTCCGCGGCACAACATGATGGTCAATCAAATCAAATGCCTTCCGGAAGTCAAAGAGTACAACTCTCGTAGTCGATCCATTTCCATCCGTTGACTTCGCCCAAGAGTGAGTCATACTGATTGATGCATGCGTGGTACTGGATTCGGGCAAGGTTCCAAATTGCTGTGGGTCAATCTTTGAGAGGACAGCAGGCTTGACATAAGTGTCGACAACGTACTCTTCCGCTATCTGACAGGATTGGTGTCAGGGAGATGGGTCGAAGGTGTTTGTTTATGTCCTGCACAGGTCTTTGCTTGGGCACCAGCACAACATCTGCTTCTTTCCATAAGAGTGGGAGACGACCTTCGCGATAAGATGAATTGAGAATATCTGCTATCGGCACTGCCAGTAAATCTGCATTTTCTTTCAATACCCACCCCGGGATGCCATCAGGACCATGCCCTTTGCTTCTGTTCAGTTTCATTAATTTCTTATAAACCGACTCGTTTGATACAACAAGCGCAGGTTGTTGGGTTGCGCTGTTAGTGGGAAGTATGACGTAATCAGCAGGGAGCGGTGTGAAACTAAGCATGGGCGAGAGAAAGGCCTTATTGATGATGTTGGCAAGAGTGATGTTATCTGAAGGCTCATACCGGAATTAGCCGATCAATAAATTTCTGGAGTTACCAATAATTCAGAATGAAAAAACCATGTTTGAGATCCTTTGTCGACAACTTGCGCAACATTGTGAGAACGTCGAAGACCTTAAAGCAGATTTGCGATCAGCAGCTAATATGCAGCAGATTGTTACAAAACTGCCTCTGAAAATTGGTGTAAGGCGGAGCACGCGAAAGATAGGGTTGCGGCCGAAGGAATTTGACTTTGCCAATCTAGATGAGTGGCTGAAAACCGAGAATCAAGACCAAGAGATGGCTTTTGGCTATGGAAGTACCAAAGCGAATCCTGACCAAAAGAAAACCAAGTCAAATTCAAAGAAATCGGACTGGTTCTAGAAAACAACAAAAAAATGCGCTTATTGAGACTCATGCAAATTCAGGAGCTAAAGTGGAATGTTTTGTGTGCAAAGAAATCAAATGTGAATTAACGATGGTACTTGGCGGAGAAACTGGGTTTGTGCTTTCTGTGCCTCAAACCACCCACAACTTCATGCAGTCATAGAGTTATCGCAGTTAAACCCCTCGGTTGAGACATTTTCTCCCCCGCAAGCAGCAGCAGGAGGCACGTCAACAAATGGGGCAGCTAATCCCACAACCTGTGGAGTGACTGTAGAAGCCGCAAGTGTACTACGCCCTGGAAAAGGTTGCCCTGCAGATAGTACCCGTTATATTGGAGGGCGAAAACGGGATAATTATCAGGGCAAACGCCTTTCTTGTTGGTTCTGGGTCGTACTGCCTTAAGGAGTAGATCACTGATTTATTGCTTTTGCACGCTAAGCGAAGACGCCTCCGTGTTACTGTTTTTGGAGCGAAGTCGATTGTGACGGATAGCAAAACTGTTACTGTTTGCCCATAGAGTATGCATGGGAGCGTTAAGAAGCACGTTTTTTTATGGATAACCCCGAGATTTGTGAAATAACAGTGGTTGATTTGTCCCCAATGCAAGAAAACGAACCATTTTTGCCATGTGGAGATCATAAAGCCGGTTGAACATGGAGCAGTTGATTTATTACCACTTGAACATGGCATAGGAAAGCCGCGGGAGCCTGTAGGAGTAGACACCCCTCGGATGAACAATTGTTGGACATATCTTGGAAGTAGCAAACGATTGTCACGTTGCTAACCACATTTACACTTTCCATGCAACCTTGAGAGACTATGAGCTCATAAGGAAGATGTGGGATGAAGGAGTTATGGAATCACTTATGTAAACAAGCCCTTGACAAAAGAAGGGGTGCTTGCTGCCTGCGGATTCAAGGCGTTTTCCTAAGGGGCACTATGAGGTGGCTGTTTCATGGAAGGACGATGAGCCGCCGTTCTAGTGCAGCAGAACGACCACTTAAGACCGACTCTACTCTTTTGAGAAACAACTTTAACGAAGATCGAACGTTGCTGAAAAATACTACCAGGTGATGGAAGTAATAAAGCCAAGGTTTATAGCCGGAAGCTGGTTCAGGGAAATTGATGAATGGCCAAGTTGATACCTACCTCATTTTCCTTTAGTGAGAGAAGACAAAGAGGCTACCAAAGTGAGAATAGTTTACGATTCAGCAGCCAGATTCGTCGGAATAATCCATAATGGTCAAAAAACTTCAGCAAGATGTTTTCGATGTGCTATTGCTTTTCCAAAGTTATTCTGGTAGCAGATCTGACGGAGATGTTCTCGCAAGTTACCATGGTAAAGCAAGACAGACAGCACCACCGCCTTCTGTAGAGAGGGTTGGACCTCTCTAGACCTTCTGAAGTCTACAAAGCAACGAGATTGATGTTTGTTTACCGCTCCTCACCTTGCCTTGCCCAGTACGTTGTGCAAAAACATACAGAAGACAACATATATGACTATCTGCTAGTAGTAGCCATAATTCTAATACAGATAAACATGAAGGATAAAGCTATAGAAGCTCGACACCAGCTTAGAATGATCAGGTTGGGATAATGAGTTTTCCAGTGACTTAAAGAAGAAGCGTCAAGAATGATTCAGTCAGTTACCTGAGTTTTCCGGAGTTCAAGTTTCAAGGTGACATTGTATTGCTGCGAAAAATGTTGTTGCCACATCTATTCAAGCATCGCTGGTCAATGCACCTGAGTTCCTGTATGAGCATAAAAGTGACTGGCCTCAAGGAAAATGCATAGCGTATGAAGAGCATTCAGAAGAGTGTCTTGCTCAGATAGTTAAACCCTTGGGTTAAAGGTCTCACAACCATTGATGAATCAGACTAAATTACGCCAGTTGGAACCGACTTAAAAACTAATAGCGTGTCTGAGATGATTTGCTGATCACTTATTGGCCAAGTAAAGAAACCATGCAAACGTTTGGGTGATTAGAATTGGAGCGAAGTTATATTGACTTCAGCTAAATAGACAGAGCTGCAAAACTGTGATAAAAGAAGCAAAGGAGGAAAGAGTTCCTAAAGATATAAAAAATTTAATTTGAGGTAAAGAAGTCAGAAGGAAAGACTCTTGAAACCTATTACGCCCATTGTGGATTAACTGGGCATATTACGAGTCGGAGGACAGCTGGAGCAACCAGAACTACCTTATAATGCAGCAGACCCCATGTACATGCCAAGGGAACATTACATCACCCAATTGTTGCCGAAGTCCACTACCGTTGCCATCATGCAAATCACGTGCTAACTCAGGTACGAAATCGATACTGGGTCATAGATGATCCGAAAGAGGTGCAGAAGTCGGACAAAGAATGCAAGTTGTGTGAGAGAGGACGTGCCTAGAGAGCAGTGCAGATCATGGCCCCACTTCCAAGGTCGAAACCTGAAAAGAGCGTTTGCAAAATACTGTGTTGATTGCGCTGGGCCCCTTACAACCAAGATTACACAAAGATTATCTGCTCAAAAAAATATCTGTGCCTTTTTACTTGCTCTCCAAGCAGAGCGGTACAGATTTCCTGAATGCGTCTAGCCGAATGGTAGCTACTAGGGGACCGGAAGAAGACCGTACAAAATCACAAGTGATAATGAGACAAACTTTGTAGGAGCGGAGAGAGAGCTCAGAGAACTTTTTAAAGCAAAGAGACCAAGTGTAGATCGAAGATAATACTCCCAGCAACGGGATCAGATGGAATTGAAATCCTCTGCTGGGGTCTCACTTCAATGGGGTTTTTGAGTCGCAGGTTAAAGTAGCTAAGAAAACTCTGAAGGTAACAGTTGGAAATGCAGGGCTAACCGATGCGACGAAGAACTGCAAACTGCTAAAAATAGGTAGAATAAACTTGATAAACTCGAGACCATTGACGTATGAAGGAGCTGCGCCCGAGACGAGCCAGTGTTCACTGCTAACCATTTCTTAGTTGGACAGTTCGGAGGACAACTAGTACCTCAAGTTACTGGTGAAAGGGTGTTTAGCTCCAGGAACCGTGAGAGACTTATTTAGAACTTGGTGAAAGCGTTCTGAAGGCGCTGGGGAGAAGAGTTTTTGGCAATACTTAACACCTGAACGAAATGGAGAGCGGCGAAGGAGAATCTGAAAGGTGAAGAGCTCGTGCTCGTTGTGATCAGAATGTTTCACGTGGTCACTGACATCTTGGTCGAATGGTAGAAGTTTTCCCGGGTCAGGATGGGCAGGTGCGCGTATTCCAAGTGAGCACAAGGGTAAGTAGTTTATCCACTCAATTACACCCGTTGAACGTCGCTGATCAGTCAGAGTACGTGACATAAGGAGAAGATCTGGACAAGCGATCAACTTGAACTTGCTTGTTGTTTTGTAAATTCCGGGTGCTACCTCTCGTGGGGCACTGAAAAAAGACGAATAAAGGATTTTGTAAACACATGGAAAAGTGACTGAAGTGTTCTTTTTCTTGAACCGGGTATAGAACAGAATTTCTCGCGCTTAAGAATATCTACAGCTCAGGGACTAGTCTTTCTTTCCCTTTCGGTCCGTTGTAATGGGAGCATAAGCCTTCTATGTGCCTATAGGTGTAGTTGGAGACCGTTAAATAACTTTTTGGGCCAGTCCTTAGTCCTTTCCTGGTGATAGCGATGCTATCACACAGGTTTTCGTTCAAATGTTTTTTTTTCTTTAATTTATTAATTTTTAAATTTTTCCTGATAACATATAATCATAGGTTTACAGGTGTGACAACAGGGCCTGGCCTTGCGTTCAAAATGTTTGATTTGTGATCAATAACGATGTTGTCTAACCTAAATGCCTTTCACAGTTTTAAGCTTGATATACTGGCTTCCAACACTTCGTAGTTGAAAGCTTTTTGAAGCCAAGTCTTTCGCTGTGTTTCTTACCATCCAGTACAAACTTTACATGTTTGTTACCAATTTCCCATTTAAAAGGAGTTGGTGAGCTACTTTACTTTCAGTGACTGAAGGCTTAAAAGAAGGGTGGAAAGAAATGTTCTTGACTGCTTGGAAAGGTGTAGACAATTTTTCCCACTCATATTGACTTACACCTCCCCACCTCACTTTTCTGATAATGCTTCCCTAACTCGGTCCTTTCTTGTAAGTTGCAATCGATTACGCCATTACCTTTTGAGTTTGTTAATAGCAAGGGTGCTCGCGTCCCATTAATTTAGCTTGGGTTCAAATCCCGGTGTCGACACCATATGCGGTTGAGTTTGTTGCTGGTTAGGCGAGGAATCACTAAACATGATGTGGATGTGCTACCACTAAATTGTTATATATTTGTCATTATTCGTTATATTTATTAGACAGCCAAACCAAATGAGAAATTTTCCGAGCTCATGACCATCATTAAAACTAACTTTAGTGACCTAATAACAGGCACTTTGTTACTACTTAGTACTCTGTTTACTTTGTTGCGAGAGAGTCAACATCAGTGATGCGCCAAGAACAGGTGAGGGGTGGATTGATTAGGGGCATTCATGTAAGGCTTCTGCATTTGCCGACTAAAATTTTTTATTGTTCTCAAGCTCAAGAAAAGTAAAAAAATCCAAAGGGCAGATACGACGGCTATGCTCACATGATGCAAATCAGGTCTACTTGAAAAGACCACCATCTTAATTTTATTATTATTATTATTTACAGATGCCATTGCAAGGAGGAGTTTTCCTTGGATTAATTTTGGTGTCAGTGTGGACAGTTGAAGGCAAGTAAAATTATGATTTGTTTGTATTGTCCTCTCGTATGTTTTTTCTCTTTGTTCTGTAGCAGTAAGGTAGCTTGTAGTCTAGAACAAAATAGGTCATCAAAACTGACGTGTTTGTATGGGCAATCACATGAGTTTGAGTGCAGTTGATAATAGATGTGCTCGAATTAATTTTTGGTTGACAAGCAAAGTGTTGGTATAAATTGACATGTTCTACGCCAATCGAAATGCAGAAATTGTTGTTATACATTACATTTAACAACATTACTCCAAGTGCGCTTGTAGCATGTAGACCAGCCGCTACCATAATCCGTCTGGGAAATCTATCAAACATAAACCATATTTCATTTTCATCAGGTCTTTACCTATTACCAACTCTTTTTATTGTCTCTTTCAAAAAGTTGTCAGATATTCTAGGACGGGTTACTCAGTCCATTCAAATAATTCCAATTACTAAACAGCGAGTCTTTCCCTACTAGCCTACCTTTCATAACCTTGCTGTAAACCAAACAAGCTTATTAATTAATCCCTGGACGACCGCTTTGGCCGTTTTCGTTCCATATGGAACGATGCATATTTTCCTTCCTGGACCCATTTAGCTTTCAGTTTAAGTTAATAAATTGGTAAGCAATAACGTCAGCAAAGATAGATCTTTCCAGCCACACCTCGTTTTGGATATTCTGACTAATTTTAACAGAGTTACACTCACAAAAATGTAACATTTTGGGGAAAAATCCACTGCCAATTTTGTTTACCTACTACTCTTTGAAGATTAAATTTGTCCCTTTTCTAAAAAATTGGCTAGCCACAATTCCATGCAAAGGAAAGAGGATAAAGTGGGCCACGAAACTGCTAATAAAGAAAAAGGGAATGGAAAAAGAGAGCGAGAGAGAAAGATTGAAATAGATTCGGAAAAAAAATTCAACTTTTAGCTAGTGGGCATGCGTGAAAAAAAAAGATGTCTATTTACGTCCGAGTAGTCGGAAAATATGCTTTTTTTGTTGCAGTCTTATGCTAAATAGCCGAAAACCAGTCCAAAGAAGAGGAACTGGTGAGAAATAATGCTGTTTTTCGCTACTCGTCGTCCGTCACCAAATGGTAAAGCACAATCAGTCAAAACTTCCTTAATCATTTAAATCATAGTAAATTAATTTCCCTTATCCTGAAAACACAACGTCAACAAATAATATGCCTTCAAATATAACTATGAGGGGAGAGTGGATATTTTGTTCTCAGCGGCTGCGTTTGATTGGCTCTTTGTGAGTCTCTGTGTTTGCCAACCAAACATAATGCATTGATTACTCGTCCCTTTCTTTACTGAATTCCTTTGTCTTTCTGCATTGTTTTTTTCTCATTACCCATGGCGTTACTTTTTATAGAGCCGACACTCAGACAAACAAAATGAAATTAGCTTTAACGAATTCCTCTTTGTTTGCCTTTTGTCATAAAAATATAAATGTTTTTCTGACTCATTAAAATAAGAAAAGTGACAAAAGTCAAACAAACGTTGCGAATTAGTCATTCTGAAGTCATTTTTGTGATGTGCTTATCGTGAATGATAGTAGTTAATATAGCTCGCGATTACAGAATCAAAATACCTAAGGACGCGATCGATCAGGAGATGACTTTGCAGGTCATCATCAGCCGATATAATAGCGAACAAAAATCAATTCTCTTCTGATACTACGGAACCGAAGAGAATTTTCATTTGTAACAAGATTTTTAGCGTCACAAGTTAGCCTGTCAAGAGAGTAAAATTTGTGAGATTTTTAACATTGATTTTCGCACATTTATTTGCAGTTGTTCACACTTTACCGTGTTTGTTTTCTGTCAATGGCTCCAGTGGGTTCATCAGCTCGAGTGGCACCAAGAACTACAACGAATGTACATGGATCATTACTGCACCTTCTAACCACACCGTCAAACTGAAATTTATGATATTTAGTCTATCTAATGATCCCTGGTGGAATCAAACAAGGATCCAGGTGCATGACGGAAAAAGGAAAAATGATACCATACTAGGAATTTTTTCAGGGGCAAGACGGCCCTTCATCATACAAACAAGTGGTCGATTCATGATGGTGGCTTTACAAAAAGACTTTCTCTCCACCCCTTGTAACTTTAAAGGAACTTATTATACGAGTCAAAAAAAAGGTTAGTGATAGTAAGTTTTAATAACAAACCATAAGAATGTTAATTAGCTCCTCATAATATACTCTGGCAGGCGCAACTGTCAAAAGCAGAAACAGTGTCAAAAGCTGTAGTAATAATTTTTCAACTCCCCGTGTAAATTAATAAAGTTATATGCAAAGTGTTCTTCTGATTGTGCCAAGTCTGACAAAGGTCAGTACTACATGAACAGGAAAGCCTTGAAAAAACTGAGAGAAATATTTTATAGACTAGTCATCAAAAGTGCATAAATAAATAAATAAATAAATAAATAGATAAATAGGTAAAAAGATTATCACTCTAACTAAACATTTAAAAAATAATGACATGGTGACCAAGTTATCTTTTAAGTTTGAAACTACTCCTTTTATACATTGTCTTATACTTTTCCGTTAGTTTAATTTAAAGCAAGTGACAAAAGATGTTATGCATGAGACTTGTTATTTATTGACATAAGGAATGTAATGTAATTATATGGACGTGCAAAGAACCGCTGTAAGTAATCTGGAGTCAAAAATACTCACCGTGGAATGTGGTGGACTGGGGAATGAAGAGAACGCGGGAATGGCGAGGGCTGCATAGTAACGTAGACCCTACAAATAATGAAATTTTATTTACATATTTATTTTTTCTAGAGACAAAAAGAACTAAAATAAAATAAAATAAAGTAAAAAACTTAAGATGTTATTCCCTCTTAATCAGTGACACCTAAATCCTCCCTTTAACGGTCTCGTTAAATTTGTATAAGCAAGAGAAAAAATTAAAACGAGAGAGTTTTAATGGAAATTTAGCATACCAAGGAGGCTTTTGCTTTCAGGTTGAAGTGTTAAGTATTACTACAGGCTTCTTTAATATCAGCTTTTGTTTTTCAGCAATAAGAAACGGTAATCAAAACAACAAAAATATATCGTTGTATTCAACGACACTCATGGCCTAACTTCGAGGTGCTTAAACAGCTCATACATCAAACATTGACTACAGTGTAAACGCCGTCATGTAAACAAACCCCTGGACTGAAGTGCTCCACTGTTGTCAAAAACCTCCTGGGAAGTTATGGGACTAGAATTTTATGGCAGACTAAACTCCCTCTTGGCAGTTCAGGAAAACTGATGGCTCATCAGTTTATAGTTCAAACGCTTAGTTTTAATGCCAACTATTTGATAAAGCGATTCAAATCAAGTAACTGACATCATAAAGACGGCTTCTCTGTATTTTCACTGTTCTTCTTACTGACAATCAGTTGTTTGATTCCTGTGTGAAGTGAGACTTTTATTACAATATGAGATATGATATATATAGTATCGCTTAGCATGTTGTTCTACAGGGGAGTATAAAGTTATCTATAATTTTTGGAGTATTACTTAAGTAGGTTTAAGCAAGTCAAATTTTATTTGCAGCGTGATATGACGTGAGATCGGGACAGCTTAGAAACTTTCTTTATGTTCATTTTCAGAGAAGCCGAGGATAAGGCTACCGTCACCAGTGGTAAAATCTGTACCAGGACATTATATCTGGTTTCTACTGGAAGGTACTCCACCGATTAACTCGACATTAGTGAATACATCAACACCTTTGAAGGGTGTTTACATAATAAAAGGGATCCAACTACATCGGACGGGCAACTACACTCTACTAGCAGAAAACAATGAAGGAAATGACTCAAAAACGGTTGAAGTAACCTTTGTGGGTAAGGATTCAATGCTGTTAAATTTCATTCAATGTAGATGAGGCATTTTGCAATAAACAACTATTAATAGTGGTTCGCACAAACAGTTGTGTTGACTTCCGTTCTTATTTTATCCGTTGATGATTCAGTTCATTTGGTGAAAAATGAATGTAAAGATTTTTAGACGACTTGCTCTTGCATGTTTTACCATTTTTGAACACGGGTTATTTGTGTCAATTAAAGTTTGTAAACAATGAGGATTTACCAAACACTGGAAATTTGGATTTTACCCTCAGGCAGGGAGGAAGGGGGAGGGGGGGATGGTGTCTCCAAGGAAATCTGTGGTACAGTCCGCCTGCCAGTATGACGTCACGACTCGCGTCAGTGACTTTCAAAATGGCCAGCAAAGTGTTCATCGAAGAGACGGATAAATCCCGGAAATACCGTTCCGATTTCTTGGATTTGGAGATTTTAAGGTTTCTATTGCCATAGAAAACTAGATTTAACTACTTTTTTGGAACGAAATGTCCAGTGGTGTAATGAATT
Source organism: Porites cylindrica (assembly GCA_964035525.1). NCBI lineage: Eukaryota > Metazoa > Cnidaria > Anthozoa > Scleractinia > Poritidae > Porites > Porites cylindrica. The sequence continues at coordinate 29,583,434 of OZ037775.1, forward strand.
TTAAAGATTCCTTTCTATCGTCGAGCAAATGTTACGGGCAATCATACCGACCGGTCACTTTTGAGGGCCAGTGCACAGCAAGATTGAGGAGTTTAGAAACAGCAATAGGAGGTTCATCAAAGGATGTATTATACTTTACATTGTGCGTATTTTCAGCTCTTCAGAGCTGGTGAAACCCCGTATCATTCCTCTCAAAGTTCGCTTAGCTGTAGCGTTGAAAGGGGAAGCTAAATGACAGGTATTTGTGAGAGACTGTGAGCATTGAATCTTGTTGCTTCACCGCATTTTAATACTGTATTGGGCATACACCTGTAATTCTGTAATTTTATCCCGAAAACGAATAAAAGGTTTCTTTTAATTATTTTTTTGGGGCAAACCCAGTGGAGATTTTAGGGTAATAATATTGATGATTAAGACGATGTACAAAAGGCAAGTTTAACTTTCGCCAGTGGGTCACTGGTGGGTGTTGGGTGTAAATTAGTACAGTTTGTGGTGTACTGTGTGTGTTTGTCATGATGTCAACTAACATTGAAAAAAATTCAGCTGTTTCAGAGGAGGGACATGTCTTGGCAGCTTATGGTTTTAATCTGGTCGTAAGCTTGGCCAGTATGCAGATCAAGAGCTTTTGAAATCCCTTTTCCAAAATAAAACTACAGACTTAAGCTTAAATTATATATTGATCCAAGTGCATGACCAGCAGGGTCTGCAGTAAGAATAAAGAAAAAAAGGCCAAAAGGAAAAATAGAGTTTAAAAAAATAGACCAAACAGGAAAAAAAATGGTAAAAAGAAACAGAAAGCAGCGTCGCCGGGAGTCGAACCCGGTTTATCTGCACGTGCAAGAAACTCCTTGACCACTGCACCACAGTGACACACATGATTGTGAAAATTAATTTTGTCATATCAAAACATTTTTTCTCTGCCATAGACGCTGTTTGAAGCTGGTAGAGCTGTATTTATCATGAATTCAAATATACATTTGGGGAAAACTAGCTTAAGCGAGTATTTCAAATCTATTTCCCATTATTTACGGTTCAACGGGACGACTCGATGTAGATAATCGATCGAACTAGCTTGACTTAATTTGATGGAGAATTAGGAGATCAACAGAGGCCCGCACTCGAAAGGAATGATGTGAAGTTAGGCCCATTTGATTAGCAAAAGAGTAGACGAAATGTAAACATGCATGATCTGTGAATGGAACCTCCTATTCTGGAGACTAGACCTTGCCTATTTTAGAGGAAAAAAATATTTAAGGTTTGATGACCTTGCCGGTCCCGTAAAATAGATGGCGATCGCGCAACACGGCTCGCAAAACAAATTAACAAAATTTTACAATCATGCTTACAAACTATCAAAACGGTTTACACAAGCAGATTATAGCAACACCAAAGCTCACATACATTCGATCAAATTAGCGATATATAGCGATATTTGTTAGCTTCTTTACTTTTCCTCGACCTCGCTCGCCCAAATAACTGTCGTACCCCCTGCTAATTTGCACAAGCGACCTGAAGCTCTTGCCAGTTACTATGTGACCTCATACTGGCAGGCGGAGTGGGCAAGAAACTTAGGTGGAAAACAATAGAGTTACCTCCCCCCCTGCCCTCAGGCCTGTAGCCAGAATTTTTTACGGGGAGATGCGATCCAACGAGGAGACTTACCAAACGTTGCCAGAATCTCTGGGGTGGGGAGAATTAGCTTGCCTGAGACTTCATTTGGAGCATTTTGAAAAACTGGGTATTTCTCAAACTTTTAATCTTCAAAAGTAATTTTTTCAAATAGAGTACTTTATTTTACAATTTTTTATAGTGACATTAGTTCGGGATGTCGCTATTTAAAAGAAAAAAAATAGAAGGAAAGTTGTAAGTCCGTACTATTCGCTGGGTTTGATGCATGATGTTCGAATCATGATCTTTTAATAGTGTACCAAGCTCAAAATTTCTTGGGTGTTTGTTAGAAACAGATCAATCAAAGACTTCTTTCAGATCAATGTATGTTACATAGTGGATGCCTTTATTAGCCAGTGGAGAGAGCCTTTGTTGTGCCGCGAATATACTACTTTTTGGCAGAAAACAGCTGATATTTTAATCTATCCTCAAAGACAAAGGGTTACACAAAAAAGGAACAATGCATACGCTAAAGAAAAAAAAGGATCCAAGATCTACCCCTTGTAGCCCATCAGTGGCTCCTGTAAGTAGCCTGCGTAGGAAGCGTTTCCCTGCGATTTCGGAGCAAAGAACGAGGAGCGAGAGTCAAAGACCGCGCATAAAATGGAGGGAGTAAAAGAGCGGGGAGGGGGTGGTCAACAGAAAATAAGTGGACCTATGGGCCCTGTGGGGAGGGGGGTTGGGAGCGCATCTGTCGCATCCCCCCTCTCTATGGGCCTGACCCTTAATCAATGAGTAAAAATGAAAATTCGCTATTGTCTATTAATACTGTATTAATGGATATATCGGAATGTACCGCTTTCTTGAAAACTTCCCTCTACCAATTGTCTTATTCTTGCGTCCATTCATTTTGCAGATTGCAATCATTTGTGTCACAGTACAGGTTCGATAACAAGTTCTGGCAAAGTTACTAACGAACACAACTGTAATAACAGCCACATAACACATAATTGGAATTGCATTCCAACTACAACCACTAAATTGTAAGTGTATTTCCTTTTTCACCTAAGATTAATTAGCCTAATGTTTTCTTATTTTCAGTATGGACTCTTGTGTTTTAAAATTTTTGTTTTGTTTGTTTGTTTGGTTTTTTTTAATTTCAGTTATTTTTAAAATTGTCATGGTTTTATCCCGGTTTCACACACAAACTACAAAATGCTACAAAATCCCGACCCTGAAAGTAAGAGAATCTTTTGGCAACCACTATGTACTTGTTTTATTTTAACGTGACAGACAGCTTTCTAGTTTTAAGCGCTTTTGAGGCTGAAGATCAACCTTGGACTTTCAAATAAGCACGCATGCAATGCAAAACTTGCCCTTTCATTTACAATGTGCAAAAGATTTTCGGCTGCACGCATTTACCTTTTCAAACGTTATCTATAGCATGACCTGCTGCACGCTATGGAACAAGATACACACGGGCGAATGTTGGGCGACAGATGTCAAAGAAATGACACGGGTGCATGAAAACCAGGACGCGCGTAAAATTCACTTTTCCCTAGCTACTGTCAATAATAGCGCAAGTTTTAAAAGAAAAATGGCTTAAATATCACGGTTTCTGCTCATTCAAAAACAAAGAAAAGAAACTTGTGAATGAAGCTGCCAACGATTCCGCCCGGGTTAGCGGGCAAGATCGTAAAAAATCACCCGCTCTTGGAACCAATCAGATTGCAGGATTTAAAGGATTCCGCCCGCTCGCAAGCGTAGAAAAAATTAAATTATTTCTTCTATTTAATCTCCTAATAACTAGAATTTGTAAGATAGCCAGAAAAGAAAACATGTACAGGGTGTTTCAGAAGTTCGTTCCGATTTTTTCTTCGCTCAAATTTCACTAATTATTAAACATGCCTTTCGTAAAACTTAGTATGTTATTCATTATTCATTTAACATTGAATAACCGAAATATCGCTAACCAGAATGTCTTTCTTTATGTTTTCTGACATTTTCTAAGTGGTGACGTATATAATGTACGAGCTCCCAAAATGTGTCTACAGGCACACGTTTCCAGGCGAAGCGTAGTCACTGCCTTAGCTCGTCCAGTGATTTGGGGGCTGGTTCTTTGTATGTTTTCTCGTCAATGATAATCCAGATTGTCTCCAGAGGGTTCACATCATGTGAGTTTGCTAGCCGGTCTCCCTTGCTATAAAGTTTCCAAATCCTTCTGACACCATGTCTGCATGTTCGCCGCCTTTTTCTCTTCAAGGCTTTCCAACCCTTGCTTTTCATATATATTCATATCGTTGTGCTCGAAACTTTGATATTGTGAAGTTGAAGTTTTTTGCTACCTCTCTGCCTTGCAAACTTATTACGCATATACTTACATCTTTTTCGATAACATTTCTCACACATTTTAAAAAAAGACGGCTATACACTCCTTGGTTTGCCTTCTAAAGTCTTTTACTTTGGATCACTGGTGCACTTATATCATTTAGACTTCAGTCAACAGTTTAACAATTTCTTTGACTGAATGGCCAGAGAACCAAAAAAATAGATGCCTTAGCCTTAGCGCAAACAGTGTAGGCCTTCATTTTCACGAGGAGCCGCAAGGGGTGATATTTTTGCACGGCATCTGGCGGCACATCAAAGAATTTGGAATTGAAGGGCAAATTCCTAGAATATCTTCGCCAGTTAAGCTAGAGAAAAGGTGTTAAAAAACCTCAGGATCCAAAACAACACGTCAATCAAAATATCACTTGGACCTTTTCGCTAATGAAGAGCTATCACGCGGCTAAGCTTGAATTAGACATATATTGAAATAGGAACTCGTGTCAATAAAGTATCAGAAGTGAGCGGGAATCGCTCCTGGTTAAAAAACTGGTTCACAGGGATATGCATCTCTTCTAGTTAAGAGAAGGGAATCAGAAGTGCTTTTCATGCAGGAACAGGTTTTCTTCGGGCTAACTACAAAACCTCAGCTTATTTCACTCCTTGACATTGTCAAAGCGCATTTTGTAAAGATAACTTTTTCCGCTTTATGAGCTTTTTTTATATTCTATTCCATTAATGTTTAACCTCCCTCAAAAAGCCAAGTAATATAAATGCTGTTGTTAAAAAAAGCGTTTTACTTGTTTACGTGAATTCGCTACCCAAAGATCACTATGCTGAAAGGACAGGGCAAAATTTCCAGGAGAGAGGCATTAATTTTTTTTCCCACGAGGTTACAAAGAGAAAATGCAATGATTATTATTAATGTAACCATCAGGTATACTCTACCCACGAGTTTACGGACAGCAAATGCAGTGATTATTATTAATGTAGCCATCGGGTATATTCTACCCACGAGGTTACAAAGAGAAATGCAATGATTATTATTAACGTAACCTTCAGGTATGTTCTACCCACGAGGTTACAGAGAGAAAATGCAGTGATTATCATTAAATGTAACCGTCAGGTATATTCTACCCACGAGGTTACGGAGAGCAAATGCAGTGATATTATTAATGTAACCATCAGGTATGTTCTATCCACGAGGTTACAAAGAAAATGTGCAATGATTATTATTTACGTAACCTTCAGGTATGTTCTACCCACGAGGTTACAGAGAGCAAATGCAGTGATTATTATTAAATGTAACCGTCAGGTATATTCTAGCCACGAGGTTACAAAGAGAAAATGCAAAGATTATTATTATCGTAACCTTCAGGTATGTTCTACCCACGAGGTTACAGAGAGCAAATGCAGTGATTATTATTAACGTAACCTTCAGGTATGTTCTACCCACGAGGTTACAGAGAGCCTGCAAATGCAGTGACAATTATTAGATTTTAGTGCAACTATCAGGTTGAGTTCCTCCATTAAAAGAGTTTTTTGCTAGGGTTAAACAAGTTTGGTTTTCATGAGTTTCAAGGTGCAAGAAATTATCAGTATAATTATAGCACACAAACATTGTCATCTAATTTTTCGCACGTAGACGGAATAAGCCAAGAAATGAAGCATATATAACGAAAAATCGTTCTCAGATGATCTCCATATTAAATAAATTATACTAAACGTTGCGAAAGAAATTATTGTTCGTATCCGTCTTATCCATCGTAAAAGCGAGGGGTCATCGCATGACATCCGGTATATTAAACAGAGGGGCTTACGGAATACTCACGGGTTTCACGAGTTGTATGCACTATTTTTCGCCGAGAAACAAATTTAAACTTCAATTCTTACCTTACAGTAGTCCGTTCTTTTACCTTGCATTCGACAACAAATCTGTTAAAGGCGAACAAAGCGATTCCGGCACTCTTCTTTATGATGAGTAGCAAGCCGCAGGAACTGAAGCCGCTTGACTGAAGTAAAATCCACCGATATGCACGGCATTCTCACTACAAATATAAACAAACGTTGCGGGGAAAAAAAGACGAGGAGGAAAAATGCCAGATCTTCGCCTTGGCAATGTATTCCAGCTACCATGCCGGCGTATCTCCAGAAGGTGGACTCGAAGTGAGACAAACCTTGTGAATTTTTTCAGACGCCCTTTGCGCGCAAACTAATTTATTCTGGCGCGAAATGAAGATTAACGGTAGGTATACTGAAATCTAATCCACGACAAGAAGATTTTCGCACTGTAGCGCGACATATTAAAGGCCTATTTTTACAAGTACGCGGAGAAAGTGGTCCACTAGCCTGGATGAATTTACTCCACAAAGGCAAAATGAATGTTTTATCTCTATGTTGTTTACGTGCCGGATTAGAAGGCAGAAGTAAATTCATCATACAGACCCCATCAAAATGAAAGTACACGAATGAAACGGAATAAGTCTGGAACGGTTTAGTTTCTACTCGGCAGCTTCTTTGCTTTTATAACAAAAATTTAATGTTGCAGTCTGTTTTAAACGTTGGCATATCAACGCGCACAGTCACTGAATGAAAACAACAGTCACGATCACGTTCTTCGAAACCGACCAGACGCGCGCGACCTACCACTGTTATGGCAAGCAATTATCCTGAAGGTGTTAATGTTCTCGTGACAGTCTTCGCACTGAAGGTGTAAATGGTAAACCGAACGGTCGCTTTGATCATCAGAAAGACCTGTCAACTTTGATGATTTAACTGATTAAATTACGGGACAGAAATTTTACTCCTTGCGGCTCCTCGTGTGACAGAGTGGAGAAAATTGAAGAAAACGGAAAAAAACGAAATTTGAAATTGCTTTTTACGGTTATTTAGATAAATTTCTTACATGAATCAGTTTACATTTGCCTAAAGAAGCATTAAATGCTTTGCGGCAAAATACAATTTACAATCGGAACGAACTTTTGAAACACCCTGTAGAATTGTTTTATTTTGCTAGTTCGATAATTTATTTGTGTGATATCTATATGGTTTTTCCGCTGGCAAGCGGATGCCCATTTAGATCTTCGCTGATATGCTAAGGGAGTAAAAGGTTTTTGCATGGATTTAGCGTCAAGCAAGATCGAGAAGCCCCCGCCAGGAATATTCACAGGTTTTTCTTTTATGGAAAAGTTGTAAGATAAAAAAATGTGTTTCGTTTGTTTTATTAGCGGGGCTAATACTCATGGAATATGGTCAACGCGACGTGATTTATTTGAAAGCTGTCCGCTGACCAGTTAATTATTTTACTAGATCGTGAACAATGTTCAATCTTATATGTTCCAGCTAGTTTGGGAGCACAGGAAAACTGATCATGCACGCGTATTGGACATCAATGTTTTGATCAATTGACAGCTGTCAAAACAGGGTACCCGCTGACCAGTATCACTTGACCGTATCGCGGGCTCAGGTGTCGACCCATCGAAGTCGAGTATTTTTTGAAGTTATCCGCTGACAAGTTACTAGTTTTCAAGTGATCGCAGGCTCAAGTGTATTTTTTAAATTCATATGAAATATGTTGTGTTTATGTGCCGCACAATTAAAATTGTGATTTCAAACTGACCTCGGACGTGAAAATTCAGCCAGCTGTTACCGGCAGGAAAGAAAGTTGCTTTTGACTTTTCTCACCATGGTCACGCGGTTGTCACGCTCTACGTTCAATTTTTATGCTCTGATTGGCAGGTGAGTTCATGCGGAAAATTTATGCAGCATCTTGAATCTTGTTTACTTTGACAGCTGAAGCTGACAGAGTTTTGTGTCAACTTAAAAGCTAATGTGATGTTTTAACTGTCTTTTTCCACTGGATGTACAAAATGAAATTCAGCTGCTATCAGAAGTCTTCTGTTATTCATGACTAGTTTGTTTATTGGGTTTTTGGTTGAGAAATACGTCGCCTGTCAAAGTCGGAAATCCGATTTCGGATGGCATCGTTTTCGTTTTCACCTTACTTGATCCGTTAGAGGGTTGCAAAGTCTGAAGCGATACTGGCCTCACTTGACACTTCTCAGGAGCTGCATCTCGAATGGTAAGGCAGACTAATTATTGTATTTGATGTTTGTTTTTCTATATCTAATTTAATGAAGCCGAGTGTAGCTTATGCGGGTATTTAGTTTATGCACGTTTGTAAGATTTGAGACGATGATCTGACCGAGTATCAGGTTTCTTCAGAATGGAGTGGACAGATCTCCACGACTTGAATCTTTGTGAAGAGGTTTTAGTGGCTGAACCTTGGAAACATCCTTACCGTAGTAAGGAAAGAGGAGATTTATGGAACGACATAGCAGCCAATTTAAATGCCTCTGGTGGGTCATCTTAAGTTTAAGGTATCGGAGAGAAGTCTCAGAGACAGGCTGACGTTACTTCAACAAAAGTACAAAGCGAAAATGAGAATGGAAGAAGCTGCCTCTGGGATAGACTGTGAGAAAACAAAGCTAGACAAAGCGTCAGAAGAAATCATAGGAAAAGAGAAGGCGGCCACGGATGCGAGAAGCTTGCAAGAGGATAACAAATAAGCTGAAAAAGCAGTAGCGGAGGAGCACCGCAACCGAGCGGTTGAGCGTTTGGGTGAAACCAAGAAAAGGAATGTTGGGAAACAAGACGAACAGACCCAGACGGTGAAGAAAGGAAGAAGATCGACGTCGGAAGTGGTACAATTTGTGAAAGAAAAGTCAGAAAGAGAGAGTGTGCTGAGAAAGGAGGATTTGGAGTTGAGACGAAAGGAGCTGATTCAAAAGCAGGATATGATGAAAATGCTAGCACACTAAATATAACAGACAGTGCACTCAGAGAAAATGAAAATAAAACATCGCAATCACTGTACACGAATTGGTTCACTGGGCAAATGCCAAACGAAATCAAAAGGTCTTTAGAGGCTGTTTGAAACCTTGAACGCTCCGGATACTCCTGATTGCTGAAGGGAGAGTGTTTGACAGTGAGGAGCCAACACATGCGAAGGCCCTGTCCCCAAGGGTCTTGATCTTTGTTTCGGGACCTTTAATTCGCAGCTTATATTAGATGTTAAATTGTAGGAGCCACTCTCCTTGAAAATTGCAAGCTTCTTTAGGTAGACAGGGGCAACACCAAAGAGGTGGACGGGTAGTCTGCTACACAGCCGTTTTTAGTGTCGCCACGCAACGCTCATCGCCACAAACGGCTGCTGAGAATCGAACCACATTCCTTTCCCTTTGTGTTTGTGGTCTAACGAACAAACCAATCATGTATGATAATCTTGACAATACGTGAGCTGCAAGGCGCTAGGAAGCAAACAAGCTTCTCAATTTTCGACAAATTAATCTATTGTTCCTGAATTTGGACGAGCTTTGTGTCCGCAAGCAACGAAAAAGTTAATTGCAGGAAAGTGTGTTTTAATCGGTTAACAAATTAAGGTTACAAGTGAAAATTAGAGGTTTGATAGGCCTACTAAGCTAGCTGATCCCACGGTTTTCCGTTTAAGCATTCCTTGACTGCACAGAGTTCTTCATCGATTGCTGAGGCTTCTTCCACTTCACGCGTAGTCATAGGAAAGGGGGTCGCATTTATGGCTACAAATCTGACATATTCTTCGGCTTCAGTTGAGTGACTGCTGCTGGTTATTAGATTTGCCACTAGCGTTACGAGGGGGTCAGCCATGTTGCTCGGCCCGGGCTCATATTTGACCTTGAATTTGAATGGCTGCATTCGTAACACCCATCTTTCAATGCGTGCGCAGGGTTTTGACCTTGGGCCGTAAATAACTTCCAGCGGCATGTGATCTGTAACAAGATCAAATGGCACACCATACACATGGGGATGGAACTTTTCGCAGGCCCATACGAGTGCCAGCGCCTCTTTCTCTGTCTGCGAATATCTTCTCTCGGTGTCTGTCAGACTACGACTTGCATAGCAGATGACACTCGGTCCATTATTCTGCTTTTGGGTCAGTACCGCTCCCAGTCCAACTGGGCTGGCATCGGCAATTACTTCAGTTGGGGCATCTTTGTCGAAGTACCCCAAAGTCTCAGCACAGGCGAACCACTCTTTTAGCTCCTGGAAGGCCTTCTTCTGTTCACCTCCGAACACGAAAGGGGTTCCTGACTTTGCCAGGCGACGTAAGGGCGCAGATACCGTTGCCAGGTCGGGTATGAAGCGGCCACAGTAGTTTACAAGCCCAAGAAAACTTCAGGTTTCTGATACCGTTCAAGGTTCTCGTGCCTCTTTCACGGCTTTCACCTTTTCTTCTGTGCGGCTGATTCCTTTCCCGGACAATACCATGCCAAAGAATGTGAGCTTATGCATGCAAAACTGACACTTTTCTTCTCTGTCCCCTTCATCCTCTCTTGGTGAAAACCGCAATTTCGAGTACAAAGACGATAACGCAACAACGCGAATACTTAATTTTTATACGAAAACTATTGAAAATAAACATTTCATTCATTACCTCAAACGATTTCCGCAGACTTTGTCCGTTTTTTTTATAATGCCAACATCTAAAAACAACTATCAGTGTTTTCTTATTCTAGTCCAAAGTTTAAGTGCTTGTACATTTCAAGAATCTATACGTTGATTGTTTCCAATACAAACTTTCATCAGTTTTGTCAAACATGTTCCTTTTAAATGGCCCAGACAAGAAGCCAAAACAAAACAGCAGCAAAACAAAACGATATTCACAGCAACAAGAAGCCAAGAGTGTTCGCCGACGAACCGCCGTCAGCCAAGGAATTTTCTTTTGGCGCGTTGTGACAGGGACGTTGCGCTGATTGGCTAGATTGCATTGCCTATTGTATTTTCTGGCATTCCTCCAGGTAAGTTGTCGGAAGTTCCATATGGATAATATTATTCGCGAAATCGTTACACTTGCTTCTTTATTGTCACTTAACAAAAGCTTCAGGGATTTGCTGACAACCAAGTTGAAACGAACATTTTTGAGAGCCCTTGTGTGGAGTGTTAGTTCGCAAATTGTCCTAGTTTTGTGCGCGTCATTGGGCGATGACACTTACAACAGCTTCTTCCGACAGCAAGTTGTGTATAACTAGTGGGAGAAAAGGAGTTTGGATATCCAGTAGTCTAATATGTTGAAAATTAAGCCTCTTTGGTGTCGAGTAATTGTCGAATTAGGTCGAGGTAGGTCGAGGTAAGTCATTGATATGCAAAAGGGTCAAGTCTATGACGTCACCCATTGTTATAACCTGAGGAAAAAGTGATAATAGCTTTACTGACAACATCGGATTAACTAAGAGCTATATAATTAAGGATATTTATTGGCGTGGGAGGGTCTCAGTCTAGCGCAAATGATAGTTTCTCGAAGCTTTACATACAGTTCTTTCCAGATTGACAGAGAGTGAAGCCTTATAAGTTTGTATTTTTCATTTTTCGAGTTGACACGAACAGCGAAGACTAAAGACAAGCGAAACGCAAGGGATAAATAATAACAAAATAAGTCGTTTTCCCCTGTGAAACTGGCAATTAGTTTTTGATCGGGGCGAAGGAGGCGCCTGTTGCTTGTTTTTTAGCTTCTCTTAAGCTCTAGGCTTTAAGAGCGACTCTCTGTAGGGACCGAGTGAGATTGAAAAAATATGGCACAAGGTTGAAAAAATGGACCACTTGATATTTCGTCCAGAGATAACCTATGGTATGCTAAGAATCGTGATATAAGTTTTAGGTTCTAGAGTTTTTACGTTTTTGAGAAAATTACGAAAAACCGTCGACAACCCGTGAAGCCGAAAAATCACAGAAATGAGGTCAAATTTCATGATCAGATAATCGAACTCGCGTGAATGCGCATAGCAAATTATGGCTTTCTGTAGTTTCTAATTTTATTTAGGAGGTATTGCTAAGCTGCTTTGATGATATTTTAGACTTACAATTGTAATTCCGAATTTCTGGAGAGCAAGCGAAGAGAACCGAAATCTCTAGACTTTGAAAATCAAAAATTCCATACCGTTTTCTAACATCTCAAAACATACTCGGTATTACGTAGAATTCTTTCAAAATTCAATTCTAGCAAGAGCAAGAGCTGTTTTTGAACGTGATATAATTTTTTTCTTGGCAAAAGTTATTTCTGAGACGAGCGGCCCCATGCAAGTTGACCCAATTTGACCTTTCGAAGAGATTTTGTTTAACCAGGAAATGTAAACAATTCGACTAGCCTTAGCTCGATTTCTGAGCAAACCATTGAAAAACCCTGCCATTTCCCATTAAAACTACTCAGTAAACCTGAGATAATCCTTAAATGACAGCTTACCTTCCAAATGGGTGTTTGAAGGCAAATAATTTTGACTTTCTCAGTTAATTTTTCCATTGCTTTCTTGTTGCCGCGCCTTATAATTTAGGGTCATATCTTGACATCGAGCTTGTACGCCGGTTCCAGGCTAAGCTTGTGCAACACTTTTCCGGAAAATCAATCCATATGTTGCAATATCTACCTCTCAGTGAGCAACCTCTTGATATTCATTTACTTTCTTGTATAATAAAAAAATTCCTAAGCGCAAGACGTAAATCTCGGGCTAGTGAGTGTAACGCAATCTTTCCTTCGTCACTTCCGGACCAGATGATTAATTGTTTTTCTGGCGGGAGAGGGGGAAAGAAGTTTTCCTATGCTAACAATTTCTTTTTCTTGTTGATGTTGCACGCAATGCATTTAACGGTTCATTACATGGCCACTGCAACAATTTAATTAAGATTTCCATCATTATATAAACAAACACAAGATTTTTTCATGTCTTTTGTTCCAAATGTTTAATACAGTAATTCACTCAATTGCTTTCGCTCAGAATACGTTTTTCTTTCAAGTTAAACGGAACAACCTCCCGTTTTTCTCCTTAGCGCAGTCAGCTTCAGTGGGTAGTGGAAAATAGCTGAGAGTTCGTAACCACACCCTATTCACTCTCCCTAGTCCCCTACCCCATCCTTGTGCTAACTTTGAATTTAAAGTGAGTGAAAACAAAAAGGAATTTGGGGTAAAGGACGGCCCATTCCATTTTCTATTAAGAAGCGGGGGGGGGGGGGGGGGGGGGGGAGGCGACTGGAAGATTTTGAAAAGAAAATTGCGCGGGCTCAAGCCGGAAAACAAATTTCCTGCAGAACGCAAACTTGTATAAATCCCCTGCAGCATCTTAGTGACACGGATTCTAAGAAGAAAGTCTACATGACAGTGCTCCCACGATTGACGAACGCCTAGGTTAGGGCTTGGCGTGGTATTTGGGTCGTGATACTGAATAACGTATCCCTATGATTACCCTCCTCCCATCCCCCTACCCCACCCTTGTGGTAACTTTGGGCTTTACTTGATATCCGCTTAATACGTTTGATTTCAAAGTGTTTTTTTGTTGTTGTTGTTTTTTTTTGTTGTTGTTGTTGTTTTGTTTTTGGACAAAGTGAGCGCTCAAGGTTATACAATACACTTCAAAAGACCTAAACTCATTTTCCTGGGTATATCTTTGTAAAGTTGTCAAGATTTCAATCCAGTGGAGATTGTCCGCGTAATAAGGTTTGCCGAATGTAAGAAAAAGTTAGGAGCCTCGCACGTGCTAGCTTCGCTTATCGGGCGAGCGATCGAAAAGTTCGATTTTAAAAGATTACAGCTTGAACGCCGTGAGAATTCTATATTTAGGACTTTGTCAGAGGTAAACAAACCGTTTGCCACAAATCTATTTGCGTTTGGTAATTATCTGTTTTAAACTTCTCAAAACAGTATTACGTGCTCTAATTTGCTCGTACGAAAAGAAACATGTCTTGTGCGAACCCAAAAGCAAATCATTTTCAGTTTCCAAAGGGACAGTTTTCGAGAACTTTAATATAAAAGCGTGTGTCTACCTCTGCATCAAAAGGTATCTTGTTGAACATAATTCCTAAAAAGTTAGATGCGCCACGAAGGGGACATATTTGCGTGTTCACCTGCCATGGGCAAATTGGTAAATACAATTAATACAAATTACAAAAACTCGCTTTGCGGCCAGTAACGCATGAGTCAATTCCACCTGCGCCCAGCCCCCCCCCCCCCCGGGCTACTGGGGGGCATTTAACCGCCTTGTCAGTCCCGGGGGCCGGGCATTACCCAACCCCCGGGCCATTCCCGAGCTTTTCACACGCACGCGGTTTCCTATCAGAATATAACTACACAGAAGGTTTTACTGGAAAAAAAAGCGGCAGATTGGCTCATCTGTCAAGGACAGCCTGAGGAATAAATTGTAGAGGGTTGTAAAGGCATGTTCTCGATTTTACATGTATGTATGCATTTCTTCATTGCTTATCAAGCCAGAATTACGTAGCGAATTGAATTGGAGTTGTCGATGTGAATCAACGTTTTTTTGGTTATTGAATCAAATTTCTGTTGATATTATTTGAAGAACATCCTTTCATATTTATGAAACTATTCATAACATATAACTTTAGAGCGCTCTATTAATTTTAATGTCAATAATTTTATATCAATACTAAAACCAATACTAAAACTGGTGCATGTCGCCGCGGCGTGAAGTCTTAATTAGAATCCTAGCGCTATTACAAGGAAGACGTTAATTGAAACAAAAAATCGCATACTGAAATGCTTAAAATGGCACTATTTGACTGTGCAATCAATGAAAAATGTTGCAATGTTGACGTAGGACGAGGCATTGCCCTCTTTTTTCGTCCCCACCCCGGGGGATTTGACAGCTCAAGAGTCCCCACCCCCGGGAATTTGCCATCCAAGGCAAAAAAATGCTAATGCCCGGGGATCAGCCCGCGAGGGGGCTGGGCCCAGGGCGCAGGTGGAATTGACTGATGCATAACTAGCCCTTTTTCAGATATATATTACTCTTCCCTTTTATCTAGCTTTAGGAAATCATTAGCAATGGGCCTGCCCAGGCATTTGACCTTTGGAGCTAAACCTAGGTAGGATTTCTAGTTTGTTGCACAGTCACTAGAAAATGGGAAAAGTAAATGTGTTGCGTGTACAAACACCGATTCAAGTATTGCATACAGAGAACTCTCCTTCGAAAAAGGCTTGTGATTACAAATAACAAAGTTACAATAAACCAAAATGAAAACATTGTATGCTAGTAAGGAAGAAAATGAACAAAGTGAACAAGAGCAAGACAAAAAATCCACGCGGGTGTATTTGCGGCACGTGATCACTTAGATGTAAAGATTGCGTGACATCAATCTGGGTCTATTTTTCAGTTCACTTAGTTCCTTCACTTCTTTCCTCTTTTCATAAGAAATATTCAATACAAAACTCAATAGATACCCGGAGGATGCTTTATATGCAAGACATGGATCCAGGTCCAGCAAAAATATTGCACAAGCCAGAGAAAGGTGACACTTAGAAAATACCGTAGCCGTATGAAAAGGCCGACGGCTGAGCATGGCAGCAAGACACAGGAAAATTAGCGAAGAACATCAAAATTATTTGCCTTCAAACAGCCATTTGGAAGGTAAGCTGTCATCGAAGTATTATCTCAGGTTTACTGAGTAGTTTTAATGGGAAATAGCAGGGTTTCTCAATGGTTTACTCAGAAAGCGAGCTAAGGCTAGTCGAATTGTTTACATTTCGTCGTTAAACAAAACCTCTTCGAAAGGTCAAATTGGGTCAACTTGCATGGGGCCGCTCGTCTCAGAAATAACTTTTGCCAAGAAAAAAATTATATCACGTTCAAAAACAGCTCTTGCTCTTGCTAGAATTGAATTTTGAAAGAATTCTACGTAATACCGAGTATGTTTTGAGATGTTAGAAAACGGTATGGAATTTTTGATTTTCAAAGTCTAGAGATTTCGGTTCTCTTCGCTTGCTCTCCAGGAATTCGGAATTACAATTGCAAGTCTAAAATATCATCAAAGCAGCTTAGCAATACCTGTTAAATAAAATTATAGACTAAGGAAAACCATAATTAGCTATGCGCATTCACGCGAGTTCGATTATCTGATCATGAAATTTGACCTCATTTCTGTGATTTTTCGGCTTCACGGGTTGTCGACGGTTTTTCGTAATTTTCTCAAACACGTAAAAACTCTAGAACCTAAAACTTATATCACGATTCTTAGCATACCATAGGTTATCTCTGGACGAAATATCAAGTGGTCCATTTTTCCGACCTTGTGCCGCCCCTCACGCGGTGGTTAGGGAGAGTGGCTCTTAAGTTGTCTTTGAAGATCTGCATACTTTATCAAGGTGGTCTACGAGTAACAGATAGCGCCCGCAACAGTTTCATGGCCTGCTTGTTTGGCTGTCTTAAGAGCAATTTTGCCTCCACATCATACGCATTGTGTTCGAAGGGGCTTGGGGCGTATGTGTCACGTGATTTTCCTGCTCTTCTACCTCCTGGTTGGCAGAGCCTACAATGACTTTTTATTGATGTTGTGGGCAGCCTCCTAGTACTTTGTTCGGAAGCGTTGTATTTCAAATGACAATGATGTTTCCCTTCGCGCTCGTCTTTGTAATGTTGACGAATTAGTTCTTTCAGGTCCTTTTTATGCGGACGTCAATGCATAGACGGCCACGCCTACCTTCCAAAAGTGAGTCTTTTATTACCGAATATATGGACTTTTTGGTGGTGCTTCAGAGCCGGGCTTCACAATCTGTGGTAGATTCGTTGTGTCTTTGTGTACAGTTGCTGAAGGCTAGTCGTGGAGGCATTACTTTGTTTTGGCCGACAAATCTTCGAGGCGCCGCTAATAGAGTCATTGTTGTTCTGGTGGTTAGCTTTACGACGATTGTATCTAAAAAGTCTGGAACGTCATCTGGAAGATCAATGTGGGTTTCGGTTTTGTTTTCGGCCTTATCTGCAACTCAGTGAACTGGAGGTTTGCTAGCATTCCTCCAGGTAAGTTGTCGGAAGTTCCATAGGGATAATATTATTCGCGAAATCGTTACACTTGTTTCTTTATTGTCACTTAACAAAAGCTTCAGGGATTTGCTGACAACCAAGTTGTCACAAACATTTTTGAGAGCCCTTGTGTGGAGTGTTAGTTCGCAAATTGTCCTAGTTTTGTGCGCGTCATTGGGCGATGACACTTACAACAGCTTCTTCCGACAGCAAGTTGTGTATAACTAGTGGGAGAAAAGGAGTTTGGATATCCAGTAGTCTAATATGTTGAAAATTAAGCCTCTTTGGTGTCGAGTAATTGTCGAATTAGGTCGAGGTAGGTCGAGGTAAGTCATTGATATGCAAAAGGGTCAAGTCTATGACGTCACCCATTGTTATAACCTGAGGAAAAAGTGTGTTCCTCCATACTAATGAGGCTCTTCCTCCATATATAATGAAGTGAATAGGTTTACTAATGAGCGTCTCTCTAATACAATAGGCGCAATAGGCTTGCCTAGACTTGCCCGGTGTCTTTTAACCCTGATTGGCTCATGGAGAATCTATTATGTCTACAAAATAAAAGCGCGGCTTCCGTTCAACATTTTACTCTTAAAAGTTCAGTTTCCTCTCAAAAAAGTCGAATCGAGCGCTACACCTCTGTTGCCGATTGACGAAGTGGAAAAAGTCAAGCGTCAAAAGATAGCCAGTTTTATCGGTCATTTATTCCAACTGACTAATACAGCTTTGATTGACAAACTCATTCAACAAGAAAAGCTGCATCACTGCTATAGGCTGAAAACTCTTTATTTCAATTTTTTCTGACTATTGCAAAACCGTTTTCTTCTTTTCTATCTCGAGGAAATGAAAAACTATTAAAGTCGTGTCATTTTCACGCACCGTTAGTCAGTTAATTATGCGAGTTCACAAGACCAAAGTTGAATACAAATTAGTTCATCTCTATAGGAAAAACCCAAGGGAGCATCTTGACGTATTATTTAAATAACTTAACAAGGATCAATTGAAACTCGCGACTAATAATAATTGCTAGCAATTGAACCAGGCAAAGAGATACGGTTTTAAAAACTTCATTAAAAAACAATTACAAAAAGAGTCAAATACACAGCGATTTGAAAGGAAAAGGAATGAAAATTAATCCTTTGACTGACTATTACAAATCCGCTTTTTCCATTCTATTTCCAGGAATAATGAATAATCTTTCCGTGTCTACACAATTTTCGTATGGCCTCTAAGGCAAGGGTTCGATTTTCTTTTTTTCTTGCGCTTTGTCTTGTTCTTTGTAGTCGGTCTCTTAGCTTTTGCTTTAAAAGAGGCTTCATTTCTCCGTGATCTTGACAGTTCGTACACCGTTTCTTGTGTCTGTACTGGATTGCGATAGTGATTTTTTTCCTGAATTATCCGCTTCACTTTCGTAAACGACGACTATAACTTTAGGTTGCAGTTTCGCCTCTTGTAAATACTGTCTTTGCTCTATGTGGTCTAACTGATGAACATCCGCGAGATGGTTAGCTTATCTGACAAGGTAATTCGCCCCACACGATGAAATCGGACAGTTTGTGCAAACTCTCTTGTAAATCATGTTGATAGTTCGATGACTGCACACAAATGACATCTTTTTCGCAAATAGTCAGGTTATATAGAGTGTCAGAAAGGCCAAACACAAGCCAGAAAGGCCATAACCAGGCCATTTTTAGTCCTGTGTCTTTGTTTTGTTTTTTTTCTCAACGCAATAGCTCTCAATATTGGAATCATCATCATCTTTTTTAAGTGTAATCACAAATTACAGTGCCTAATTAAAGAGTTTAGATGGTGAATTAGTAATTGGTATTTCAAATTTCAGATTTGTTATTTATTGTACCAGTTTACTATTATTGTTATTAATGATCGAGTAGCAAAAACCAACTAATAAGAAGAATGCACACAGAACAATGTGAAAGCTGCGAAGAACGCTAGAAAAGTCTGAAACAACAACAATGAGGGTCTCGGTAAATCAGCTTAACCTTGTCCCAAAGCGTATTATGCCCGGTGTTACTACTGCGTTTAGAATTGGCTGAGGTTTGACTTGGTGATAGTTGTATGTTCCTTTGAAGCTCCTTATGGTAGTACGATAATATTGAGTAAACACATAATATGAGTCACGCTAGAAGCACTATTCCCGAATCTCCAGTGTACTACTAAGTGTTGCCAAAACGCCACAATGCACAGGAAAATATTTATTTTCTTAAATCAAATGCTCCTTAACATGTTGACACGCGTTCTATTGAAATAAATTGCATGCATCAGCGGCTTGCTACATTCATTATCTGGGAAAAAAAAGAAAAAAAAAACCCGCGTGACCTATGGTACCTGCGCATACCAATTCAATAGATTTGTTCTAATTAATTATAACACACGAGTTGCATTGTTATCAGGCTTAACGAACTGGCTGACGTGGGGAAAATGAAATGCATGTTCACTTTTCCTTTGAGCACGATACAGCGCGAGACGATATTGGTTTAGAACATTATACAACTCAGCTGGTAACTAAGAATTGTAACGCTTATTACTTGATGGTTGAGGACTAGGTAAAAACATTTAATGATTCCTTTAATATAATGCACATGAAGTTCATTTATTCTCCTGCAGGAATTTGAGGAACAACGAGATCAAGGAGCTCCCGTCAGGGATATTTTCAAATCTCCTTGCCTTGCAAACACTGTAAGTGAACGAAGCACCATTTCTTTGTTTATTATTTTATATGACTGATCTCGAAGGATCCGAAGACCTCTTTTGGCACCTGCGGGTTGGTTGGAGTGGTGGGGAGGGTAGTCAGCAGTCGATTGATTACCTATGATTTGACTTCGTTTTTCAGCTTTCTCTTTTTTAATCTTAAACACCTGACAGCTCCTCTTCCGCGTCCTCAGCGGAAGCTGCTAAGGTTGCAACCATATGACCCCACCAATCGTAACCCACCAGGCAAAGACATTGAAGTAGTTGATGCCGTGTCAAAATTATCAACAGAGAGTCATGAACCCATCCCCGAAATGAACGTCCAAACTCATGTGGTCTTCCCTCAGCTTGTAATAAAATGTTGCAAAAGATCAAAGAACAGAGCAAATTTGGAAGCCAAACTCGGTGCGTTAAAAGAAATGATCAGCGAAGGTTGGCTTACCCACATCCAACAGCACCTAACACTCTTAAAGCCAAACTGGCCCTTCAGAGACCAGATAGCAAGCGAAGACAGAATATTCACCAAAAGCCCACCGAGTTATCATTCCTACGACTCTGCAGAAATATATTTTCGCCAAACTCCACAGACCACACAAAGTAACAAGGAGAATCAAGCTAAGAGCCAGCACCTCTACTGGAGACGACTTGTACCATGACATAGAAGTTACCACAAAAGCATGCAGTAGCTGTGAGAAACTCCAGTACAGTAAACAAAAGGAACTTCTAATCCCCACAGAGATATCCCCAGGGCATGGCATACCATTGAAGCTGATCTTTTCACTCTCGATACAACTCTTCGTCCATATGCCCTAACGACCAGAACTGGTAGCGAGAGCTGAGACGCATCAGGGCCCACATACGAGAGACCCATCAGTGCTGTGACCGATCTAGTCGGCAAATAATGATAATGGAAGATTACAACGGATTCAACCTTGGACGATGGCTTTATTTCGCCTACACGACTCGTGGTTTCTAATCCTATAGTCAGGCGTTCCAATGCCTTACCGAGAGGGAGTCTGGGTCCTAATACACAACATCCCTCCCCATTTAGATAGAAACAATAACATTAAGCAGAAGTAGAACCAAAATAATAATTGGTCCAATAAACATAAACATGGACTAGCAACAATGTCAACAATGTCTCTGAGGATTCAGTGTCTCTAAAGTTGAAGTACAATAGTCTTTGAGATAACTTGGGGCCACTCTGCGTCTCTGGGACCTCCTAAGTGGAACTTAAGGCTCAACAACATTTGGTTCTGGTATCACCACACTCTGCTGCGGGGTCAGTTTATCCTGCTTGTGGGGCTGTCCGGTCACGACCACTTCCGGTATACTTGGTGTATCAACATGTGTATCACCATTCTCTAGCAGTTTCTTTACATGAGATGTATTGCGGGAGTATTGGGCTCCTCCTGGAGATTGCACTATCAAGCTGTTCCCATGCTTGTTTACCACAGTGTACGGCCTTGGTTTAAAACGGGTTGTGAGCTTGTTTTTCCTTTCTTGTTGCACTAGCACTTGATCTGCAGGAAGTACCTCTGAGTACCTCGCATTCCTTTGCATGTCAGCGTATATACGCTTTGCTCTTACTCTTCTGTTCATTGTCCCTATCACGCACTTCTTGTTCGACATGTACATCGCTTAGCGCAGGAAGCTTGGTGCGTATTTTCCGTCCGAAGAGCGACTCGGCAGGGCTTACACCAGTCGTTGAGTGAGGTAAGCTTCTGTACGCTCCAAGATAAACATTCAGCTCTTTCTTCGAGTTCTTCTTTTCAGCATGTGCGAGTTGGAGCCTTTTTAGAAGCAAGGTATTTTGGAGCTCAACTTCTCCATTTGCCTGGGGCCATTTTGCTGTTACCCTGTGGTGTCTGATTCCCTGCTGCTCCATGTACTCTGCAAACTCTGTTGCTACGAACTGTGGTCCATTGTCAGATGTCAAACTCTCAGGTAGACCGTGTCTTGCAAATATCTCCTCCAGACTCGTGATGACTTTAGAGGCAACTGTGGATCTCATGATGTCTATCTCGTAATAGCGACTATAGTAGTCAACGACGACCAGAATGGACTCACCAGTGGGGAGTGGTCCGAGCAAATCAATTGCCAAATCTCTCCATGGTCCAGTCGAGAATGCTGTGCTCCTGATAGGCTCTTATGGGCTGGGACGGCTGACTAACTTTTATCCATAGTAGGTTTTGCAGTGTTTTTCAGCATCCTTTTCCATTCCGCGGCACCACACTTTACTGCGCAATTTCTGTTCAGTTCCAACGATACCCAGATGACTTTCGTGAGCGAGAGACAACACCCTGGGTCTGAGTTTCTTCAGGATAACGATTCTTGTCCCTCTTAGTCTCAATTGTCCGATTCTGCACAGTTCACTACTACATGGGAGGTATTTCTTGTAAGCTAGCTGATCCCACGGTTTTCCGTTTAAGCATTCCTTGACTGCACAGAGTTCTTCATCGATTGCTGAGGCTTCTTCCACTTCTCGTGTAGTCATAGGAAAGGGGGTCGCATTTATGGCTACAAATCTGGCATATTCTTCGGCTTCAGCTGAGTGACTGCTGCTGGTTATTAAATTGGCCACTAGCCTTACGAGGGGGTCAGCAATGTTGCTCGGCCCGGGCTCATATTTGACCTTGAATTTGAATGGCTGCATTCGTAACACCCATCTTTCAATGCGTGCGCAGGGTTTTGACCTTGGGCCGTAAATAACTTCCAGCGGCATGAGATCTGTAACAAGATCAAATGGCACACCATACACATGGGGATGGAACTTTTCGCAGGCCCATACGAGTGCCAGCGCCTCTTTCTCTGTCTGCGAATATCTTCTCTCGGTGTCTGTCAGACTACGACTTGCATAGCAGATGACTCTCGGTCCATTATTCTGCTTTTGGGTCAGTACCGCTCCCAGTCCAACTGGGCTGGCATCGGCAATTACTTCAGTTGGGGCATCTTTGTCGAAGTACCCCAAAGTCTCAGCACAGGCGAACCACTCTTTTAGCTCCTGGAAGGCCCTCTTCTGTTCACCTCCGAACACGAAAGGGGTTCCTGACTTTGCCAGGCGACGTAAGGGCTCAGATACCGTTGCCAGGTCGGGTATGAAGCGGCCACAGTAGTTTACAAGCCCAAGAAAACTCCGGGTTTCTGATACCGTTCAAGGTTCTCGTGCCTCTTTCACGGCTTTCACCTTTTCTTCTGTGCGGCTGATTCCTTTCCCGGACAATACCATGCCAAAGAATGTGAGCTTATGCATGCTAAACTGGCACTTTTCTTCTCTGTCCCCTTCATCCTCTCTTGGTGAAAACCGCAATTTCGAGTACAAAGACGATAACGCAACAACGCGAATACTTGATTTTTATACGAAAACTATTGAAAATAAACATTTCATTCATTACCTCAAACGATTTCCGCAGACTTTGTCCGTTTTTTTTATAATGCCAACATCTAAAAACAACTATCAGTGTTTTCTTATTCTAGTCCAAAGTTTAAGTGCTTGTACATTTCAAGAATCTATACGTTGATTGTTTCCAATACAAACTTTCATCAGTTTTGTCAAACATGTTCCTTTTAAATGGCCCAGACAAGAAGCCAAAACAAAACAGCAGCAAAACAAAACGATATTCACAGCAACAAGAAGCCAAGAATGTTCGCCGACGAACCGCCGTCAGCCAAGGAATTTTCTTTTGGCGCGTTGTGACAGGGACGTTGCGCTGATTGGCTAGATTGCATTGCCTATTGTATTTTCTGGCATTTGACTGGCTCAGAGCAGCTGTCCTATTTTTCTTGAATTGGGTAGTTTGCCTATTTGTAAAGGAAAGCCCTATCTGAAACTATCCAAATTAATCCTTAATTAGACACTTTGTAAAAGGATAATAGCTTTACTGACAACATCGGATTAACTAAGAGCTATATAATTAAGGATATTTATTGGCGTGGGAGGGTCTCAGTCTAGCGCAAATGATAGTTTCTCGAAGCTTTACATACAGTTCTTTCCAGATTGACAGAGAGTGAAGCCTTATAAGTTTGTATTTTTCATTTTTCGAGTTGACACGAACAGCGAAGACTAAAGACAAGCGAAACGCAAGGGATAAATAATAACAAAATAAGTCGTTTTCCCCTGTGAAACTGGCAGTTAGTTTTTGATCGGGGCGAAGGAGGCGCCTGTTGCTTGTTTTTTAGCTTCTCTTAAGCTCTAGGCTTTAAGTTGTCTTTGAAGATCTGCATACTTTATCAAGGTGGTCTACGAGTAACAGATAGCGCCCGCAACAGTTTCATGGCCTGCTTGTTTGGCTGTCTTAAGAGCAATTTTGCCTCCACATCATACGCATTGTGTTCGAAGGGGCTTGGGGCGTATGTGTCACGTGATTTTCCTGCTCTTCTACCTCCTGGTTGGCAGAGCCTACAATGACTTTTTATTGATGTTGTGGGCAGCCTCCTAGTACTTTGTTCGGAAGCGTTGTATTTCAAATGACAATGATGTTTCCCTTCGCGCTCGTCTTTGTAATGTTGACGAATTAGTTCTTTCAGGTCCTTTTTATGCGGACGTCAATGCATAGACGGCCACGCCTACCTTCCAAAAGTGAGTCTTTTATTACCGAATATATGGACTTTTTGGTGGTGCTTCAGAGCCGGGCTTCACAATCTGTGGTAGATTCGTTGTGTCTTTGTGTACAGTTGCTGAAGGCTAGTCGTGGAGGCATTACTTTGTTTTGGCCGACAAATCTTCGAGGCGCCGCTAATATAGTCATTGTTGTTCTGGTGGTTAGCTTTACGACGATTGTAGTATCTAAAAAGTCTGGAACGTCATCTGGAAGATCAATGTGGGTTTCGGTTTTGTTTTCGGCCTTATCTGCAACTCAGTGAACTGGAGGTTTGCTAGCATTCCTCCAGGTAAGTTGTCGGAAGTTCCATAGGGATAATATTATTCGCGAAATCGTTACACTTGTTTCTTTATTGTCACTTAACAAAAGCTTCAGGGATTTGCTGACAACCAAGTTGTCACAAACATTTTTGAGAGCCCTTGTGTGGAGTGTTAGTTCGCAAATTGTCCTAGTTTTGTGCGCGTCATTGGGCGATTTCATTTACAACAGCTTCTTCCGACAGCAAGTTGTGTATAACTAGTGGGAGAAAAGGAGTTTGGATATCCAGTAGTCTAATATGTTGAAAATTAAGCCTCTTTGGTGTCGAGTAATTGTCGAATTAGGTCGAGGTAGGTCGAGGTAAGTCATTGATATGCAAAAGGGTCAAGTCTATGACGTCACCCATTGTTATAACCTGAGGAAAAAGTGTGTTCCTCCATATTAATGAGGCTCTTCCTCCATATATAATGAAGTGAATAGGTTTACTAATGAGCGTCTCTCTAATACAATAGGCGCAATAGGCTTGCCTAGACTTGCCCGGTGTCTTTTAACCCTGATTGGCTCATGGAGAATCTATTATGTCTACAAAATAAAAGCGCGGCTTCCGTTCAACATTTTATTCTTAAAAGTTCAGTTTGCTCTGAAAAAAGTCGAATCGAGCGCTACACCTCTGTTGCCGATTGACGAAGTGGAAAAAGTCAAGCGTCAAAAGATAGCCAATTTTATCGGTCATGTATTCCAACTGACTAATACAGCTTTGATTGACAAACTCATTCAACAAGAAAAGCTGCATCACTGCTATGGGCTGAAAACTCTTTATTTCAATTTTTTCTGACTATTGCAAAACCGTTTTCTTCTTTTCTATCTCGAGGAAATGAAAAGCTATTAAAGTCGTGTCATTTTCACGCACCGTTAGTCAGTTAATTATGCGAGTTCACAAGACCAAAGTTGAATACAAATTAGTTCATCTCTATAGGAAAAACCCAAGGGAGCATCTTGACGTATTATTTAAATAACTTAACAAGGATCAATTGAAACTCGCGACTAATAATAATTGCTAGCAATTGAACCAGGCAAAGAGATACGGTTTTAAAAACTTCATTAAAAAACAATTACAAAAAGAGTCAAATACACAGCGATTTGAAAGGAAAAGGAATGAAAATTAATCCTTTGACTGACTATTACAAATCCGCTTTTTCCATTCTATTTCCAGGAATAACGAATAATCTTTCCGTGTCTACACAATTTTCGTATGGCCTCTAAGGCAAGGGTTCGATTTTCTTTTTTTCTTGCGCTTTGTCTTGTTCTTTGTAGTCGGTCTCTTAGCTTTTGCTTTAAAAGAGGCTTCATTTCTCCGTGATCTTGACAGTTCGTACACCGTTTCTTGTGTCTGTACTGGATTGCGATAGTGATTTTTTTCCTGAATTATCCGCTTCACTTTCGTAAACGACGACTATAACTTTAGGTTGCAGTTTCGCCTCTTGTAAATACTGTCTTTGCTCTATGTGGTCTAACTGATGAACATCCGCGAGATGGTTAGCTTATCTGACAAGGTAATTCGCCCCACACGATGAAATCGGACAGTTTGTGCAACTCTCTTGTTAATCATGTTGACAGTTCGATGACTGAACACAAATGACATCTTTTTCGCAAATAGTCAGGTTATATAGAGTGTCAGAAAGGCCAAACACAAGCCAGAAAGGCCATAACCAGGCCATTTTTAGTCCTGTGTCTTTGTTTTGTTTTTTTCTCAACGCAATAGCTCTCAATATTGGAATCATCATCATCTTTTTTAAGTGTAATCACAAATTACAGTGCCTAATTAAAGAGTTTAGATGGTGAATTAGTAATTGGTATTTCAAATTTCAGATTTGTTATTTATTGTACCAGTTTACTATTATTGTTATTAATGATCGAGTAGCAAAAACCAACTAATAAGAGGAATGCACACAGAACAATGTGAAAGCTGCGAAGAACGCTATAAAAGTCTGCAACAATAACAATGAGGGTCTCGGTAAATCAGCTTAACCTTGTCCCAAAGCGTATTAAGCCCGGTGTTACTACCGCGTTTAGAATTGGCTGAGGTTTGACTTGGTGATAGTTGTATGTTCCTTTGAAGCTCCTTATGGTAGTACGATAATATTGAGTAAACACATAATATGAGTGCGCGTGACCTATGGTAACTGCGCATACCAATTCAATAGATTTGTTGTAATTAATTATAACACACGCGTTGCATTGTTAACAGGCTTAACGAACTGGCTGACGTGGGGAAAATGAAATGCATGTTCACTTTTCCTTTGAGTACGATACAGCGCGAGACGATATTGGTTACAGTACATTATACAACTCAGCTGGTAACTAAGAATTGTAACGCTTATTACTTGATGGTTGAGGACTAGGTAGAAACATTTAATGATTCCTTTAATATAATGCACATGAAGTTCATTTATTCTTCTGCAGGAATTTGAGGAACAACGAGATCAAGGAGCTCCCGTCAGGGATATTTTCAAATCTCCTTGCCTTGCAAACACTGTAAGTGAACGAAGCACCATTTCTTTGTTTATTATTTTATATGACTGATCTCGAAGGATCCGAAGACCTCTTTTGGCACCTGCGGGTTTGTTGGAGTGGTGGGGAGGGTAGTCAGCAGTCGATTGATTACCTATGATTTGACTTCGTTTTTCAGCTTTCTCTTTTTTAATCTTAAACACCTGACAGCTCCTCTTCCGCGTCCTCAGCGGAAGCTGCTAAGGTTGCAACCATATGACCCCACCAATCGTAACCCACCAGGCAAAGACATTGAAGTAGTTGATGCCGTGTCAAAATTATCAACAGAGAGTCATGAACCCATCCCCGAAATGAACGTCCAAACTCATGTGGTCTTCCCTCAGCTTGTAATAAAATGTTGCAAAGGATCAAAGAACAGAGCAAATTTGGAAGCCAAACTCGGTGCGTTAAAGGAAATGATCAGCGAAGGTTGGCTTACCCACATCCAACAGCACCTAACACTCTTAAAGCCAAACTGGCCCTTCAGAGACCAGATAGCAAGCGAAGACAGAATATTCACCAAAAGCCCACCGAGTTATCATTCCTACGACTCTGCAGAAATATATTTTCGCCAAACTCCACAGACCACACAAAGTAACAAGGAGAATCAAGCTAAGAGCCAGCACCTCTACTGGAGACGACTTGTACCATGACATAGAAGTTACCACAAAAGCATGCAGTAGCTGTGAGAAACTCCAGTACAGTAAACAAAAGGAACTTCTAATCCCCACAGAGATATCCCCAGGGCATGGCATACCATTGAAGCTGATCTTTTCACTCTCGATACAACTCTTCGTCCATATGCCCTAACGACCAGAACTGGTAGCGAGAGCTGAGACGCATCAGGGCCCACATACGAGAGACCCATCAGTGCTGTGACCGATCTAGTCGGCAAATAATGATAATGGAAGATTACAACGGATTCAACCTTGGACGATGGCTTTATTTCGCCTACACGACTCGTGGTTTCTAATCCTATAGTCAGGCGTTCCAATGCCTTACCGAGAGGGAGTCTGGGTCCTAATACACAACATCCCTCCCCATTTAGATAGAAACAATAACATTAAGCAGAAGTAGAACCAAAATAATAATTGGTCCAATAAACATAAACATGGACTAGCAACAATGTCAACAATGTCTCTGAGGATTCAGTGTCTCTAAAGTTGAAGTACAATAGTCTTTGAGATAACTTGGGGCCACTCTGCGTCTCTGGGACCTCCTAAGTGGAACTTAAGGCTCAACAACATTTGGTTCTGGTATCACCACACTCTGCTGCGGGGTCAGTTTATCCTGCTTGTGGGGCTGTCCGGTCACGACCACTTCCGGTATACTTGGTGTATCAACATGTGTATCACCATTCTCTAGCAGTTTCTTTACATGAGATGTATTGCGGGAGTATTGGGCTCCTCCTGGAGATTGCACTATCAAGCTGTTCCCATGCTTGTTTACCACAGTGTACGGCCTTGGTTTAAAACGGGTTGTGAGCTTGTTTTTCCTTTCTTGTTGCACTAGCACTTGATCTGCAGGAAGTACCTCTGAGTACCTCGCATTCCTTTGCATGTCAGCGTATATACGCTTTGCTCTTACTCTTCTGTTCATTGTCCCTATCACGCACTTCTTGTTCGACATGTACATCGCTTAGCGCAGGAAGCTTGGTGCGTATTTTCCGTCCGAAGAGCGACTCGGCAGGGCTTACACCAGTCGTTGAGTGAGGTAAGCTTCTGTACGCTCCAAGATAAACATTCAGCTCTTTCTTCGAGTTCTTCTTTTCAGCATGTGCGAGTTGGAGCCTTTTTAGAAGCAAGGTATTTTGGAGCTCAACTTCTCCATTTGCCTGGGGCCATTTTGCTGTTACCCTGTGGTGTCTGATTCCCTGCCGCTCCATGTACTCTGCAAACTCTGTTGCTACGAACTGTGGTCCATTGTCAGATGTCAAACTCTCAGGTAGACCGTGTCTTGCAAATATCTCCTCCAGACTCGTGATGACTTTAGAGGCAACTGTGGATCTCATGATGTCTATCTCGTAATAGCGACTATAGTAGTCAACGACGACCAGAATGGACTCACCAGTGGGGAGTGGTCCGAGCAAATCAATTGCCAAATCTCTCCATGGTCCAGTCGAGAATGCTGTGCTCCTGATAGGCTCTTATGGGCTGGGACGGCTGACTAACTTTTATCCATAGCAGGTTTTGCAGTGTTTTTCAGCATCCTTTTCCATTCCGCGGCACCACACTTTACTGCGCAATTTCTGTTCAGTTCCAACGATACCCAGATGACTTTCGTGAGCGAGAGACAACACCCTGGGTCTGAGTTTCTTCGGGATAACGATTCTTGTCCCTCTTAGTCTCAATTGTCCGATTCTGCACAGTTCACTACTACATGGGAGGTATTTCTTGTAAGCTAGCTGATCCCACGGTTTTCCGTTTAAGCATTCCTTGACTGCACAGAGTTCTTCATCGATTGCTGAGGCTTCTTCCACTTCTCGTGTAGTCATAGGAAAGGGGGTCGCATTTATGGCTACAAATCTGGCATATTCTTCGGCTTCAGCTGAGTGACTGCTGCTGGTTATTAAATTGGCCACTAGCCTTACGAGGGGGTCAGCAATGTTGCTCGGCCCGGGCTCATATTTGACCTTGAATTTGAATGGCTGCATTCGTAACACCCATCTTTCAATGCGTGCGCAGGGTTTTGACCTTGGGCCGTAAATAACTTCCAGCGGCATGTGATCTGTAACAAGATCAAATGGCACACCATACACATGGGGATGGAACTTTTCGCAGGCCCATACGAGTGCCAGCGCCTCTTTCTCTGTCTGCGAATATCTTCTCTCGGTGTCTGTCAGACTACGACTTGCATAGCAGATGACTCTCGGTCCATTATTCTGCTTTTGGGTCAGTACCGCTCCCAGTCCAACTGGGCTGGCATCGGCAATTGCTTCAGTTGGGGCATCTTTGTCGAAGTACCCCAAAGTCTCAGCACAGGCCAACCACTCTTTTAGCTCCTGGAAGGCCTTCTTCTGTTCACCTCCGAACACGAAAGGGGTTCCTGACTTTGCCAGGCGACGTAAGGGCTCAGATACCGTTGCCAGGTCGGGTATGAAGCGGCCACAGTAGTTTACAAGCCCAAGAAAACGCCGGGTTTCTGATACCTTTCAAGGTTCTCGTGCCTCTTTCACGGCTTTCACCTTTTCTTCTGTGCGGCTGATTCCTTTCCCGGACAATACCATGCCAAAGAATGTGAGCTTATCCATGCTAAACGGGCACTTTTCTTCTCTGTCCCCTTCATCCTCTCTTGGTGAAAACCGCAATTTCGAGTACAAAGACGATAAAGCAACAACGCGAATACTTAATTTTTATACGAAAACTATTGAAAATAAACATTTCATTCATTACCTCAAACGATTTCCGCAGACTTTGTCCGTTTTTTTTATAATGCCAACATCTAAAGACAAGTATCAGTGTTTTCTTATTCTAGTCCAAAGTTTCAGTGCTTGTACATTTCAAGAATCTATACGTTGATTGTTTCCAATACAAACTTTCATCAGTTTTGTCATACATGTTCGTTTTAAATGGCCCAGACAAGAAGCCAAAACAAAACAGCAGCAAAACAAAACGATATTCACAGCAACAAGAAGCCAAGAATGTTCGCCGACGAACCGCCGTCAGCCAAGGAATTTTCTTTTGGCGCGTTGTGACAGGGACGTTGCGCTGATTGGCTAGATTGCATTGCCTATTGTATTTTCTGGCATCTGACTGGCTCAGAGCAGCTGTCCTATTTTTCTTGAATTGGGTAGTTTGCCTATTTGTAAAGGAAAGCCCTATCTGAAACTATCCAAATTAATCCTTAATTAGACACTTTGTAAAAGGATAATAGCTTTACTGACAACATCGGATTAACTAAGAGCTATATAATTAAGGATATTTATTGGCGTGGGAGGGTCTCAGTCTAGCGCAAATGATAGTTTCTCGAAGCTTTACATACAGTTCTTTCCAGATTGACAGAGAGTGAAGCCTTATAAGTTTGTATTTTTCATTTTTCGAGTTGACACGAACAGCGAAGACTAAAGACAAGCGCACCGCAAGGGATAAATAATAACAAAATAAGTCGTTTTCCCCTGTGAAACTGGCAATTAGTTTTTGATCGGGGCGAAGGAGGCGCCTGTTGCTTGTTTTTTAGCTTCTCTTAAGCTCTAGGCTTTAAGTTGTCTTTGAAGATCTGCATACTTTATCAAGGTGGTCTACGAGTAACAGATAGCGCCCGCAACAGTTTCATGGCCTGCTTGTTTGGCTGTCTTAAGAGCAATTTTGCCTCCACATCATACGCATTGTGTTCGAAAGGGCTTGGGGCTTATGTGTCACGTGATTTTCCTGCTCTTCTACCTCCTGGTTGGCAGAGCCTACAGTGACTTTTTATTGATGTTGTGGGCAGCCTCCTAGTACTTTGTTCGGAAGCGTTGTATTTCAAATGACAATGATGTTTCCCTTCGCGCTCGTCTTTTTAATGTTGACGAATTAGTTCTTTCAGGTCCTTTTTATGCGGACGTCAATGCATAGACGGCCACGCCTACCTTCCAAAAGTGAGTCTTTTATTGCCGAATATATGGACTTTTTGGTGGTGCTTCAGAGCCGGGCTTCACAATCTGTGGTAGATTCGTTGTGTCTTTGTGTACAGTTGCTGAAGGCTAGTCGTGGAGGCATTACTTTGTTTTGGCCGACAAATCTTCGAGGCGCCGCTAATATAGTCATTGTTGTTCTGGTGGTTAGCTTTACGACGATTGTAGTATCTAAAAACTCTGGAACGTCATCTGGAAGATCAATGTGGGTTTCGGTTTTGTTTTCGGCCTTATCTGCAACTCAGTGAACTGGAGGTTTGCTAGCATTCCTCCAGGTAAGTTGTCGGAAGTTCCATAGGGATAATATTATTCGCGAAATCGTTACACTTGTTTCATTATTGTCACTTAACAAAAGCTTCAGGGATTTGCTGACAACCAAGTTGTCACAAACATTTTTGAGAGCCCTTGTGTGGAGTGTTAGTTCGGAAATTGTCCTAGTTTTGTGCGCGTCATTGGGCGATGACACTTACAACAGCTTCTTCCGACAGTAAGTTGTGTATAACTAGTGGGAGAAAAGGAGTTTGGATATCCAGTAGTCTAATATGTTGAAAATTAAGCCTCTTTGGTGTCGAGTAATTGTCGAATTAGGTCGAGGTAGGTCGAGGTAAGTCATTGATATGCAAAAGGGTCAAGTCTATGACGTCACCCATTGTTATAACCTGAGGAAAAAGTGTGTTCCTCCATATTAATGAGGCTCTTCCTCCATATATAATGAAGTGAATAGGTTTACTAATGAGCGTCTCTCTAATACAATAGGCGCAATAGGCTTGCCTAGACTTGCCCGGTGTCTTTTAACCCTGATTGGCTCATGGAGAATCTATTATGTCTACAAAATAAAAGCGCGGCTTCCGTTCAACATTTTATTCTTAAAAGTTCAGTTTGCTCTGAAAAAAGTCGAATCGAGCGCTACACCTCTGTTGCCGATTGACGAAGTGGAAAAAGTCAAGCGTCAAAAGATAGCCAGTTTTATCGGTCATGTATTCCAACTGACTAATACAGCTTTGATTGACAAACTCATTCAACAAGAAAAGCTGCATCACTGCTATAGGCTGAAAACTCTTTATTTCAATTTTTTCTGACTATTGCAAAACCGTTTTCTTCTTTTCTATCTCGAGGAAATGAAAAACTATTAAAGTCTTGTCATTTTCACGCACCGTTAGTCAGTTAATTATGCGAGTTCACAAGACCAAAGTTGAATACAAATTAGTTCATCTCTATAGGAAAAACCCAAGGGAGCATCTTGACGTATTATTTAAATAACTTAACAAGGATCAATTGAAACTCGCGACTAATAATAATTGCTAGCAATTGAACCAGGCAAAGAGATACGGTTTTAAAAACTTCATTAAAAAACAATTACAAAAAGAGTCAAATACACAGCGATTTGAAAGGAAAAGGAATGAAAATTAATCCTTTGACTGACTATTACAAATCCGCTTTTTCCATTCTATTTCCAGGAATAATGAATAATCTTTCCGTGTCTACACAATTTTCGTATGGCCTCTAAGGCAAGGGCTCGATTTTCTTTGTTTCTTGCGCTTTGTCTTGTTCTTTGTAGTCGGTCTCTTAGCTTTTGCTTTAAAAGAGGCTTCATTTCTCCGTGATCTTGACAGTTCGTACACCGTTTCTTGTGTCTGTACTGGATTGCGATAGTGATTTTTTTCCTGAATTATCCGCTTCACTTTCGTAAACGACGACTATAACTTTAGGTTGCAGTTTCGCCTCTTGTAAATACTGTCTTTGCTCTATGTGGTCTAACTGATGAACATCCGCGAGATGGTTAGCTTATCTGACAAGGTAATTCGCCCCACACGATGAAATCGGACAGTTTGTGCAACTCTCTTGTAAATCATGTTGACAGTTCGATGACTGAACACAAATGACATCTTTTTCGCAAATAGTCAGGTTATATAGAGTGTCAGAAAGGCCAAACACAAGCCAGAAAGGCCATAACCAGGCCATTTTTAGTCCTGTGTCTTTGTTTTGTTTTTTTCTCAACGCAATAGCTCTCAATACTGGAATCATCATCATCTTTTTTAAGTGTAATCACAAATTACAGTGCCTAATTAAAGAGTTTAGATGGTGAATTAGTAATTGGTATTTCAAATTTCAGATTTGTTATTTATTGTACCAGTTTACTATTATTGTTATTAATGATCGAGTAGCAAAAACCAACTAATAAGAGGAATGCACACAGAACAATGTGAAAGCTGCGAAGAACGCTATAAAAGTCTGAAACAACAACAATGAGGGTCTCGGTAAATCAGCTTAACCTTGTCCCAAAGCGTATTATGCCCGGTGTTACTACCGCGTTTAGAATTGGCTGAGGTTTGACTTGGTGATAGTTGTATGTTCCTTTGAAGCTCCTTATGGTAGTACGATAATATTGAGTAAACACATAATATGAGTCACGCTAGAAGCACTATTCCCGAATCTCCAGTGTACTACTAAGTGTTGCCAAAACGCCACAATGCACAGGAAAATATTTATTTTCTTAAATCAAATGCTCCTTAACATGTTGACGCGCGTTCTATTGAAAAAAATTGCATGCATCAGCGGCTTGCTACATTCATTATCTGGGAAAAAAAAGAAAAAAAAAACCCGCGTGACCTATGGTACCTGCGCATACCAATTCAATAGATTTGTTCTAATTAATTATAACACACGAGTTGCATTGTTAACAAGCTTAACGAACTGGCTGACGTGGGGAAAATGAAATGCATGTTCACTTTTCCTTTGAGCACGATACAGCGCGAGACGATATTGGTTACAGTACATTATACAACTCAGCTGGTAACTAAGAATTGTAACGCTTATTACTTGATGGTTGAGGACTAGGTAAAAACATTTAATGATTCCTTTAATATAATGCACATGAAGTTCATTTATTCTCCTGCAGGAATTTGAGGAATAACGAGATCAAGGAGCTCCCGTCAGGGATATTTTCAAATCTCCTTGCCTTGCAAACACTGTAAGTGAACGAAGCACCATTTCTTTGTTTATTATTTTATATGACTGATCTCGAAGGATCCGGAGACCTCTTTTGGCACCTGCGGGTTTGTTGGAGTGGTGGGGAGGGTAGTCAGCAGTCGATTGATTACCTATGATTTGACTTCGTTTTTCAGCTTTCTCTTTTTTAATCTTAAACACCTGACAGCTCCTCTTCCGCGTCCTCAGCGGAAGCTGCTAAGGTTGCAACCATATGACCCCACCAATCGTAACCCACCAGGCAAAGACATTGAAGTAGTTGATGCCGTGTCAAAATTATCAACAGAGAGTTATGAACCCATCCCCGAAATGAACGTCCAAACTCATGTGGTCTTCCCTCAGCTTGTAATAAAATGTTGCAAAGGATCAAAGAACAGAGCAAATTTGGAAGCCAAACTCGGTGCGTTAAAAGAAATGATCAGCGAAGGTTGGCTTACCCACATCCAACAGCACCTAACACTCTTAAAGCCAAACTGGCCCTTCAGAGACCAGATAGCAAGCGAAGACAGAATATTCACCAAAAGCCCACCGAGTTATCATTCCTACGACTCTGCAGAAATATATTTTCGCCAAACTCCACAGACCACACAAAGTAACAAGGAGAATCAAGCTAAGAGCCAGCACCTCTACTGGAGACGACTTGTACCATGACATAGAAGTTACCACAAAAGCATGCAGTAGCTGTGAGAAACTCCAGTACAGTAAACAAAAGGAACTTCTAATCCCCACAGAGATATCCCCAGGGCATGGCATACCATTGAAGCTGATCTTTTCACTCTCGATACAACTCTTCGCCCATATGCCCTAACGACCAGAACTGGTAGCGAGAGCTGAGACGCATCAGGGCCCACATACGAGAGACCCATCAGTGCTGTGACCGATCTAGTCGGCAAATAATGATAATGGAAGATTACAACGGATTCAACCTTGGACGATGGCTTTATTTCGCCTACACGACTCGTGGTTTCTAATCCTATAGTCAGGCGTTCCAATGCCTTACCGAGAGGGAGTCTGGGTCCTAATACACAACATCCCTCCCCATTTAGATAGAAACAATAACATTAAGCAGAAGTAGAACCAAAATAATAATTGGTCCAATAAACATAAACATGGACTAGCAACAATGTCAACAATGTCTCTGAGGATTCAGTGTCTCTAAAGTTGAAGTACAATAGTCTTTGAGATAACTTGGGGCCACTCTGCGTCTCTGGGACCTCCTAAGTGGAACTTAAGGCTCAACAACATTTGGTTCTGGTATCACCACACTCTGCTGCGGGGTCAGTTTATCCTGCTTGTGGGGCTGTCCGGTCACGACCACTTCCGGTATACTTGGTGTATCAACATGTGTATCACCATTCTCTAGCAGTTTCTTTACATGAGATGTATTGCGGGAGTATTGGGCTCCTCCTGGAGATTGCACTATCAAGCTGTTCCCATGCTTGTTTACCACAGTGTACGGCCTTGGTTTAAAACGGGTTGTGAGCTTGTTTTTCCTTTCTTGTTGCACTAGCACTTGATCTGCAGGAAGTACCTCTGAGTACCTCGCATTCCTTTGCATGTCAGCGTATATACGCTTTGCTCTTACTCTTCTGTTCATTGTCCCTATCACGCACTTCTTGTTCGACATGTACATCGCTTAGCGCAGGAAGCTTGGTGCGTATTTTCCGTCCGAAGAGCGACTCGGCAGGGCTTACACCAGTCGTTGAGTGAGGTAAGCTTCTGTACGCTCCAAGATAAACATTCAGCTCTTTCTTCGAGTTCTTCTTTTCAGCATGTGCGAGTTGGAGCCTTTTTAGAAGCAAGGTATTTTGGAGCTCAACTTCTCCATTTGCCTGGGGCCATTTTGCTGTTACCCTGTGGTGTCTGATTCCCTGCTGCTCCATGTACTCTGCAAACTCTGTTGCTACGAACTGTGGTCCATTGTCAGATGTCAAACTCTCAGGTAGACCGTGTCTTGCAAATATCTCCTCCAGACTCGTGATGACTTTAGAGGCAACTGTGGATCTCATGATGTCTATCTCGTAATAGCGACTATAGTAGTCAACGACGACCAGAATGGATTCACCAGTGGGGAGTGGTCCGAGCAAATCAATTGCCAAATCTCTCCATGGTCCAGTCGAGAATGCTGTGCTCCTGATAGGCTCTTATGGGCTGGGACGGCTGACTAACTTTTATCCATAGCAGGTTTTGCAGTGTTTTTCAGCATCCTTTTCCATTCCGCGGCACCACACTTTACTGCGCAATTTCTGTTCAGTTCCAACGATACCCAGATGACCTTCGTGTGCGAGAGACAACACCCTGGGTCTGAGTTTCTTCAGGATAACGATTCTTGTCCCTCTTAGTCTCAATTGTCCGATTCTGCACAGTTCACTACTACATGGGAGGTATTTCTTGTAAGCTAGCTGATCCCACGGTTTTCCGTTTAAGCATTCCTTGACTGCACAGAGTTCTTCATCGATTGCTGAGGCTTCTTCCACTTCTCGTGTAGTCATAGGAAAGGGGGTCGCATTTATGGCTACAAATCTGGCATATTCTTCGGCTTCAGCTGAGTGACTGCTGCTGGTTATTAAATTGGCCACTAGCCTTACGAGGGGGTCAGCAATGTTGCTCGGCCCGGGCTCATATTTGACCTTGAATTTGAATGGCTGCATTCGTAACACCCATCTTTCAATGCGTGCGCAGGGTTTTGACCTTGGGCCGTAAATAACTTCCAGCGGCATTGATCTCTAACAAGATCAAATGGCACACCATACACATGGGGATGGAACTTTTCGCAGGCCCATACGAGTGCCAGCGCCTCTTTCTCTGTCTGCGAATATCTTCTCTCGGTGTCTGTCAGACTACGACTTGCATAGCAGATGACTCTCGGTCCATTATTCTGCTTTTGGGTCAGTACCGCTCCCAGTCCAACTGGGCTGGCATCGGCAATTGCTTCAGTTGGGGCATCTTTGTCGAAGTATCCCAAAGTCTCAGCACAGGCCAACCACTCTTTTAGCTCCTGGAAGGCCTTCTTCTGTTCACCTCCGAACACGAAAGGGGTTCCTGACTTTGCCAGGCGACGTAAGGGCTCAGATACCGTTGCCAGGTCGGGTATGAAGCACAAACAAACTTCGGGTTTCTGATACCGTTCGAGGTTCTCGTGCCTCTTTCACGGCTTTTACCTTTTCTTCTGTGCAGCTGATTCCTTTCCCGGACAATACCATGCCAAAGAATGTGAGCTTATCCATGCTAAACTGGCACTTTTCTGCATTGAGGGTCAGTCCATGTTCCTTTAATCTCACGATGACTTTTTCCAACCGCAAATCGTGGTCTTTCTGGTCTTAACCATTTACGATGATGTCATCTGAAATGTTCTCTTGCTCTTCTATACCCGCAAGTGTCGTCTGAATCTCGTACTGGTACTGTTCGGAAGCAGAGTTAACATCAAACAATAGTCTCTTATATCTGAACAGACCGCAGTGGGTAGCAAACGTTGTAATCTCTCGGGATCCTGGGGAAAGTTCAAGCTGGTGGTATCCCCACTTAAGGTCAAGTTTGGAGAATACCTTGCTGCCACTTATGCTCTGAGTAATGTCATCAACAGTATGTCAATGCAAAGACGGATGTCACCCCCAGACTTTGGGACAACAACAACTGGGTTAACCCATGGTGTGGGCCCTTGTACAGGTTCAATAATGTCTAGTTCAATGGGTTGTTTAATCTTTTCTTCCAACTTTGATCTCATGCTGAACGGAGTCCTCCGCATAGGCTGTGCTACTGGCGTCACACTAGGGTCGATGTGGAGCTGTACTGCTCGGTCTTTCAACTTTCCAACGCCGCTGAAAACATTTGGGTACTTCTGTTGCAGGATCCAACCAATGGTCTTTGGGTCTGCACTTACTGCAGCGATGCCAATCCTTATTTTTAGTACGCCTAGACTAGTTGCAGTGTCCTTCCCCAGATGGGGGTCTCCTTCACCATTGATCACACAAAACTTGGCACTGGCAGTGTTGCTTCCTGCAGAGACTTCACAGCAGAATGTTCCTATCACATCAA
This sequence comes from Porites cylindrica, assembly GCA_964035525.1. Classification (NCBI taxonomy): domain Eukaryota; kingdom Metazoa; phylum Cnidaria; class Anthozoa; order Scleractinia; family Poritidae; genus Porites; species Porites cylindrica. The sequence continues at coordinate 29,621,953 of OZ037775.1, forward strand.
GTGGTGTCTGGGATGCGTAGGCATAGAGTTTCCTACTCGAGCGAGCTGATTCACACTTCACTTTTATTTTTCTTCAACCACTCCCATGTTTCCTTGTCAATGATGTTAGTGCTTGCTCCAGAATCTATGATCATGTTCAGCTTTCAACCTCCAACGGTTACTTCAATTTTCTCCTCATTGCTGCCTCCTACCGTAAAAGCATACACTGGTTCCTCTTCTTCGTTGTGGCAACCAACCATATTTGCAGCACCTCCCTTAGGGTTCCTGCGGCCTTTGGTTTGTTTTTCCTTTTCTTCACCTTTCTGCTTTGTCCTGCACTGCTCTTGGATATGTCCTTCGAGCCCACATCGATGACAGAATTGACCTCTTGCTGGACAGTTAGAATCTCGACCGAAATGTCCGGTTCTACCACATCGGTAACAAGTTTTCTCACGGCCGGTTTTGGTACCTCATGATTGATTTCTCTTGCCATGGCCTCTCTTTTTTCCCTCTATGCGGTTTACACTAGCTGAATTCTCTCCGTTTTCCTCTATGCTCATCGCAGCAAGCTGTGCGTCGCTTTTTGCGCAGTTCTCGGCGAGTTCAAGCGCTCTAGCTAAAGTGAGGCCTTGACATTCTTCCAGGAGTTTTCGTTTTATGTACGTGATGGTGCACTTGAAGAGGACTTCATCACGAATTTGGTTATCTGTGTCTTCGCCATAGTCACAATCTTTCGATGCTTGTCTGAGTCTGGTTGCAAAATGTCGGATTGTTTCCCCTGGTGCTTGAATTAGCTGTGTGAAAGAGTGTCTAGCATACTTAGTGTCGACTTTGGGAGCAAGGTATGCGTTCAGGGCATCGACCGCTTTCCTGTAATCTTTCACATCTCCCGTGTTCGGCAGGGTAAGGAAAATATCTTCAACATCGGGTCCTGCGAGATGGAGCATTAGTGCACGTCTCCTCTGCCTGTTGCTCGCGTTGTCTTCATTTAGAATTAAGCCTTTGCCGTCTGCAAATAGTTCGAATGCTGTCAGCCACCGCTTCCATCGCAAGCCAAGGGTGTTTTGGTCCCTATGACAGTCGAATGTTTTGATATGGTTTCGTTCATTATCGTCTATGTTTCTCGCGAAAGTTTCGTCTCGCTGACTCTGGTCTTGTTTTACCCTCATCGCCAATGTTGTGACCTATCTAGTCGGCAAATAATGGAAGATTACAACGGATTCAACCTTGGACGATGGCTTTATTTCGCCTACACGACTCGTGGTTTCTAATCCTACAGTCAGGCGTTCCAATGCCTTACCGACAGGGAGTCTGGGTCCTAACACACAACAATCAGGACAACAAAGTAGTGGAACCCAACCGGAATGAGCAGTTGTTGTCTCAAAGCTCCCCTAGTTTAATTTCACCCTCCAGTTCAAACTATTTGAGGAATGAATCCTCATCATCGCCAAAATGAGAAGTTAAGAAGGTAAAAGGTTGAAAATACTTGAAAATAGCTATTTGGTACAAAAGAATGGATATTAAAAATTTTGCCAAAAAAGTGCCTTAAAACGTCCTTGTAACAAAAACAAATGTTCGCGATTTAAATTGATTTTCAAGAATATATGTTTTGTAAAGTTCCTTTCATTTGTCATGTTCATAAGATTGTGGTCCAGACAGTACCATAGATAAGTCGCACTCGCATGGAATCTTCGAAAACTAGCGTTTGACCGACATTACGGTACAACGAAAAGATTATTGAAAGATTGAGTGCTATAGCTAGGATAATTTTTTTTACTTGAGTTATATAATTTGTTGAATAATCTAGACATTCTTTGTTTAGAGTTTTGAACATCATGTACAGTGTTTTCTCTCGTATTATACGGTCACTCGGTAGCCACTGTAGTTTCTGGAACATTTGTACTGAATTATCCAATAACCTAACTTCTAACATTAATCTTTTGTGGCGTTTTTGTACTATAAGTATTCTCAACAGCTGGTCGTTAGGGGCCTAAACCTTAACCGAGCAACAGTATTCAATGAAAACTTCACGAGTGCATCGAATAGCAATTTTTCTCAGTGGAGATTGAGGTAGCCCTTGGCTCTTTTAGGTAACTAAATTATGGATTTCAGGTTCCCAGTTAAGAATTCAATGTGGCTGTGATGATCTTAATCCTCGGACGTACAAGTGGTTGGGGGTAGGGGGGTGGCTGCCACCCTCCCCTCTGAGTTTTCTTTTTAAATTTTTCTTAGACGATAAAACATCAGAACATGAAGTTTTCAGCAGCTGTTCTTTCATCCCTCGTGCACATTTTGAGACAAGTTTAGTGATGTTCATTTACTATGGCTACGAGATATGACATCATAAGTAACAGGTGTTCAAGCCATTTTTTGAGTGAAAATGCAAAGTGGTTATTTATGTCTTATTTTACATGTCAAGCACAAAAAAATAGTATTTATTGCGGTTTTAACCTGATTTCTACTTCTTGGTAAATTTCAAGATGGCGACAATTTTTGGTGAGGTCACAGGCCTCCAGCAGCACTATCCTTGATTTATTTTGTCGTACAAGTCGAGCTCAAATGCAGGACAGCTGGCGAAGGGGAATTTGATAACGCTGAGCAACCTTATTAGGGAAAGTTCCTTTTGCTTTCCGGTAAAGTACTTCCACGACTTTAGGTCTTTCTCAAGCCCAAAGTCTTTTCGTGCAGGCCATAATAAGCAATTAATAGTTTAGGCTGAGTATGGTAATAATAGTGATAACAATAATGATAATTTGTTATAGTTTATAATTTATATATCGCACAAAAAAATACTTAAGATGTTACACTGAAAATATAAGAATCAAGTGCAAAATACCGCTGTATCCAAGTAAAGAAAAATAATAATAATAAACTTCTGAAATCTCTTTTAAAACATTTATACAAGTAATTTAAGTTAAAAAAATTCTAAGTCTAATATCTATACAGCTAGGTTGTACTTAAAAACTTATCTCTTTAAAGAGCTATTTTTGAAACGTTCAGTATTTACACTAGGTGTTTTAATGCATCTATTCTGTCTAAGTCGCTCTAATAAGACCTTATATCTGAAAAGGAGACTACTTGATGGATGGTCGCGATTATAAGAATTATAAGATAGCGTTTAATACATTGAAAAAAATACAATCAAATCGATTTCTCCAAACTTGAGTCACCTTAACAGCACTTTTTCCGCCTCACCAGTTTTTGACGAAGTGTTAACAAACCAACACAATGAACAAGAAACTGTTCATGTTCTTAAATCAAATGATCCTTGACTTGTCCGCGTGTGAATTGTTTCTTTTATTTAGTATCTGGAAAAACGAAAGCGCCTTACCTATGGCACCTGCGCCTGCCAACTCAACAAACACCTTCTAAACAATCACAACAAAGGCCGCGAGAGAAGCTAACTTATAATTTTGTCGCGCGAGGATCGCAAGCGGAGTGCGATTTTGCTCTTTTCATAAATCTTTGTTTCCATAGGGTTGGCATACGGAGTTGCCTCACAACAATGTGGCGACTAAGCTCCAATTGACGTCATTCCGTCGACGTCGCGTCTAGGGGCATTTTTAAATTCAGCGTGAACAACGAAGAAGGCGACAACAAGAACCCGTAGAGATGAAAGGCGGATAATATGGTTATTCATCCCCTGTGAAAAGAAACAATTTTTACTGTTGCGGAATCGTTAACGATTCTCCTGATTAAAAATGCAGAGAATTACGAGCTGTACAACACCGTCAGAAAGAGGCCTCGCGACGGCTTTGCAAGACATTTTTAATATTAAATGTCGCTTTGTCGGCCATATGTTTTTCAAATGAGAAGAAATGAGTTAAAGTGCAGCTTTTACTGTCAAACCCCTGAGTATTTTCCCTCGAATATATTCTTAGTAGATACAGCTCTACCAGCTTCAAAAAGCGTTCATCGGTAGAATTTAATGGGCAAAAACGTTAAAGATGATTAACTTAAGCTACACAGTTAACACTTGGCGTCCTGGCGCAATAGGTAAAGCGATGACCTTACACTGCACGATATAGGACGAGACCACAACGGTTACAGTAAATTATCCAACTTAACTGATTACTGAGTTGCAAAATTTATTCCTTTATAGTTGATAGTCTATAAAGACTAGGTAAAAACATTCCACGATTTCCGTTTATCTGATCGAGAGTAACTTTATTTATTTACCTACAGAGATTTGGAAAACAACGAGATCAAGGTGCTCCCGTCAGGGATATTTTCAAATCTCCTTTCCTTGCAAACACTGTAAGTGAACGAAGCAATATTTCATTATTCTTTTATATGACTGATCTCGAGGGATCTTAAAACCTCTTTTGGAACCTGCGAGTTGGGGACATTACGATGTCTTGTCCAGCATATAGCGCCCACCTCCTACTTCAGGTCGTGTTCGTAAAGAAGTCGCGTTATAGTTTTTTCTCTTGAGTTTAGTTAAACGTTTTTAAAAGCAAAAAAGTACCGTTCACTTTGTTTGAAAGGTCACGGAAAAGAGGCTGTCCCGTAAATGGTCAACAAAAAAGTGCTAGTCGTTTAGCAATATTACGCTGCAAAACTATTTGGAAAGTGAAGTTGTCAGTGAAGTGACATAACGGTTCAACAGCCTTGTTTTACCGCCTCAAGCAGAACGGAAGGTTGACGCTCCCTATGAACGCCGAAGACCTCAATGGAGCTATAGCTGTATTCGGATTGAACATCATGTCGTTCTCACCCCAGAAGAGATCCTACTAATCCTGACGGATGCTAAAGTATTTGTTATAGTGGAGGCAAAGTGCGTATACCGGAACGTGGCCCTGGGTAAAGAGTCTATTAACCTTAATTAACCTTTGGGAGATGCAGATTCAGGCGCATGCCCTTTAGCCTCAAAATAGTTCACGACGTCTTCCAGACTAACATGGACCAGAAATTTGAGGATGTAAAGGCGGCGTAGGAATGGCAGATGAAATTGTAGTTTTCGGGAAGATCAACGAGGAGCACGACCGCAACATGCACGCGATGCAAAAACAATTCTTAGACACCGCGCTAAAGCTAAACCCGACAATTGCTTTGTGAGACAAGAGATGATCAAATTCTATGAAGTAATGTGTGGTCAAGATGGTATCCAGCCAGACCCAATCAAAATCTCAGCTTTGAAGCAGATGCCCCCCCTACAAACCACCAGGAACTGCAAATCTTCCTAGGGGATAGAAAACTACATGGGCCCAATTATTCCAAAACTTAAGACCACTGACAGCTCTCGGCTGCGAGGAGTTCCACGCCTACTCGTACGGCCAAAGCTGTACCGTCTACACTGACCACAAGCCCCTTGAAAGCATCTACCTGAAACAGCGCCTACCACCTAATTCAGGTCGTATGGGTAAAGAAAACCGCATTAGAGTTCTTTTCCCTTGAGTTGGGTTAAACGATTATTAAAGCAAAAACATAAAGCTCACTTTGCTTGAAACGTCACGGAAAAGAGGCTGTCCCTTAAATGGGCAACCAAAAAAAGTTGCTTAGCAACATTATGCTGCAAAACGAGTTGGAAAGTGAAGCTGCGAGTTTTATCACCCACTTTCAAACTTGTCTTGCAACAAGCCAGTTGGGTGAAAACTAACTTCTGATTGGATCATTTTACACGGGAATCACGCCATACACGGGACTTACGTACTTAACTCGCTGCAAAACTTTGCAAGGGCCGATAAAAAGGGAAAACAGTAGAACTACTCGTTAATCAATTATTTTGCAACTGCAACGACCTCATTTTTTGCAAGACAGGTCTAATTCGTGGGTGGTGAAACGTGCAACACCGTTATTGAACTCGTTTTGGAGCAATTAATGTTGTAAATCAAGTTGCACATTTTTCATTCCCCGTTTTACCGTATCTTTACACATTTGATTTGTGTAAATCAGATAAAAAGAACACGATTTTGTGGAACAACAATATCAATAAGCTTCCGCCTGCGATATTTTCAAATCTGTCATCGTTACGCTACTTGTAAGTAAATTGTACATTTCTTTGTCTAGGTTATTATTTTATATGAATCTCTTAAAAGGATCTGAAGACCTTTCATGGTACGTGGGGCATTGGGGAGACGAGAGAGGACTGATTTTCCTCAGTGTGCCTTTGTCTTTACCCTGTTTTTTTTCTACGCATCCTTGATGGCCGAAAACTGCGATTTCACACACCCAGGCGCCCAAGGTCAGAGAATAACTAATAAGTAAAGGGTCCTCTCTAACACAAGATGAAGCGGTAAAGATTTCTTGATTCTTAAAAACATCTCAAGCACAACTGTCTTCCATGGCGGGCAGTAGCACTAACGATTGTGAGGAAACCGTTCACGTAGTTCTAAACCAAAATACGAGAAAATGACCACAGCGTAACCAACCGAAAAATTATCAACTTGTGTAGGAACACGGATGAGCAGAAACTTCGGCTGCACTCGTAGTTCACCTTCTAACTGCCCAGCAGGTGATCAAGTATCTCTGTCCCGCAAGAAGTCAAACCATTTTGCAGACGCCTACAGATCAAAAGCCTAAAGACAACGTTTTCAGTCTGTAGGACAAGCCAGAAGCCGAGCCTCAAGCTGTTCAGGTATGGAGATGATCATCTAGGTGATGAAGCATTTGTATCAGTTAATTTAAGTCTGCAACAGGACGCTCAAAAGAACATCTTCAAGCTGGACACCGGTGCACAGGGAAACACATTCCCATTGAGGTTCTATCGTGAAATGTGCCCGCAGAACCTAGCACGTAGGGGCCAAACCACCCCCGAAATTTTTGGGCGCTGGTTTGGCCTCTACGTGTAGATGATCATGATCTCAATTCTGGTTCCTTATTACACTCGGATATTACCCTCACTGTCTACGGCGGCTCACAGATCACACATCCCGGGACCTTGGTATCCTTCTTTCTATGTCACAGAAATTCCCGGCCCAGCCATCATAGGTCTCCAGTCTTCCACTGACTTGAAGCTTTTCATATGCCACTTTACTACTCACGGAAACGCGATCACACCCTGCACCGATACAGCTTGCAAGAAGTAACCCATGAAAAAGACAAATAGTACATGATCAGTCAGTATGCCGAATGCTTCAACGCTGTGGAAAGGTTCTAAGGCGAATACCACATAGTAATTGAACCAAGTTTAACCCCAATTCTGGATCCCACGAGGCGTGTGACAATCAGCCTCAAAGATGACATCAAAAAGGAACTAGACAAGAAATGTCATTATAGCGAAGATCGAAAAAAGTGAATTGACACAATGGTTGAACAGCTTTATTTACGGCCGGAAAAGGAACGGAAGGTTGAGGCTCCACCTGAACGCCAAAGACCTCAATGCAGCTATTCAGATTGAACATCATGTCGCTCTCACCCTAGAAGAGATCCTACTAAATCTGAAGGATGCTGAAGTATTTTCTATAAGGGAGAAAAAATGCGGATACCGAAACGTGGTCCCGGGAAGAGTGTATTACCCTCACTACATTTAGGATATACAGGCTCAGGCGCATGCCCTTTAGCCTCAAAGTAGCTCTAGACGTCTTCCAGACTAAGCGGGACCATACCTTTGAAGGATGTAAAGGCGTCGTAGGAATTGCAGATGAAATTGCAGTTTTCGGGAAGATCAACGAGGAGCACGACCGCAACATGCACGCAACAGCTCTATCAAGGTCATTTGTCCCGGCTCCGTTTGCGTGAAAAGCGTTCTGCGGTCAGGGCAAAGCGGTAGTAACTTTTCGAGCCCGTTGGCAAATTTTAAAATCAAAACCTGGTGAACAGTAGCACAGCTCCCAGCTCTGAAACCAGTTAATTTTGCTGTTTGGCTGTCTTATGGGCAATTTTGCCTCCACATCATACGCATTGTGTTCGAAAGGGCTTGGGGCTTATGTGTCACGTGATTTTACCTGCTCTTCTACCTCCTGGTTGGCAGAGCCTACAATGACTTTTTATTGATGTTGTGGGCAGCCTCCTAGTACTTTGTTCGGAAGTGTTGTATTTCAAATGACAATGATGTTTCCCTTCGCGCTCGTCTTTGTAGTGTTGACGAATTAGTTCTTTCAGGTCCTTTTGTGCGGAGGTCAATGCACAGACGGTCACGCCTACCTTCCAAAAGTGATTCTTTTATCACCGAATATTTGGACCTTTTGGTGGTGCTTCAGAGCCGGGCTTCACAATCTGTGATAGATTCGTTGTGTCTTTGTGTACAGTTGCTGAAGGCTAGTCGTTTTGGCCGACAAATCTTCGAGGCACAGCTGATATAGTCAGTGTTGTTTTGGTAGTTAGCTTTACGACGATTGTAGTATCTAAAAAGTCTGGAACGTCATCTGGAAGATCAATGTGGGTTTTTTCAAGGGAGCATCTTGACGTATTAGTATATAAACAATTTTAAATAACTTATAACAAGGACCAATTGAAACACGCGACGAATAATAATTGCTAGCAATAGAACCAGGCAAGAGATACCGTTTTAATAACTTTATTAAGAACAATGACAAAAAGAGTCAAATGTACAGCCATTTGACAGGAAAAGGAATTAAAATTAATCCTTTGACTGACTATTACAAATCCGTTTTTTCCATTCTATTTCGGGGAATAATAAATAATCCTTCCTTGTCTACACAATTTTCCTAGGGTCTCTAAGCCAAGAGTTCGACTTTCTTTGTTTCTTGCGCTTTGTCTTGTTCTTTGTAGTCGGTCTTTTAGCTTTTGCTTTAAAAGAGGCTTCATTTCTCCGTGGTCTTTACAGTTCGTTCACGGTTTCTCGTGTCTGTACTGGATTGCGATAGTGATTTTTTCCGGAATTATCCTCTTCACTTTCGTAAAAGACGACTTTAACTTTAGGTTGCAGTTTCGCCTCTTGTAAATACTGTCTTCGCTGTATGTGGTCTAACTGATGAACATCTGCGAGATGGTTAGCTTATCTGACAAGGTACTTCGCCCCACACGATGAAATCGTACAGTTTCAACAAACTCTCTTGGAAATCATGTTGACAATTCGATGACTGAACACAAATGACATCTTTTTCGCAAATAGTCAGGTTATATAGAGTGTCAAAAAGGCCAAACACAGGCCAGAAAGGCCATAACCAGGCCTGAAAGGCCAAAACCAGGCCAAAAGGGACAAAAGGAAACAAACGGGCCATTTTTAGTCATGTGTCTTTGTTTTTTTTCTCATACACATGCGTGGGTGTTTCGCGTCGATGGTCACGCAATAGCTCTCAATATTGAAATTATCATCATCATTTTTAAGTGTAATCACAAATTACAGTGCCTAATTAAAAAGTTTAGATCGTGAATTAGTAATTGGTATTTCAAATTTCAGATTTGTTATTTATTGTACCAGTTTACTATTATTGTTATTAATGATCAATTAGCAAAAACCAACCAATAAGAGGAATGCACACAGAGCAATGTGAAAGCTGGAAAGAACGCTATAAAAGTCTTAAACAACAACAATGACGGTCTCGGTAAATAAGCTTAACCTTGTCCCAAAGCGTATTATGCCCTGTGTTACTATCGCGTTTAGAATTGGCTGAGGTTTGACTTCGTGATAGTTGTATGTCCCTGTGAAGCTCCTTATGGTAGTACGATAATATTGAGTAAACACAGTAGAAAGTAACAACTACATTGATGTCTACATAATATGAGTCACGCTGAAAGCACCGGGGGGGGGGGGAACTCCGCATATGAAGGTGGTTCGGATGCTCGTCGGAAATTTTGAATAAAACCCGTAAACGAGACCGATCTGGGCGTGGCCCAAGCGTTTTTGACCCCTAAAAGAGACCATGTTAAAACACAGACAAATGAAAAAAACTATGAATTTTAATAATGGCAAAGACATTATCATCAAACACTGTTACCCATATGTAGTTTTTAAAAGCATCGTCATAAATCGTCAGTCCACCATACTCGCTTCTTGCATCTTTGTGAAATAGCAAACTTGAAAATGTTAAAAAGAACTGTAACTGCAAAATATCATTAAACAATATATACATCATACGTTAAATACTCTGATGGCTGAAATGGAAGCAGCTCGAAGCGAATTAAAGGAAGAACTATTAAAACTCGGTATTAGGGCAAGAATAAAATAACACGCTTGTAAATATTTTTAACCGTGATCAATTAATCGTTTTTTGTCAGCAGCCGAGTTTCGTATCACACTCCAGTAAAACAATGGACAAAGACGTCTTCTTTAGGTATTGATGTTATAGAAAACTTGGACTATATGAATGGAGTAAATAAAACGAATTAAAAATATACATATCAAATATATGTTTTTATATTTTTTCGCGTGCAACCCTAAACGAGACCTTCAAGGCTAAATATGATGGCGTTTTGCCCAGAACACCCTAAGTGAGACCAAAATCCGAAATTTACAGCCCTAAGCGAGACGACGAGCATCCGTGCCAGCTTCATATATGCGGGGTCCCCCCCCCCCCCCCCCGGGAGAAGCACTATTCCCGAATCTCCCTTGTACCACTAATAGTCCATGGGCCAGGACCTCAAATTTGATGATTTGGTACCAAAAAGAGGGACAAAGAGTGGCTTATATTTTTAAAAACTACGACTCCTCTAGTTTATTTTAATGTATGATAACCACGTCAAATGAGTAGTTTTATAGGGTTTATCACGTGATGAAATGACGTCACTCGGCTTTCTACAATGTCAAATAAATGTACATACAGAAGTTTTTCCTTATGTTTTTACCCATTTTTTGGGGACACGTTTAGATGATTGAATGGTACCACTGTTTTGCAAGTGATTTTCGAGGCTTTTGTAGCAAAATTAGATGAATTCTGGTGTTTGTTGCCATGGTAACGTAGAAAAGTAGCCCTTTCAACCAGTGGGTCGATATTAACTAAAGTAATAAAGATGAATTGTTTGAAAAAACTGTTAAATTATAGTTGTAGATGACAACTGGATACTAGTTTGACTCAGGTGTTATAACTACCTATGAGGCTGCTATACTATGACATTACCTTTTTGGCGGCCATATTGGATCCGCCATCTTTGATTTTCAAACATGCCAATTTTATCCCCTGAAGTGCCCCAAAACGATCAAAACTGGAAGGAACATGCAAAATCCTCATAATTCAAGCTGTGAAAGAAGCTGCTCTCAAAACTATAAACTAAAAATCCATAGTTGCAAACTCTTCCGGCAAAAGCATTAATTGTGGTTTTTCTGCGAAGCCATACTTTTTGGACGTCCGAGGGTGACATGCAAAACGTTATTATTCCGCTTACAGTGACCATTTGTTTTTATGTATTTTGGGTGCACATTTAGCAAGTCATATGTTTAAATGTAGCAACGACTAGCAATGACTGTATCTTTCTGTGGGCAATAAATCATGTCGACAGCCAAGGGAAATATGCTGAGAAACAGAATCAGACCACATATTCTAGTCCAAGTCACTCTCGTCATCATCAGCATCGACGTCTACTGTGACAGCTTGTTCTTCTCGCCTGTTTTCACACTCGGAGAGCCGGCACATGTCTGTGCACTTAAGACCATTCGCAAGGCAGCTGCAGTTCGGGAGCCTACAAGATCTTGTGCAAGAACAAGAGAGTAGCTCTAAAACTGTTGCAGGAGCTGGCTGACCACTCATCCAATCAATCCCTAACTTGCTCTCATCCTGAATCCAGCCATGTCTTAAGGGACTCGGAATTTCAGGGAAGTTCTCAAGACTTCGCCTCCAGATCCCTGTTTGATAGTTTGCTCGACACGCATGTCTATACAGGCAATCAGCGTAAGGTGGTAGTTGGTCGGACTCGATGTTACCTCTCTTTGAACAGAACAATCTATATCTTAGCTCATTGATGCTGTTTGTTCCTGGGCGGGAACTGTACATACGACAGGTGAAATTCTGAAGCATCTGAAATAGATCATCTGAGAGTTCCCATTCCACTCCTAAGAGGTCAAACATTTCCTGAAAGGATCTCTGTTCTTTAACGATTCGAAGTGCACCAATCTTACCCCGCCCAGCAAAAGCACTCACGGTGTCGCAACCAGTATAAGCGTGCATGCCAAGGAGACTGCTGCACAAATTTTGACCAAGGGCTTGCACTATACTCGTGATGCTGATGTATCTAACTCTTGTTTGTGTTCCACACTTAAAAAATATTGATGACGGAATTAAGTGCTTGAATGACACACAAAGAATGAAGACATCTGTATCTTCTGATGCCACAATCAATGTGCTGTAATCTGATCTGGCTGTATGAGAGAGATGAAGAAGAATCCTTGTATCAGCTTCTTCCTGTGTTGAGCTAAGTTCTTCAACGGTAAAGGCAGCCTCTGGGGAGATTTGGTGACACTCTTCTTCACAGGCTACAAATAGGACCTTGTCTGTGAGCTTTCTTCTATACTTTTCTTGTTTCCATTCTTTGGTCACAAATATTGTTAAGGCTTTCTTATTCTGCGGATTCAGGAGGAACTTTCTCCACTGCTGCACCTTATGGTCGGATTGGAGATTTCTAAATTCATTTCCATACTCAGCTCCTCGATGCTCTCTTTCTGTATTCTTAATTGAATTCTCTCTATACAGATCGAAGACAACGTCAATTCTCTTCGAGGATGCACCCTCATGTAGAACCATTCCAAACAAGGAGTCAGCAACATCTGAAAACTTCTTATGGTCACCTTTCAACCGTTGCACTAGTACCATGCCATCTATGATGCATGCAGATGGCTGAGGAATTTCCTCCGCAGCAGGTACATTCTTTTGCAGCTCCTTTGCTAGTGCTGCTTTGCTGGTTTTCCGTAGTGACCCATCTACTGTGGATAGTGCCCAAGGAAGAGGTCCCAACGGATGACAGAGGACATCTCTCATGTGAAGTTGTCTGTTTTCTGCAATTATAACCATTTGACCAAAAAGAGCTCTATCAGCTTTTAGGATGATCTCGTTTGCTGTTTTTCTCTTGAATTTCACCTTCTTGTTAAGATCAGAGAATGTCTTCAGCTTTGATTTCTTCAGGGTCTCGTGAAATTTGACTGGTGGATTTGCCTCCAAGCGCTGTGCACGAAATTCTTTGTATGCCTTTTCCCCAACAGCTTTTGCGCCCAACAAGTCTTCCTCTATCTTTTGGGTGGCAACCTTTCCGGTTGACAAGCATACCAGATCCTGCTGTTCAGCACTAAATGGGTTTATCCAGTTGCTTTCTAGCATAGCAATCAGCGACTTCACGTCAGCCTCGTCTCTTACAATTCTTGTTTTTTGAAGATCAGTATGCCCAGAATTGGATTTGCTTAGATTTAGCATGTCCCTCAGCTGCTTCAAAAAAATACTGCGATATTCAGACACTATATAATACTTGCTAATTGCTCCTGCTTTAAGACTAAAGCCTTTGGTGCCCCCGGCTGTCTGGGTGTCCTTATTGACCGTCTCCTCGCATGTTTGATCAACTGGAACCCTACCAAAGGGGTTTTGGTCGCCGATCTGGACAGAAAATCCACCAGACTTAAGAAATTCATGAGCCTCAGGATGGGTCTCTTCGAGGTGGGTCATCTCAGACAGGTATGCAGGTAAATAGCGGGCATAATTTACGTTATCATAGGCAAAGCACCATGGTATCATTTCTTCAATGGCTGATAAATGTAGCTCCCAATGTCCTTCTCTTGATCCTCTCACCATATTCAGCAGAATGTCAACGAGATCAATGTATGAAATCCAGAAACTAGATAGTTTCCTGTTGTTATTGCGTAGATAATCAAGGTACATATCGTACAGTGTGATAAACTCTGGGAAACTTTGACTATCCAAGACCCTCTGTTGTTCCTTTTGGCACAGGTTGTCGTATAACGGTTTCAATCCGGCAAAGAAATCTTGGATAAACGGTTTCTTCTCGGTGAACTTTACTTCTACCCACGTCTGAAATCCTTTCCAGATAAGTCTTTGGAGTGCTTCATACATCAGTTTATGAAACCTGGCAGCACGGTTGTATCTACGTCCTTCAAGAACTCCTGTCACAGAACCTTCAGCAATTACCCCTGATTCAATGCAAACGTCCCTTAAACCAGCGTCTTGGAATCTCTTCCCGATTATGGAAAAAAGTGTGCACACTGTATGGAAGACACTCATCCGAATAATAATATCTGAAAACTTGTCTGGATGTTTCCAAGCTATCTCTGTTACCTTGGCATACAGAGCTTGATCAAATACGAGTACTATGCTCTTCAGTTCAAGAGCTTCTCTTATCTTCTGGGAGCGGACCAAAATCTCATGAACAGTTGACATGCTAGTGGCAGGTGCATCAATGGTTGGAAGGTATCCGATATTGTCTTGACGAGCCTCAATTTCGTTGCGCACCAAAATGTTATAGCCAGTCCATCCACTAACTTTCTGGTTCATCTGTGCATGTAGGCGCACTAAAACCCACAAAAGGTTTTTTCTTCGCGCATTTTCTAACGCTTCCTGGTCGTTTACTTCAACATATGCTCTTGGCTTAGGGCCTTGACGTTCACCTGCATTGTAAATGGGCAGCGCAACAACATCAAGTGGTTCAACACTCCTTTGCTTACTTTTACTGATCCCAGGTGGCTGCTCAGTGAGGGGATGGGGGCTAAATGTCTCGCCTGTACTGCTATGCCGTTTACACGGTGTGAAGTGCCTTCACCTGAAAGAGTCTCTTCGAGTCGGTCAATATTATCCCATGCTAATGTGGTACTAACATGAGGTTGTATATTGGCAGGTAGAGGAATTTCACTTGTTGTTGTTGCCATTTTCTGCATACAAAGAGCAGTGTTAATTTCCTCAAGCTGGGAATAAGAAATACCATGACCAGAACGGTTTAGTATAGACACTAGCTCAACATTGTTTGTGAGAGTTTTAACAGCATACGAGAGAAGAATTTGTTTAGGCGGCTTAATCCTTCCTCTGGTTACTCCAAATACTAGGTCTTGCGCGAACGACTTCATCAACCGCTGGACTCTTTGACAACATTCTCCCTCTGACGAATCTTTGTTGCCAGTTAGCAAGGTATACAAAAACGCACTTAGCTCTTCAGGGACCTCTATGGCGCTGTCATTGAGCTCTGAAGGGCGCGGTGGCCATGACATTCTACTTTCTTCGTTTCGAATGGCATCGCGGATGTCAGCTGCAGCTTTCTGAATATTTGAGATCTTTGTTGTTGAGCCTTTGTCTTCTTTTTCTGCCGTAAGGATATTCAGTACATTTCTGGCGATTTGCACTGGTGTTAGGTTAGCAGGGATTAGGAATACACGGTTGTTGTCTAGCAAGTTTTCAAACTTGATCAACTCATTGAATTCTGCTTCTATGTTCCTTTTGATATGCTTCTTTGTTGATGGCTTACATTCCTTAGCTTCTAATGACATTAGATACTGTACAAGTAACTGCGTCATCTCAGACAGCCTCACGACTTTCTCGTTTTCTATCACATCTGACCTGATGAAGTCAAAAAGCATCTGGTAAGCATCAGACTCTAGACGGGCATATTCATCATCCGGAGATTCACTGCTCATATCAGGGTTCACACTGCTGCTTGCTTCTGGTCTAGTGTAACTCCTGTAGCATGTCCTGTGATAACAAGCCTCTACTGCAACTAATTCGCGCGACACAAGGGCAAGAATCTTGCTGTCATTCTTTTGTGTAGCTATCTTTCTGATAGAGCTATCTGCACGCATATCTCGGCATTGTACTAAAGGCTCACGATTCCTTGTACCCTTAAAATATTTTGGCTTTTCACAAAAAAATACGAATGCGTTCGTATGTTGTGGAAATATTGGAAGATCCTCGAATAGAGACTCTCTTAGCCACTTTTTCCGGTTGAGTCTGGCTATTGGATGATTGCTGGGATAATTTATCTAATAACCTTTTCATTGTAAAAATGCTTCGACATTTTCGATGGTAGTAAATGAGCGGGACTTCTCCTTCGCTTAAAGACTTCGAAAGTTCTACGATTTCTTGATGATTTCGAATCTGTGCTGCTCTTAGCAAGGTTTTCCACGACTCCTCGTCTTTAGGATTAACTAAATCACTGCTATCGTCGGTGCAGTGAATAATACACTTCCTCTTGCAGAATCGTTTGACTGCGGCATTTGACTCCTCAGCATCATCAACACTTCTCTTAGATGAGGGCCCTATTTGTATCAGACGAATATTTTTTCAGCGTTCAAGTTGCAATGCAACTGCAACTGAGACGGGGACATAACAACACATACGTTGTATTATAATTTACGAAACTCTGGACTTCCAAAAGTTTTTTTCACCATAGCGGTGCCACGATTTGGAATGAGTTACCACAAAAAACATACGAAGAATAACATCGCTAAGTCAATTCAAAATGGAAATAAACCTGTTAGCTCTATAGTTTTCTGATTCCCGGCACACGGTAATCATGTAAGCCATTCAGGTATGTGTAGTCTTTATATCCTTTTTACTTCACTTAACTTTTTTAGACTGATGATTTTAGCGTGTTTAAAGAAACCATATGCATGTATGCATTAAAAATGGCATATCATATAGAATTTTCATTACCGAATAACCGATAATTCAAATAATGTTTACTGCAACAGGTTGATTCCTAAAATTAGATTATATTTCAAAATTGATAAAGATATAAAAAGATGTGTATGATCGATATGAGCAAAAATTATACATTCAATTTCTATCGGATTATCGAAGTGAACATTCTACAAGATCTGTAAGTATTTCCTAAATTCTGCTTATTAAGTCAAAACTTCAAAAACTTTTGCCTCAAAAAGCTTAAGCGCTTTATTAACTAGATGATTTTGCTGACTTTTCGTGAAATTATTGCGTTTTACACGGTAAAATGGCTATTAACCCGGCAAATCAAGAACCCACTCACCTTCCATGGTAGCCGCCATTTTGGATTTTACCCATAATGCTATTCGAAGGCTACTGTTGAGTTTTCCTCGCTCTACTTTGGTTAAATTCAGAACAATACTTAATACTTAATACTTTGGCGATAAAAAACGCAACCAAAAAACTTCTCACTTCTCTCATAATAAATTAAACTACAAAACATAGAGAACATATTAAGTGCACATTTAGTTGGCCACGTTGGTATCTCAAAGGTCATTTCCGGCAATTTTACACGAAAAAAATACCCCGAAAGCTACTCCTACAGAAAGGTAATCACACAAATTTTCAATCTCCACCTTATGTGCTATCAATTCGCAGCAATCATCCTTTGTCCTTCGAGTTGGTACCAAAATCACGATTGGCCCATGGACTAATAGGCAGAAAAGTTAAAGATAATTAACTTAACCTACACAATTAACACGTATCGTAGCGCAGTAGGTAAGGTGATGACCTTACACCACACAGGACAAGACCACAACGGTTACAGTAAATTATCCGACTCGGATCTTAAGGTCCCTATTCACCGAAGTGGAGGTGGCTAGTGGTGGTAAATATTCACCACTAGCCACCCACACTGAAGTGAATAATTGTTTTAGTATATACTAAAACAGTCAAATAATTGAGCACAAAAATGATGATTTTTGAATTATTTACCGTTGCCTGCAACGATTACAATTTTGGCGCGCAATGACCGAACGGCCGTGGTCGTCGCTTTTTCTTGCCGACAAATAAAACTTTTCAAGACATTTGTTTAGCCTTGCTGGGAAATTTCCTCCAAAGGAGTTCTGAATTCTTTTTGTATTTAAAATAATTCTGTAAAAAGATTTATTGAATTTAGTTTTTAGCTTATTTATGAACAAGTCAACTAAATAAAGTAACGCAAGACTTTAACTTTTTCGCCCGCTTTATCGATAAATTCAAGTCAAAAGGACAAAGCTTTACCTGTTAAAACTTCCACCCCGAATTTGGTCACCTTATTCGTGCAATTCGGGAACAGCTTGTTTGATTAGTTGTGAAATTTCTTTGTTTGTTACGGCACCAACCCG
Source organism: Porites cylindrica (assembly GCA_964035525.1). NCBI lineage: Eukaryota > Metazoa > Cnidaria > Anthozoa > Scleractinia > Poritidae > Porites > Porites cylindrica. The sequence continues at coordinate 29,639,801 of OZ037775.1, forward strand.
GGAAGGCATTTTGCTCGAAACTTATATACGCAAATTTTGGGGTCGCTCGCTCTGAGAAACTGGAGGTGAATCAGTGAATAGTGCAGGATATTCACTGATTGAGTAGCCAATCAGAGCGGGCGAAAAGCAAAATCCACTGTTTCAGTGTATACTAAAGTAAATTATCCCACTTAACTGATTACTAAGTTGCAAAATTTATTCCTTCAAAGTTGATAGTCTATAAAGACTAGGTAAAAACATCCCACGATTTCCGTTTATCTAATCCACAGTAACTTTATTTATTTACCTACAGATATTTGGGAAACAATGAGTTCAAGGAGCTCCCGTCAGAGCTCTCTTCAAATCTCCTTCCCTTGCAAACACTGTAAGTGAACGAAGCAATATTTCATTATCCTTTTATATTACTGATCTCAAAGGATCCAAAGACCTCTTTTGGCCCCCGCGGGTTGGGGAAATAAGGATGTCCTGCATATAGCGCCTACCTCCTAATTCAGGTCGTATGGGTAAAGAAAGCCCTCAGGCGAAAAAGAGGTTGTCCCTTAAATGGGCAACAAAAAAATGCTGGTTGTTTAGCAACATTGTGCTGTTAAACGAGTTGGAAAGTGTAGCTGCGAGTTTTATCACCCATGTTCAAACCTGTCTTGCAACAAGCCAGTTGGATGAATACTAACTTTTGAAAGGATCATTTTACACGGGAATCACGCCATACACGGGACGTACTTAACTTGCTGCAAACGTTTGCAAGGGTTGATAAAACGGGAAACCTTTATAGATTTTGTTGCAAAACAGTAGAACTACTCGTTAATCAATTCTTTGCAATCTGCAACAACCTCATTTTTTACAAGACAGGTCTAATTCGTGGGTGGTAAAACGTGCAACACCGTTATTGAACTCATTTTGCAGTAATTAATGTTGCAAATCAAGTCGCACATTTTTCTTTCCCCGTTTTACGTATCTTTACACATCTGATTTGTTTAAATCAGATGAAAATAACACAATACACGAGTGGACTTTGAAACTTTACCGTTTGCAGCGAATTGTTAAAGTTTATCCGTTTAAAGATAGTTTTAACGTTTTTCTCTTGAATGTTGGTAGTTATTGCCCATCCACTATCGTAGAGTTATTCACAAATTTAAGTCATTAATACCATTTACTTTCTGTAGGAGTTTGGGGAGCATGATCAATAAGCTTCCGCCTGGGATGTTTTCAAATCTGTCATCGCTACGCTCCTTGTAAGTAAATCGTACATTTCCTTGTCTAGAGTATTATTTTATATGAATCTCTTAAAAGGATCTGAAGACCTTTCATGGTACGTGGGGCATTGGGGAGACGAGAGAGGACTGCTTTTCCTCAGTGTGCCTTTGTCTTCACCCTGTTGTTTTCTACGCATCTTTGCATCTTTGATGGTCTAAAACTGCGATTTCACACACCCAGACGCCCAAGGTCAGAGAATAACTAATAAGTAAAGGGTCCTCTCTAACACAAGATGAAGCGGTGAAGATTGCTTGATTATTCAAAACATCTCAAGCACAACTGTTTTCCATGGCGGGCAGTAGCACGTGCACTAACGTGTACTCTTGTAATGTCGCATTGTTGGCCATATGTTCTTCAAATGCGACGAAATGAGTTAAAGTACGGCTTTTACCGTCAAAACCCTAAGCATTTTCCTCGAATATAGTTATGAATTGTTAATAAATATAGCTCTACCAGCTTCAAAGAGCGTCTATCTATGTCAAAGAATTTAATAGGCAGAAACGTTAAAGACAATTAACTTAACCTACACAATTAACACGTATCGTGGCCCAATAGGTAAGGCGATGACCTTACACCACACAGGACGAGACCACGACGGTTACATAACAATTATTCACCGAAGTGGAGGTGGCTAGTGGTAGTAAATATTCACCACTAGCCACCCACACTGAAGTGAATAATTGTTTTAGTATATACTAAAACAGTGAAATAATTCAGCACAAAAAAGATGATTTTTAAATTATTTACTGTTGCCTGCAACGATTACAATTTTGGCGCGCAATGACCGAACGGCCGCGGTCGTCGCTTTTTCTTGCCGACAAATAAAACTTTTCAAGACATTTGTTTAGCTCTTGCGGGGAAATTTCCTCGAAAGGAGTTGTGAATTCTTTTTGTACTTAAAATCATTCTGTAAAAAGGATTATTAAATTTACTTTTAAGCTTATTTATGAACAAGTCAACTAAATAAAGTAACGCAAGACTTTAACTTTTCCGCCCGCTTTATCGATAAATTCAAGTCAAAAAGACAAAGCTTTACCTGTTAAAACTTCCACCCCGAACTTGGTCACCTTCTTCGTGCATTTCGGGAACAGCTTGCTTGATTAGTTGTGAAATTTCTTTGTTTGCTACGGCAGCAACTCGCTCTGAGGAACTGGAGGTGAATCAGTGAATAGTGCAGGATATTCACTGATTGAGTAGCCAATCAGAGCGCGTGAAAAACAAAATCCACTCTTTCAGTATACACTTAAGTAAATTATCCCACTTAACTGATTACTGAGTTGCAAAATTTATTCCTTCATAGCTGATAGTCTATAAAGACTAGGTAAAAACATCCCACGATTTCCGTTTATCTAATCCACAGTAACGTTATTTATTTACCTACAGAGATTTGGGAAACAACGAGATCAAGGCGCTCCCGTCAGGGATATTTTCAAATCTCCTTTTCTTGGAAACACTGTAAGTGAACGAAGCAATATTTCATTATCCTTTCATATTACTGATCTCAAAGGATCCAAAGACCTCTTTTGGCCCCCGCGGGTTGGGGAAATAAGGATGTCCTGCATATAGTGCCTACCTCCTAATTCAGGTCGTATGGGTAAAGAAAGCCCTCAGGCGGAAAAGAGGTTGTCCCTTAAATGGGCAACAAAAAAATGCTGGTTGTTTAGCAACATCGTGCTGTTAAACGAGTTGGAAAGTGAAGCTGCGAGTTTTATCACCCACGTTCAAACCTGTCTTGCAACAAGCCAGTTGGGTGAATACTAACTTTTGAATGGATCATTTTACACGGGAATCACGCCATACACGGAACGTACTTAACTTGCTGCAAAAGTTTGCAAGGGTCGATAAAACGGGAAACCTTTATAGATTTTGTTGCAAAACAGTAGAACTACTCGTTAATCAATTCTTTGCAACCTGCAAAAACCTCATTTTTTACAAGACAGGTCTAATTCGTGGGTGGTAAAACATGCAACACCGTTATTGAACTCGTTTTGCAGCAATTAATGTTGCAAATCAAGTTGCACATTTTTCGTCCCCCGTTTTACCGTATCTTTACATATCTGATCTGTGTAAATCAGATGAAAATAATACGAAACACTAGTGGACTTTGAAACTTTACCGTTTGCAGCGAATTGTCAAAGTTTATCCGTTTAAAGATAGTTTTAACGTTTTTCTATTGAATGTTGGTAGTTACTGCCCATCCACTATCGTAGAATTATTCACAAATTTAAGCTATGAATACAATTCACTTTCTGTAGGAGTTTGTGGAACAACAAGATCAATAAGCTTCCGCCTGGGATGTTTTCAAATCTGTCATCGCTACGCTCCTTGTAAGTAAATCATACATTTCCTTGTCTAGAGTATTATTTTATATGAATCTCTTAAAAGGATCTGAAGACCTTTCATGGTACGTGGGGCATTGGGGAGACGAGAGAGGACTGGTTTTCGTCAGTGTGCCTTTGTCTTTACCTTGTTTTTTTCTACGCATCTTTGCATCTTTGATGGCCTAAAACTGCGATTTCACACACCCAGACGCCCAAGGTCAGAGAATAACTGATAAGTAAAGGGTCCTCTCTAACACAAGATGAAGCGGTGAAGATTGCTTGATTATTCAAAACATCTCAAGCACAGATGTCTTCCATAGCGGGCAGTAGCACCAACAACTGTGAGGAGACCGTTCACGTAGTTCCAAACCAAAATACGAGAAAATGAGCACACTGCAACCAACCGTAAAATTATCAACCTTCTTTAGGAACAAGGATGAGCAGAAACTGCGGCCGCGCTCGTAGTTCGCCTTCTAACTGCCGAGCAGGTGATCAAGTATCTCTGTCCCGCAAGAAGTCAAACCATTTTGCAGACGCCTGCAGATCAAAAGCCTAAAGACAACGATTTTAGTCTGTATTTGTAGGACCACCCAGAAGCCGAGCCTCAGGCTGCTCAGGTAAGGAGACTGATCATCTTGGCGATGAAGCATTTGTATCAGTTAATTTAAGCCTGCAACTGGACATTCATAAGAACATCCTCAACCTGGACACCGGTGCACTGGCAAACACATTTCCATTGAAGTTCTATCGTGAAATGTGCCCGCAGAATCTACAACGTTAAGGGCCAAACCACCCCCCAGAATGTTTCATCTAAATCTGGGTTTTTGGTGAGATTTAAAATAACTTTGTTAATGTTGATCATCTGCTTGCGAAACTTGGTAGGTTAATATAAGGCAACATGTCAATCATTTTGAAAGACTTGTTTGTAGAACTTGTCACTATATGACGTCATATTTTTCTTAAAATTAGAGTTTGGGTTCTTCTACTGTTTAAGATAGAGCACGTCAAGAGAAGTTAAAAACCGAAAACATTATGTACATGCGACAAATACTGGATGAGATATGAGATTTTGAAGTTGGAAAAGTTTAGAGTCAATAAATGAGACCCCCCTTCCCCCCCCCCTTCGGTAATAAACCTAAATTAGACTGCCTTTTTGTCTTAACAGTAGTGCAATTGACATTGCACATTGGTTATATTAAATGTAGAAATTATGAATAAAAGATTTTCCTTTATTCCAGGAACCATAAAAGCACATTTGTGGCGTAATAAAAGGTCACGTGACCAATAACTACTTTGTCATATTATTGTCCTGGAGGCAAAAATTTTTAAGGCCAGTAACAAGTCTTTTTTTAACCAAATACCAGCTTAATTAAAAAAAAACTGAAAACAGACAAGGACATTACTTTTACAAAAAAAATATGAAAAACTTTAGTTCTGGGGGGAACACTGATTTTAACTAGGGAACAAAAAATCGTAGCGATGAACGGTTTTTAGTGTTTTACTCGCCTTGATACCCACTTTCAAGTGAGGATAAAGGGGACAGAGAAGGCATCTCCGATACACCCCCTATTCCATAGGTAATTCGTCTCGAGTTATTTTTAGAATCGGGATAAAGTTACTTTGCGTGCTGCGTGGATGTTGCGTGGAGGTTTCGCATGACTAAACGCCGTGCAAAACATGTCGGGCGAAAGGCAAACAAAGCGTAAAGAGATCGAGAGCATTCCTGAATATTGAAGCGAAATGAGTCGGCGCTCACCTGGGAAAAGGGAATCGCTGGACTCTTTGACAACCCGTGAAATCAGTTTAACCCGAAGTTGTCGTAACCTCAGTGCTTTGATAAAATGATAAATTTCGCCAGTCTATTGAAACCGGTCGTTTGTACAATAAAGTAAGTAGGACGCCAAGTGTTAATAAATATCAAACCAGAAATTGCTCTCTTCAAACTGTAAATTATAGATGATCCTGAGGGAATACTCAGTGTGTTAAGGATTTCCCTGCTGTACTGTTAGCTCTATACAAGAGAGGAAGAGCGATTCTTTTTTAATTTCCGTTTCGCTGATCGCGTGACATAGCTTTGGCAGAAATCTCTCTGTAGTCGTTTTCGTCGACAAAACAAATAGCAATATCGCTCTCCGCGTCTTCCGCCATTTTGTTCTGCAACAATTCATGAAGGACGCGTGGCTCTGAGCGTGGGTCATCCACGCGGAACACATTCCTGCTATGTGATTGGCTGTTGTCTAATCCCCCTCGGGATCTGTGGTCTTAAGAATAACTCGAAACGAATTACCTATGGAATAGGGTGTGTAAGGGGGATGCCTTCTCTGTCCGCTTTATCCTCTCTTGCCACTTTCAGAAAAGACACTTTTTTTAAAATAACAATTTAAAATTTTACTTTACTGTTTTTTTGTGACGTCATTCTTTGTGACGTCACTATGTGCCATTTTGAGAAATTCTTCAGCCTAAATTGAAGTGGACATCAATTTGAGCTAACACCACAAGTTAAGTTGAATAATGTTAATAATAACCAAAATTAGATTTTATGAAACATTTGGGGCGTGGTTTGGCCCCTACGTGTAGATGATCATGATCTCAAACCTGGTTGCTTATTACACTCAGATATCACCCTCGCTGTCTACGGCGGCTCACAGATCACGCATCGCGGTACCATTGCTATAACTTGTTCCTACAAAAGGGAAAGCACTAGAGTATCCTTCTATGTCACAGAAATTCTTGGCCCAGCCATCATAGGTCTCCAGTCTTCCACTGACTTGAAGCTATTCATATCCAACTTTACTATTCACGAAAACGTGACCACACCCTGAACCGTTACAGCTTGCAAGAAGTAACTTATGAAAAAGACAAATAGTACTTGATCAGTCAGTATCTCGAATGCCTCAACGCAGTGGAAAGGTTCCATGGCGAATACCACATAGTAGTTAAACCAAGTTTACCCCAATTGTCGATCCCACGAGGCGTGTGACAATCAGCCTCAAAGACGACATAAAAAAGGAACTAGACAAGAAATGTCATCATAGCGAAGATCGAAAAAAGTGAGTTGGCACAATGGTTCAACAGCTTTAATTAACCCCCGCAAACAGAACGAAAAGTTGAGGCCTCACCTGAACACCAAAGACCTGAACGCAGCTATTCAGATTGAACATATTGACGCTCTTTTCCTAGAAGAGATCCTACTAAATCTGAAGGATGCTAAAGTATTTTCTATAAGGGAGAAAAAATGCGAATACCGAAACGTGGTCCCGGGAAAAAAGTCTTTTAACTTCACTACATTTGGGAGATGCAGGTTCAGGCGCATGCCCTTTAGCCTCAAAATCTCTCAAGAGGTCTTCCAGACTAAGATGGACCAGACTTTTGAAGGCAAATGGTTAGACCTTCTCGTGGCTCGAATGACCACGTAAAAATGGCGGTGCCGTCTCTAGTAGGGGAAGTTAATATAGTGTCCCCAATTAGTGCTTTTGTGCTTAATACATTAATAAAGTCCTTTTTTTTCTTGGTTACACAGAGGGCAAAACAGTTAAATTCCTCTCCCGGAACAGGCCCCCAATGTTACGAGTTCGAATGTTTGAAGGATAATTATTCAGCACGCAGGGATGTCGGATTAACACAAGGAAATTTAATACCAAAGGAACATAGTCTTTACAGAGCTTACACTTGAACTTAAGTAAAACCAAACAGCCTCTACCAATAATAATAAACTGTAACTTGAACTTCAGAAATCTTACGGCCTCCGCCAGCTTGTAAACACAGAACTTGAAAATCGACCTTCGTCACGACTGACTAAACACAGCACTCCAGGTCATGGCAAAAAAACTTAGTTCGTCAAAACAACTCGTTTGGAACTTGTATACTGTTTCACAAAAGGTTCTAGAAAATACTAAACAGGCGAATATTAGTAGCTTTTCAACACATTTTATGATTTCAGTGACTGATGCAAATCTGCTGACTCATGCGAAAAATGTAAACAAGCCCTAATTAATTATACATGAATGATCCAAAAACGTAGAGAACGTTCGAGTAAGTAACAATCGACACAAATGCAAGCATGCACCTCACCCAAGAGCCTTCACCGTTTTTTCAAGATGGGATCTATACCTTAAAATCAGAGTTCTTACAGCCTAATCGTCCCTCTTTCTCTGCATTAATTGCTAATTCGGGTGCGGAGAATAAACTTAAAAGATCGGAGAATTACCTTGACTTGGGCTATACTAGCTGTTGACAAATGATTAAATAAATATGTTTGGCAAATTAAATACTAACAAAGTAACAATAGTTGTACCAGCACAGTTCTAGTAAAGGAAGGGAAAAAATTTTAAGTTAGGAGCCAGGCCTTTTTGATAAAACAGTCGCTTTTTCACTTACATTTGTCACAGTTATGTTTGCGCCTGTGCCAGTATAATGCACAAATCAACGAGACGGCTATCCATATCAATTAATTTTATTTTCACGGCCGTTCAATTTTTAAGACGCAAACTTTGTTGGTTTGTCTACCATGCATAATGATCTTTTCGTACCATTCGTGCTCAAATTCAGAACAGCTGGCAAAGGTAAATTTGACAACTCTGAGCAATTTACTAAGAGAAGCCAGAGTTCCTTTCCTGTACATCCTTTAGGTCTTTCTCATGCCCTACGTCTTTCTGTGCAGACCATAATTAGTAACGGCGCTTTCTACTATTACTGAAAATAGGTTCTGTCACCTTAGACCCCCGCGTGACTCAGACAAACTTTGCATTCTACCCCAAGGCTTTGCATGGGAAACATACGTTTCCGACATGAAAATTGTTTATAAAATTCACAGTGAGCGTTTTTAAAATGTTTTTTGAACATAATTCCAATATATAAAAAGCACTACTGCTATTGGGAGCAAAACCTGGTCCAGTAACTCAAATAAATGGTTAAAATCAGAAGATAAAGCCACTCGATCAAAGAAGGCTACTGAAATCGGATCCCTAGCTCTGTGTCTTAGGCGCAGAAAGCAGCGCTATGTACCGAAACATGACATAACATTATTGGCTGTGTAATACTCCAAAACCGAAATTGCTAAAGAAAATAATCGAGTTGGGACGTGCTTCTCGCAGGCCTGTGACAGAATATCTAAGGTGAAAAGCACACCAATATTAGCACAAACCGGAAATTGTATAAGTTTGTTCTGTTGTTGTGCGGCCAGGTAGACCATATGAATCCGCGACGAATACTTTAGTACTTTATATCCTGCAGTACTAAGTAGCGTAACATAAGCACTCGAAAAAAAATTGAGCAACCTTTACCTATAAATTTAACCAAATGCACCGTGTCACGCACAGCTATGAAGCCCCGCTCTCCACACATTTTAACATAATTTAACCCACAGCATTATGACGCCGCATAGGAAATCAAACCACTCATCTGTACTGTTTTTTCCACGTTTAAAGCTGTCTTGGCACGCGTTGATTATTTTCAGGATATTTATTATCGAAACGAAGCTGGATTTTGTTTCCTTTAACGATAAACATTTTCAAAGGCGACGAAAATTTGTTGCCGAACGTGACTTTCCCACTAAACTCTTACACTCGTCAGTTTTAATGTCTGAGTCACAGCAGGGAACAGAAATTTGTGACCTCATTAGTAATAATAATAATAATAGAAAGCGCTATTAATGGTTGAGGCTGAGAATGATATAATAATAATAATAATAATAATAACACCACGAGTGAGGCGTTTTGGGATATTCCCATCTATGCAGAGCACAACGTAGTTAGAGCAAATCGGATCGACGCGCGACTTGTCAGCCACGAGAGGAAAGAAGTCTGCACAATTGAAATGAGCTGCCCATGGATTGAGAGTAGAGCTAAGGAAGATGAGGAAAAGATACTCAAGTATGGGCCCATGATGTGGGAGCTGAAGCAGAGATACAATGGTTACAGGGTTGAAGAGTACAACGTCATAATTGACGTACTGGGTGGTTACTCTAGCTAAACACCTAGAGAAGTCGGTGAGGAAGCTACTTGGATCGAGAGCACGGAACGTACTTGAGCGGTTGCAGAAGTCGGTCATCTCGAACACTTTAAACATTGCCTTAGTTACTTAGTTACTTAGTTAGGGCGCTAAGGACTTCAGTTTTTAGGTTTTTGTTTTTTCTCTAGAAATCTAGAAACACAAGCTTGCTGACGTTTTTACTTAAATTTTTTAGAACATTAGAGTTTGATATTATTATAAATAAGCTTTTAGTAGAGATAGCGAAGGTTTTACAGAGTATCAGAATTTAATAATGTTCTAAATTGGCTTTTTAAGTAGAGAGATTCATATCACTATGTATTTTAGGATCGTATTAGGTTTCGTATCGACCTTTTCTTACTTCTAAGTATAGCTTCTCAAGTGGTGTAGGTTACGCTATGCGCCCTATACTACTCATAATGTGGACAGCATCCCAAAGTTTCATACTGTGACATAATAGTAATTTATTTAATTTATAATTTATTCATCGGATAAAAATACGTCAGATGTTCTATTAAACAGATATGAATCAAGCGCAAAATACCGTTATATCTTAGTAAAGAAAATGAATAAATAAATAAAGATTCTGAAATCTCTTTTAAAGCATTTATATAAGTAAATTAAGTTAAAAAAATTCTAAATCTAATATCTATACAGCTAGGTTATACTTAAAAACGCATTTCTTAAAAAAGCTGTTTTTAAAACGTTCAGTATTTACACTAGGTGTTATAATGGATCTATTCAGTCTAAGTCGCTATGATAAGACCTTATATCTGAAGAGGAGATTATTTGATCGATGGTCTCAACTATGAGAATTATAAGATAGCATTTAATACATTCAAAAAATACAATGACATAGATTTCTCCATACTTGAGTCACTTTAACAGCACTTTTTCCGCCTCTCCAGATTTTCACGAATTGTACAATGTACAAGAAACTGTTCATGTTCTTAAATCAACTGATCCTTGACTTGTCCACGCGTGCTTTCTTTCTTTCTTTTAGTATCTGGAAAAACGAACGCGCCTGCCAACTGAACAAAGGACGAGAGCGAAACGAGTTTATAATTTTGTCGCGCGAGGATTGCAAGCGGAGTGCAATTCTGCCTTGGTCATAAAGCCTGGTTTTCATATGTAGGGAAAGTCCCAGAGAATCGGGGATTTTACTTTTTGCCGACCGTTCCAGAATTTGCCGATATATCGGATAATCGCTAGAAGTCTGTCCCAGAGACGCCATGTTTATGTGTGACTGGGGGACTGGAGCCCAGCAATTTAGAGGATTGGTAATGAGCGAAATCCATCGCCGACGTCCCTGACGGTACAAATTGGAGTTTTCATTTGTCGGGAATGATCGCCGACCATTGCAGAAATCTGGGTCGCGTCGGGAAAAAAGAAACGCTCCCGATTCTCCAGATTCGTCCCAGACCATTCCAGACGATCGGGGATATTTACGATTGCAAGTTTTCATTAGTCGGCAAAATCTGGGACGGTCGGGAAACAGTAAAATCCCCTACCGTCCGGAATTTTTCCGAGATATGAAAACCAGGCTTTTAAAAATCTTTCTTTCCATCGAGATAGTATGCGGAGTTGCCTAGCAACGATGTCGTGACTACGTCATTCCGTATGACGTCGCGTCTTGGGGCATTTGTAGGTTTCCAGGCAACACTAAATGGCGGTTTGAAATTCAGCGCGAACAACGAAGAAGGCGACAACAAGAAACCGTGGAGATAAAAGGCGGATAATATGGTTATTCATCCTCTGTGACAAAAAAAAAATTACTGTTGCTGAATCGTGAACGATTCTCCTGATGCAAAAACAGAGAACTGCAACCTGTACAACGCCGTCAGCAAGAGACTTTGCGACCGTTTTGCCAGACACTTTTAATATCAAATGTCGGCTTTTATCGTCAAAACCCTAAGTATTTTCCTCGAATATAGTTATGAATTGTTAATAAATACAGCTCTACCAGCTTCAAACAGCGTCTATCTATATCGGCAGAATTTCATAGGCAGAAAAGTTAAAGATAATTAACTTAACCTACACAATTAACACGTATCGTAGCGCAGTAGGTAAGGCGATGACCTTACGCCACACAGGACGAGACCACAACAGTTACAGTAAATTATCCCACTTAACTGATTACAGAGTTGCAAAATTTATTCCTTCATAGTTGATAGTCTATAAAGACTAGGTAAAAACATCCCACGATTTCCGTTTATCTAATCCACAGTAACTTTATTTATTTACCTACAGATATTTGGGAAACAATGAGTTCAAGGAGCTCCCGTCAGAGATCTCTTCAAATCTCCTTTCCTTGCAAACACTGTAAGTGAACGAAGCAATATTTCATTATCCTTTTATATTACTGATCTCAAAGGATCCAAAGACCTCTTTTGGCCCCCGCGGGTTGGGGAAATAAGGATGTCTTGCATATAGCGCCTACCTCCTAATTCAGGTCGTATGGGTAAACAAAGCCCTCAGGCGGAAAAGAGGTTGTCCCTTAAATGGGCAAGAAAAAAATGCTGGTTGTTTAGCAACGAGTTGGAAAGTGTAGCTGCGACTTTTATCACCCATGTTCAAACCTGTCTTGCAACAAGCCAGTTGGATGAATACTAACTTTTGAAAGGATCATTTTACACGGGAATCACGCCATACACGGGACGTACTTAACTTGCTGCAAAAGTTTGCAAGGGTTGATAAAACGGGAAACCTTTATAGATTTTGTTGCAAAACATTAGAAATAATCCTTAATCAATTCTTTGCAACCTGCAACAACCTCATTTTCTACAAGACAGGTCTAATTCGTGGGTGGTAAAACGTGCAACACCGTTATTGAACTCATTTTGCAGTAATTAATGTTGCAAATCAAGTCGCACATTTTTCTTTCCCCGTTTTACGTATCTTTACACATCTGATTTGTGTAAATCAGATAAAAATAACACGATACACGAGTGGACTTTGAAACTTTACCGTTTGCAGCGAATTGTTAAAGTTTATCCGTTTAAAGATAGTTTTAACGTTTTTCTCTTGAATGTTGGTAGTTATTGCCCATCCACTATCGTAGAGTTATTCACAAATTTAAGTCATTAATACCATTTACTTTCTGTAGGAGTTTGGGGAGCAAGATCAATAAGCTTCCGCCTGGGATGTTTTCAAATCTGTCATCGCTACGCTTCTTGTAAGTAAATCGTACATTTCCTTGTCTAGAGTATTATTTTATATGAATCTCTTAAAAGGATCTGAAGACCTTTCATGGTACGTGGGGCATTGGGGAGACGAGAGAGGACTGGTTTTCGTCAGTGTGCCTTTGTCTTTACCTTGTTTTTTTCTACGCATCTTTGCATCTTTGATGGCCTAAAACTGCGATTTCACACACCCAGACGCCCAAGGTCAGAGAATAGCTAATAAGTAAAGGGTCCTCTCTAACACAAGATGAAGCGGTGAAGATTGCTTGATTATTCAAATCATCTCAAGCACAACTGTTTTCCATGGCGGGCAGTAGCACGTGCACTAACGTGTACTCTTGTAATGTCGCATTGTTGGCCATATGTTCTTCAAATGCGACGAAATGAGTTAAAGTACGGCTTTTACCGTCAAAACCCTAAGCATTTTCCTCGAATATAGTTATGAATTGTTAATAAATACAGCTCTACCAGCTTCAAAGAGCGTCTATCTATGTCAAAGAATTTAATAGGCAGAAACGTTAAAGATAATTAACTTAACCTACACAATTAACACGTATCGTGGCGCAATAGGTAAGGCGATGACCTTACACCACACAGGACGAGACCACGACGGTTACATAACAATTATTCACCGAAGTGGAGGTGGCTAGTGGTGGTAAATATTCACCACTAGCCACCCACACTGAAGTGAATAATTGTTTTAGTATATACTAAAACAGTGAAATAATTCAGCACAAAAATGATGATTTTTAAATTATTTACTGTTTCCTGCAACGATTACAATTTTGGCGCGCAATGACCGAACGGTCGCGGTCGTCGCTTTTTCTTGCCGACAAATAAAACTTTTCAAGACATTTGTTTAGCTCTTGCGGGGAAATTTCCTCGAAAGGAGATGTGAATTCTTTTTGTACTTAAAATCATTCTGTAAAAAGGATTATTAAACTTACTTTTAAGCTTATTTATGAACAAGTCAACTAAATAAAGTAACGCAAGACTTTAACTTTTTCGCCCGCTTTATCGATAAATTCAAGTCAAAAAGACAAAGCTTTACCTGTTAAAACTTCCACCCCGAACTTGGTCACCTTCTTCGTGCATTTCGGGAACAGCTTGCTTGATTAGTTGTGAAATTTCTTTGTTTGTTACGGCAGCAACTCGCTCTGAGGAACTGGAGGTGAATCAGTGAATAGTGCAGGATATTCACTGATTCAGTAGCCAATCAGAGCGCGTGAAAAACAAAATCCACTCTTTCAGTATATACTTAAGTAAATTATCCCACTTAACTGATTACTGAGTTCCAAGATTCATTCCTTCATAGCCGATAGTCTATAAAGACTAGGTAAAAACATCCCACGATTTCCGTTTATCTAATCCACAGTAACGTTATTTATTTACCTACAGAGATTTGCGAAACAACGAGATCAAGGCGCTCCCGTCAGCGATATTTTCAAATCTCCTTTTCTTGCAAACACTGTAAGTGAACGAAGCAATATTTCATTATCCTTTCATATTACTGATCTCAAAGGATCCAAAGACCTCTTTTGGCACCCGCGGGTTGGGAAAATAAGGATGTCCTGCATATAGCGCCTACCTCCTAATTCAGGTCGTATGGGTAAAGAAAGCCGCAGCCGGAAAAGAGGTTGTCCCTTAAATGGGCAACAAAAAAATGCTGGTTGTTTATCAACATCGTGCTGTTAAACGAGTTGCAAAGTGAAGCTGCGAGTTTTATCACCCACGTTCAAACCTGTCTTGCAACAAGCCAGTTGGGTGAATAGTAACTTTTGAAAGGATCATTTTACACGGGACTCACGACATACACGCGACGTACTTAACTTGCTGCAAAAGTTTGCAAGGGTCGATAAAACTTGAAACCTTTATAGATTTTGTTGCAAAACAGTAGAACTACTCGTTAATCAATTCTTTGCAACCTGCAACAACCTCATTTTTTACAAGACAGGTCTAATTCGTGGGTGGTAAAACATGCAACACCGTTATTGAACTCGTTTTGCAGCAATTAATGTTGCAAATCAAGTTGCACATTTTTCGTTCTCCGTTTTACCGTATCTTTACATATCTGATCTGTGTAAATCAGATGAAAATAATACGAAACACAAGTGGACTTTGAAACTTTACCGTTTGCAGCGAATTGTCAAAGTTTATCCGTTTAAAGATAGTTTTAACGTTTTTCTCTTGAATGTTGGTAGTTACTGCCCATCCACTATCGTAGAATTATTCACAAATTTAAGCTATTAATACCATTTACTTGCTGTAGGAGTTTGGGGAACAACAAGATCAATAAGCTTCCGCCTGGGATATTTTCAAATCTGTCATCGCTAGGCTCCGTGTAAGTAAATCGTACATTTCCTTGTCTAGAGTATTATTTTATATGAATCTCTTAAAAGGATCTGAAGAGCTCTCATGGTACGTGGGGAATTAAGAAGACGAGAGAGGACTGCTTTTCCTCAGTGTGCCTTTGTCTCTACCCTTTTGTTTTCTACGCATCCTTGCATCCTTGATGGCCTAAAACTGCGATTTCACACACCCAGACGCCCAAGGTCAGAGAATAACTAATAAATAAAGGGTCCTCTCTAACACAAGATGAAGCGGTGAAGATTGCTTGATTATTCAAAACATCTCAAGCACAACCGTTTTTCATGGCGGGCAGTAGCACGTGCACTAACGTGTACTCTTGTAATGTCGCAGTGTTGGCCATATGTTCTTCAAATGCGACGAAATGAGTTAAAGTACGGCTTTTACCGTCAAAACCCTAAGCATTTTCCTCGAATATAGTTATGAATTGTTAATAAATATAGCTCTACCAGCTTCAAAGAGCGTCTATCTATGTCAAAGAATTTAATAGGCAGAAACGTTAAAGACAATTAACTTAACCTACACAATTAACACGTATCGTGGCGCAATAGGTAAGGCGATGACCTTACACCACACAGGACGAGACCACGACGGTTACATAACAATTATTCACCGAAGTGGAGGTGGCTAGTGGTGGTAAATATTCACCACTAGCCACCCACACTGAAGTGAATAATTGTTTTAGTATATACTAAAACAGTGAAATAATTCAGCACAAAAATGATGATTTTTAAATTATTTACTGTTGCCTGCAACGATTACAATTTTGGCGCGCAATGACCGAACGGCCGCGGTCGTCGCTTTTACTTGCCGACAAATAAAACTTTTCAAGACATTTGTTTAGCTCTTGCTGGGAAATTTCCTCGAAAGGAGTTGTGAATTGTTTTTGTACTTAAACTCATTCTGTAAAAAGGATTATTAAATTTACTTTTAAGCATGTTTATGAACAAGTCAACTAAATAAAGTAACGCTAGACTTTAACTTTTTCGCCCGCTTTATCGATAAATTCAAGTCAAAAAGACAAAGCTTTACCTGTTAAAACTTCCACCCCGAACTTGGTCACCTTCTTCGTGCATTTCGGGAACAGCTTGCTTGATTAGTTGTGAAATTTCTTTGTTTGTTACGGCAGCAACTCGCTCTGAGGAACTGGAGGTGAATCAGTGAATAGTGCAGGATATTCACTGATTCAGTAGCCAATCAGAGCGCGTGAAAAACAAAATCCACTCTTTCAGTATATACTTAAGTAAATTATCCCACTTAACTGATTACTGAGTTCCAAGATTAATTCCTTCATAGCCGATAGTCTATAAAGACTAGGTAAAAACATCCCACGATTTCCGTTTATCTAATCCACAGTAACGTTATTTATTTACCTACAGAGATTTGGGAAACAACGAGATCAAGGCGCTCCCGTCAGGGATATTTTCAAATCTCCTTCTCTTGGAAACACTGTAAGTGAACGAAGCAATATTTCATTATCCTTTCATATTACTGATCTCAAAGGTTCCAAAGACCTCTTTTGGCCCCCGCGGGTTGGGGAAATAAGGATGTCCTGCATATAGCGCCTACCTCCTAATTCAGGTCGTATGGGTAAAGAAAGCCGCAGCCGGAAAAGAGGTTGTCCCTTAAATGGGCAACAAAAAAATGCTGGTTGTTTATCAACATCGTGCTGTTAAACGAGTTGCAATGTGAAGCTGCGAGTTTTATCACCCACGTTCAAACCTGTCTTGCAACAAGCCAGTTGGGTGAATACTAACTTTTGAATGGATCATTTTACACGGGAATCACGCCATACACGGGACGTACTTAACTTGCTGCAAAAGTTTGCAAGGGTCGATAAAACGGGAAACCTTTATAGATTTTGTTGCAAAACAGTAGAACTACTCGTTAATCAATTCTTTGCAACCTGCAACAACCTCATTTTTTACAAGACAGGTGTAATTCGTGGGTGGTAAAACATGCAACACCGTTATTGAACTCGTTTTGCAGCAATTAATGTTGCAAATCAAGTTGCACATTTTTCGTTCCCCGTTTTACCGTATCTTTACATATCTGATCTGTGTAAATAAGATGAAAATAATACGAAACACAAAGCTTTACCTGTTAAAACTTCCACCCCGAACTTGGTCACCTTCCTCGTGCATTTCGGGAACAGCTTGCTTGATTAGTTGTGAAATTTCTTTGTTTGTTACGGCAGCAACTCGCTCTGAGGAACTGGAGGTGAATCAGTGAATAGTGCAGGATATTCACTGATTCAGTAGCCAATCAGAGCGCGTGAAAAACAAAATCCACTCTTTCAGTATATACTTAAGTAAATTATCCCACTTAACTGATTACTGAGTTCCAAGATTAATTCCTTTATAGCCGATAGTCTATAAAGACTAGGTAAAAACATCCCACGATTTCCGTTTATCTAATCCACAGTAACGTTATTTATTTACCTACAGAGATTTGCGAAACAACGAGATCAAGGCGCTCCCGTCAGCGATATTTTCAAATCTCCTTTTCTTGGAAACACTGTAAGTGAACGAAGCAATATTTCATTATCCTTTCATATTACTGATCTCAAAGGTTCCAAAGACCTCTTTTGGCCCCCGCGGGTTGGGGAAATAAGGATGTCCTGCATATAGCGCCTACCTCCTAATTCAGGTCGTATGGGTAAAGAAAGCCGCAGCCGGAAAAGAGGTTGTCCCTTAAATGGGCAACAAAAAAATGCTGGTTGTTTATCAACATCGTGCTGTTAAACGAGTTGCAATGTGAAGCTGCGAGTTTTATCACCCACGTTCAAACCTGTCTTGCAACAAGCCAGTTGGGTGAATAGTAACTTTTGAATGGATCATTTTACACGGGAATCACGCCATACACGGGACGTACTTAACTTGCTGCAAAAGTTTGCAAGGGTCGATAAAACGGGAAACCTTTATAGATTTTGTTGCAAAACAGTAGAACTACTCGTTAATCAATTCTTTGCAACCTGCAACAACCTCATTTTTTACAAGACAGGTGTAATTCGTGGGTGGTAAAACATGCAACACCGTTATTGAACTCGTTTTGCAGCAATTAATGTTGCAAATCAAGTTGCACATTTTTCGTTCCCCGTTTTACCGTATCTTTACATATCTGATCTGTGTAAATAAGATGAAAATAATACGAAACACAAAGCTTTACCTGTTAAAACTTCCACCCCGAACTTGGTCACCTTCCTCGTGCATTTCGGGAACAGCTTGCTTGATTAGTTGTGAAATTTCTTTGTTTGTTACGGCAGCAACTCGCTCTGAGGAACTGGAGGTGAATCAGTGAATAGTGCAGGATATTCACTGATTCAGTAGCCAATCAGAGCGCGTGAAAAACAAAATCCACTCTTTCAGTATATACTTAAGTAAATTATCCCACTTAACTGATTACTGAGTTCCAAGATTAATTCCTTCATAGCCGATAGTCTATAAAGACTAGGTAAAAACATCCCACGATTTCCGTTTATCTAATCCACAGTAACGTTATTTATTTACCTACAGAGATTTGCGAAACAACGAGATCAAGGCGCTCCCGTCAGCGATATTTTCAAATCTCCTTTTCTTGCAAACACTGTAAGTGAACGAAGCAATATTTCATTATCCTTTCATATTACTGATCTCAAAGGTTCCAAAGACCTCTTTTGGCCCCCGCGGGTTGGGGAAATAAGGATGTCCTGCATATAGCGCCTACCTCCTAATTCAGGTCGTATGGGTAAAGAAAGCCGCAGCCGGAAAAGAGGTTGTCCCTTAAATGGGCAACAAAAAAATGCTGGTTGTTTATCAACATCGTGCTGTTAAACGAGTTGCAATGTGAAGCTGCGAGTTTTATCACCCACGTTCAAACCTGTCTTGCAACAAGCCAGTTGGGTGAATACTAACTTTTGAATGGATCATTTTACACGGGAATCACGCCATACACGGGACGTACTTAACTTGCTGCAAAAGTTTGCAAGGGTCGATAAAACGGGAAACCTTTATAGATTTTGTTGCAAAACAGTGGAACTACTCGTTAATCAATTCTTTGCAACCTGCAACAACCTCATTTTTTACAAGACAGGTGTAATTCGTGGGTGGTAAAACATGCAACACCGTTATTGAACTCGTTTTGCAGCAATTAATGTTGCAAATCAAGTTGCACATTTTTCGTTCCCCGTTTTACCGTATCTTTACATATCTGATCTGTGTAAATCAGATGAAAATAATACGAAACACAAAGCTTTACCTGTTAAAACTTCCACCCCGAACTTGGTCACCTTCCTCGTGCATTTCGGGAACAGCTTGCTTGATTAGTTGTGAAATTTCTTTGTTTGTTACGGCAGCAACTCGCTCTGAGGAACTGGAGGTGAATCAGTGAATAGTGCAGGATATTCACTGATTCAGTAGCCAATCAGAGCGCGTGAAAAACAAAATCCACTCTTTCAGTATATACTTAAGTAAATTATCCCACTTAACTGATTACTGAGTTCCAAGATTAATTCCTTCATAGCCGATAGTCTATAAAGACTAGGTAAAAACATCCCACGATTTCCGTTTATCTAATCCACAGTAACGTTATTTATTTACCTACAGAGATTTGCGAAACAACGAGATCAAGGCGCTCCCGTCAGCGATATTTTCAAATCTCCTTTTCTTGCAAACACTGTAAGTGAATGAAGCAATATTTCATTATCCTTTCATATTACTGATCTCAAAGGATCCAAAGACCTCTTTTGGCACCCGCGGGTTGGGAAAATAAGGATGTCCTGCATATAGCGCCTACCTCCTAATTCAGGTCGTATGGGTAAAGAAAGCCGCAGCCGGAAAAGAGGTTGTCCCTTAAATGGGCAACAAAAAAATGCTGGTTGTTTATCAACATCGTGCTGTTAAACGAGTTGCAAAGTGAAGCTGCGAGTTTTATCACCCACGTTCAAACCTGTCTTGCAACAAGCCAGTTGGGTGAATAGTAACTTTTGAAAGGATCATTTTACACGGGACTCACGACATACACGCGACGTACTTAACTTGCTGCAAAAGTTTGCAAGGGTCGATAAAACTTGAAACCTTTATAGATTTTGTTGCAAAACAGTAGAACTACTCGTTAATGAATTCTTTGCAACTTGCAACAACCTCATTTTTTACAAGACAGGTGTAATTCGTGGGTGGTAAAACATGCAACACCGTTATTGAACTCGTTTTGCAGCAATTAATGTTGCAAATCAAGTTGCACATTTTTCGTTCTCCGTTTTACCGTATCTTTACATATCTGATCTGTGTAAATCAGATGAAAATAATACGAAACACAAGTGGACTTTGAAACTTTACCGTTTGCAGCGAATTGTCAAAGTTTATCCGTTTAAAGATAGTTTTAACGTTTTTCTCTTGAATGTTGGTAGTTACTGCCCATCCACTATCGTAGAATTATTCACAAATTTAAGCTATTAATACCATTTACTTTCTGTAGGATTTTGCGGAACAACAAGATCAATAAGCTTCCGCCTGGGATATTTTCAAATCTGTCATCGCTACGCTCCTTGTAAGTAAATCGTACATTTCCTTGTCTAGAGTATTATTTTATATGAATCTCTTAAAAGGATCTGAAGAGCTCTCATGGTACGTGGGGAATTAAGAAGACGAGAGAGGACTGCTTTTCCTCAGTGTGCCTTTGTCTTCACCCTGTTGTTTTCTACGCATCCTTGCATCCTTGATGGCCTAAAACTGCGATTTCACACACCCAGACGCCCAAGGTCAGAGAATAACTAATAAATAAAGGGTCCTCTCTAACACAAGATGAAGCGGTGAAGATTGCTTGATTATTCAAAACATCTCAAGCACAACCGTTTTTCATGGCGGGCAGTAGCACGTGCACTAACGTGTACTCTTGTAATGTCGCAGTGTTGGCCATATGTTCTTCAAATGCGACGAAATGAGTTAAAGTACGGCTTTTACCGTCAAAACCCTAAGCATTTTCCTCGAATATAGTTATGAATTGTTAATAAATACAGCTCTACCAGCTTCAAAGAGCGTCTATCTATGTCAAAGAATTTAATAGGCAGAAACGTTAAAGACAATTAACTTAACCTACACAATTAACACGTATCGTGGCGCAATAGGTAAGGCGATGACCTTACACCACACAGGACGAGACCACGACGGTTACATAACAATTATTCACCGAAGTGGAGGTGGCTAGTGGTGGTAAATATTCACCACTAGCCACCCACACTGAAGTGAATAATTGTTTTAGTATATACTAAAACAGTGAAATAATTCAGCACAAAAATGATGATTTTTAAATTATTTACTGTTGCCTGCAACGATTACAATTTTGGCGCGCAATGACCGAACGGCCGCGGTCGTCGCTTTTTCTTGCCGACAAATAAAACTTTTCAAGACATTTGTTTAGCTCTTGCGGGGAAATTTCCTCAAAAAGAGTTGTGAATTGTTTTTGTACTTAAACTCATTCTGTAAAAAGGATTATTAAATTTACTTTTAAGCTTATTTATGAACAAGTCAACTAAATAAAGTAACGCAAGACTTTAACTTTTTTGCCCGCTTTATTGATAAATTCAAGTCAAAAAGACAAAGCTTTACCTGTTAAAACTTCCACCCCGAACTTGGTCACCTTCTTCGTGCTTTTCGGGAACCGCTTGCTTGATTAGTTGTGAAATTTCTTTGTTTGTTACGGCAGCAAACAGGGAAGGCATTTTGCTCGAAACTTATATACGCGAGTTTGGGGTCGCTCGCTCTGAGGAACTGGACGTGAATCAGTGAATAGTGCAGGATATTCACTGATTGAGTAGCCAATCAGAGCGCGTGAAAAACAAAATCCACTCTTTCAGTATATACTAAAGTAAATTATCCCACTTAACTGATTACTGAGTTGCAAGAGTAATTCCTTCATAGCTGATAGTCTATAAAGACTAGGTAAAAACATCCCACGATTTCCGTTTATCTAATCCACAGTAACGTTATTTAATTACCTACAGATATTTGGGAAACAACGAGATCAAGGAGCTCCCGTCAGGGATATTTTCAAATCTCCTTTTCTTGCAAACACTGTAAGTGAACGAAGCAATATTTCATTATCCTTTCATATTACTGATCTCAAGGGATCCAAAGACCTCTTTTGGCACCCGCGGGTTGGGGAAATAAGGATGTCCTGCATACAGCGCCTACCTCCTAATTCAGGTAGTATGGGTAAAGAAAGCCGCAGCCGGAAAAGAGGTTGTTCCTTAAATGGGCAACAAAAAAATGCTGGTTGTTTATCAACATCGTGCTGTTAAACGAGTTGGAAAGTGAAGCTGCGAGTTTTATCACCCACGTTCAAACCTGTCTTGCAACAAGCCAGTTGGGTGAATACTAACTTTTGAATGGATCATTTTACACGGGAATCACGCCATACACGGGACGTACTTAACTTGCTGCAAAAGTTTGCAAGGGTCGATAAAACGGGAAACCTTTATAGATTTTTTTTCCAAAACAGTAGAACTACTCGTTAATCAATTCTTTGCAACCTGCAACAACCTCATTTTTTACAAGACAGGTCTAATTCGTGGGTGGTAAAACATGCAACACCGTTATTGAACTCGTTTTGCAGCAATTAATGTTGCAAATCAAGTTGCACATTTTTCGTTCCTCGTTTTACCGTATCTTTACATATCTGATCTGTGTAAATCAGATGAAAATAATACGAAACACAAGTGGACTTTGAAACTTTACCGTTTGCAGCGAATTGTCAAAGTTTATCCGTTTAAAGATAGTTTTAACGTTTTTCTCTTGAATGTCGGTAGTTACTGCCCATCCACTATCGTAGAATTATTCACAAATTTAAGCTATTAATACCATTTACTTGCTGTAGGAGTTTGGGGAACAACAAGATCAATAAGCTTCCGCCTGGGATATTTTCAAATCTGTCATCGCTAGGCTCCGTGTAAGTAAATCGTACATTTCCTTGTCTAGAGTATTATTTTATATGAATCTCTGAAAAGGTTCTGAAGACCTCTCATGGTACGTGGGGAATTAAGAAGACGAGAGAGGACTGCTTTTCCTCAGTGTGCCTTTGTCTTCACCCTGTTGTTTGCTACGCATCCTTGCATCCTTGATGGCCTAAAACTGCGATTTCACACACCCAGACGCCCAAGGTCGGAGAATAGCTAATAAGTAAAGGGTCCTCTCTAACACAAGATGAAGCGGTGAAGATTGCTTGATTATTCAAAACATCTCAAGCACAGATGTCTTCCATGGCGGGCAGTAGCACCAACAACTGTGAGGAGACCGTTCACGTAGTTCTAAACCAAAATACGAGAAAATGAGCACAGCGCAACCAACCGTAAAATTATCAACCTTCTTTAGGAACAAGGATGAGCAGAAACTGCGGCCGCGCTCGTAGTTCGCCTTCTAACTGCCCAGCAGGTGATCAAGTATGTCTGTCCCGCAAGAAGTCAAACCATTTTGCAGACGCCTGCAGATCAAAAGCCTAAAGACAACGATTTCAGTCTGTATTTGTAGGACCACCCAGAAGCCGAGCCTCAGGCTGCTCAGGTAAGGAGACTGATCATCTTGGCGATGAAGCATTTGTATCAGTTAATTTAAGCCTGCAACAGGACACTCATAAGAACATCCTCAACCTGGACACCGGTGCACAGGGAAACACATTCCCATTGAAGTTCTATCGTGAAATGTGCCCCCAGAATCTACAACGTAAGGGCCAAACCACCCCCCAAAATGTTTCATCTAAATTTGGGTTTTTGGTGAGATTTAAAATAACTTTGTTTATGTTGATCATCTGCTTGCGAAACTTGGTAGGTTAATATAAGGCAACATGTCAATCGTTTTGAAAGACTTGTTTGTAGAACTTGTCACTATATGACGTCATATTTTTCTTAAAATTAGAGATTGGAATTGTTTTAATTCTTCTACTGTTTAAGATAGAGCACGTCAAGAGAAGCTGAAAACCGAAAACATTATGTACATACGACAAATACTGGATGAGATATGAGACTTTGAAGTTGGAAAAATTTAGAGTCAATAAATGAGACGCTCCCCCCCCCCCCCCCTTTTCGGTAGTAAACCTAAATTAGACTGCCTTTTTGTCTTAACAGTAGTGTAATTGACATTGCACATTGGTTGTATTAAATGTAGAAATTATGAATAAAAGATTTTCTGTTATTCCAGGAACCAT
Source organism: Porites cylindrica (assembly GCA_964035525.1). Classification (NCBI taxonomy): domain Eukaryota; kingdom Metazoa; phylum Cnidaria; class Anthozoa; order Scleractinia; family Poritidae; genus Porites; species Porites cylindrica. Next base: position 29,664,087 of record OZ037775.1, read on the forward strand.
AAAAGCACATTTGTGACGTTATAAAAGGTCAAGTGACCAATAACTACTTTGTCATGTTATTGTCCTAGAGGCAAAAATTTAAAAATTAAAACCGTACGATTTTTAGGGCCAGTAAGAAGTCTTTCTTTAACAAAATACCAGCCCAATTAAAAAAAACTGAAAAAAGACAAGGACATTACTTTTAAAAAAAAAATATGAAAAACTTTAGTTCCGGGGGGAACACTGATTTTAACTAGGGAGCAAAAAATCGTAGCGATGAACGGGTTTTTAGTGTTTTAGTCGCCTTGATACCCACTTTCAAGAGAGGATAAAGGGGACAGAGAAGGCATCTCCGATACACACCCTATTCCATTGATAATTCGTCTCGAGTTATTTTTAGAATCGGGATAAAGTTACTTCGCGTGCTTCGTGGATGTTGCGTGGAGGTTTCGCATGACTAAACGCCGTGCAAAACATGTCGGGCGAAAGGCAAACAAAGCGTAAAGAGATGGAGAGCATTCCTGAATATTGAAGCGAAATGAGTCGGCACTCACCTGGGAAAAAGAAATCGCTGGACTCTTTGACAACCCGTGAAATTAGTTTAACCCGAAGTTGTCGTAACCTCCGTGCTTTGATAAAATGATAAATTTCGCCAGTCTATTGAAACCGGTCGTTTGTACAATAAAGTAAGTAGGACGCCAAGTGTTAATAAATATCAGACCAGAAATTGCTCTCTTCAAACTGTAAATTATAGATGATCCTGAGGGAAAATTCAGTGTGTTAAGGATTTCCCTGCTGTACTGTTAGCTCTATACAACAGAGGAAGGGCGATTCTTTTTTAATTTCCGTTTCGCTGATCGCGTGACATAGCTTTGGCAGAAATCTCTCTGTAGTCGTTTTCGTCGACAAAACAAATAGCAATATCGCTCTCCGCGTCTTCCGCCATTTTGTTCTGCAACAATTCATGAAGGACGTGTGGCTCTGAGCGTGGGTCATCCACGCGGAACACATTCCCGCTATGTGATTCGCTGTTGTCTAATCCCCCTCGGGATCTGTGGTCTTAATAATAACTCGAAACGAATTACCTATGGAATAGGGTGTGTATGGGGGATGCCTTCTCTGTCCGCTTTATCCTCTCTTGCTACTTTCAGATAAGACACTTTTTTTAAAATAACAATTTACTTTACTGTTTTTTGTGACGTCACTATGTGCCATTTTGAGAAATTCTTCAGCCTAAATTGAAGTGGACATTAATTTGAGCTAACACCACAAGTTAAGTTGAATAATGTTAAAAATAACCAAAATTAGATTTTATGAAACATTTGGGGGGTGGTTTGGCCCCTACATGTAGATGATCATGATCTCAAACCTGGTTCCTTATTACACTCAGATGTTACTCTCACTGTCTACGGCGGCTCACAGATCACGCATCGCGTAATAACTTGTTCCTACAAAAGGGAAAGCAGTAGAGTATCTTTCTATGTCACAGAAATTCTCGGCCCAGCTTTCATGGGTCTCCAGTCTTCCACTGACTTGAAGTTATTCATATCCAACTTTACTATTCACGAAAACGTGACCACACCCTGCACCAATACAGCTTGCAAGAGGTAACTCATGAAAAAGACAAATAGTACGTCATCGGTCAGTATCTCGAATGCCTGAACGCAGTGGAAAGGTTCCAAGGCGAATACCACATAGTACTTAAACCAAGTTTACCCCCAATTGTCGATCCCACGAGGCGTGTGACAATCAGCCGCAAAGACGGCATCAAAAAGGAATTAGACAAGAAATGTCATTATAGCGAAGATCGAAAAAAGTGAATGGCACAATGGTTCAACAGCTTTGTTTACCGCCGCAAACAGAACGGAAAGTTGAGGCGCCACCTGAACACCAAAGACTTCAACGCAGCTATTCAGATTGAACACCATGTCGCTCTTTTCCTAGAAGAGATCCTACTAAATCTGAAGGATGCTAAAGTACTTAGCTATAATGGAGAAAAAATGCAGATACCAAAACGTGGTCCCGGGAAAAGAGTCTTTTAACCTCACTACATTTGGGAGATACAGGTCTTCCAGGCTAAGATGGATCAGACATTTGAAGGCAAATGGCTAGACCTTCTCGTGGCTCGAATGACCACGTAAAAATGGCGGTGCCGTCTCTAGTAGGGGAAGTGAAAATAGTGTCCCCAATTAGTGCTTTCGTGCTTAATACATTAATAAAGTGCTCTTTTTCCCTGGTTAAACAGACAGCAAAACAATTAAATTCCTCTCCCGAAACAGGCCCCCAATGTTACGAGTTCGAATGTTTGAAGGATAATTATTTAGCACGCAGGGATGTCTGATTAACACAAGGAAGTTTAATACCAAAGGAACATAGTCTTTACAGAGCTTGAACTTAAACTTAAGTAAAACCAAACAGTCGCTACCAACTGACTTGAACTTCAGAAATCTTACGACCTCCGCCAGCTTGTAACCACAGAACTTGAAAATCGACCTTCTTCACAATTTACTAAACACAGCAGTCCAGGTCATGGGAAAAAAACTTAGTTCGTCAAAACAACTCGTTTGGAACTTGTATACTGTTTCACAAAAGGTTCTAGAAAATACTAAACAGGCGAATATTAGTAGCTTTTCAACATATCTTATGATATCAGTGACTGATGCAAACCTGCTGACTCATGCAAAAAATGTAAACATGCCCTAATTAATTATACATGACTGATCCAGAAACGTAGAGAACGTTCGAGGAAGTAACAATCGACACAAATGTAAGCATGCACCTCACACAAGAACCTTCACCGTTTTTTCAAGATGGAATCTATACAGCCTAATCTTCCCTCTTTCTCTGCATTAATTGCTAATTCGGGTGCGGAGAATAAACTTAAAAGATCGGAGAATTACATTGACTTGGGCTATACTAGCTGTTGACAAATGATTAAATAAATATGTTTGGCAAATTAAATACTAACAAAGTAACAATAATTGTACCAGCACAGTTCTAGTAAAGGAAGGGAAAAATTTTAAGTTATGAGCCAGGCCTTTTTGATAAAACAGTCGCTTTTTCACTTACATTTGTCACAGTTATGTTTTGCGCCAGTGCCAGTATAATGCACACACAAATCAACGAGACGGCTATCCATATCAATTAACTCAATTTTCACGGCCGTTCAATTTTTAAGACGCAAACTTTGTTGGTTTGTCTACCATGCATAATCATCTTTTTCGTATCATTGGTGCTCAAATTCAGAACAGCTGGCAAAGGTAAATTTGACAACTCTGAGCAATTTACTAAGAGAAGCCAGAGTTCCTTGTGCTTTCCGGTATATCCTTTAGGTCTTTCTCATGCCCAACGTCTTTCTGTGCAGACCATAATTAGTAATAGCGCTTTGTACTATTACTAACAATAGGTTCTGTCATTCTACTCCAAGGCTTTGTATGGGAAACATACGTTTCCGACATGAAAATTGTTTATAAAATTCACCGTGAGCGTTTTTAAAATGTTTTTTTGAATATAATTCCAATATATAAAAGGCAATACTGCTATTGGGACCAAAACCTGGTCCAGTAACTCAAATAAATGGTTAAAATCAGAAAATAAAGCGACTAGATCAAAGAAGGCTACTGAAATCGGATCCCTAGCTCTGTGTCTTAGGCGCAGAAAGCACCGCTATGCACCGAAACATGACATAACATTATTGGCTGTGTAATACTGCAAAACCGAAATTGCTAAAGAGAAAATAGAGTTTGGATGTGCTTCTAGCAAGCCTGTGACAGAATATCTAAGGTGAAAAGCGCACCAATATTAGCACAAACCGGAAATTGTATAGGTTTGTTCTGTTGTTGTGCGCCAGGTAGACCATATGAATCCGGGACGAATACTTTAGTGCTTTATATCCTGTAGTACTAAGTAACGTAACATAAGCACTGGAAAAAAAATTGAGCGACCTTTGCCTATAAATTTAACCAAATGCACCGTTTCACGCACAGCTATGAAGCCCTGCTCTCCACACATTTCAACATAATTTTACCCATAGCATTATGACGCCGCATAGGGAATAAAACCACTCATCTGTACAGTTTTTTTAAAGCTGTCTTGGCACGCGTTGATTATTTTCAGGATATTTGTTATCGAAACCAAGCTGGATTTTGTTTCCTTTAAAGATAAACATCTTCAAAGACGACGAAAATGTGTTGCCGAACGTGACTTTCCCACTAAACTGTTACACTCATTAGTTTTAACGTCTGAGTCACAGCAGGGACCAGAAATTTGTGACGTCATTAGTAATAATAATAATTATAATACAAAGCGCTATTAATGGTTGAGGCTGAGTATGATAATAATAATAATTATAATAATGATAATAATTTATTTTAATTTATAATTTATTCATCGGATAAAAATACGTCAGATGTTCCATTAAACAGATAAGAATCAAGTGAAAAATACCGTTATATCCAAGTAAAGAAAATAAATAAATAAAGATTCTGAAATCTCTTTTAAAGCTTTTATATGAGTAAATTAAGTCGAAAAAATTCTAAAATCTAATATCTATACAGCTAGGGTATACTTAAAAACGCATTTCGTAAAAAAGCTGTTTTTAAAATGTTCAGTATTTACACTAGATGTTATAATGGATCTGTTCAGTCTAAGTCGCTCTGATAAGCCCTTATATCTGAAGGGGAGATTATTTGATCAATGGTCTCAACTATGAGAATTATAAGATAGCATTTAATACATTCAAAAAATACAATGACATAGATTTCTCCATACTTGAGTCACTTTAACAGCACTTTTTCCGCCTCTCCAGTTTTTCACGAATTGTACAATGTACTAGAAACTGTTCATGTTCTTAAATCAAATGATCCTTGACTTGTCCACGCGTGCATTCTTTCTTTCTTTAGTATCTGGAAAAACGAATGCACCTGCCAACTGAACAAAGGACGAGAGCGAAGCGAGTTTATAATTTTGTCGCGCGAGGATTGTGAGCGGAGTGCAATTCTGCCTTGGTCGGCCTGGTTTTCATATGTGGGGAAAGTCCCAGACGATCGGGGATTTTACTTTTTGCCGACCGTTCCAGAATTTGCCGATATATCGGGTAATCGCTAGAAGTCTGTCCCAGAGACGCCATGTTTATGTGTGACTGGGGGACTGGAGCCCAGCAATTTAGAGGATTGGTAATGAGCGAAATCCATCGCCGACGTCCCTGACGGTACAAATTGGAGTTTTCACTTGTTGGGAATGAACGCCAACCATCGCAGAAATCTGGGTCGCGTCGGGAATAGGCATAAATAGATTGTGCTCGGCAACTTTTGAGCAACTTTTAGCGTTTTGAGCAACCCTTTGTAGTACCAGCAACCTAGGGCAACTTTTGCCTTCCTTGGCAACTTTTGAACAACAAATTGATATAAAACCGATCCAAACCATAAAAGGTCGTTTCATTTCGAAGGATTTTATTAAAACTGGTTTTATCAAAACTGATTTTATGTTTTTTTATGTTTTTATGTTTTTGTTGTTTTTTTTTTTGACTGATTTTATTTCATAGTATTTATATTTGTCATATAACAATGGGTTTTGGCCTCTTTTAATGATCGTAAGAATATTTAATGAAATGTTTAAATGGCAACAAACAAACAAACACGTTTTGAGTATTTATCTAAAACAAAACGACTCTAGAGAGCAAGCAACTTTTCTAAATTTTGGTGGCAACTTTTTGATATTTGAGCAACTTTAGAGCAACTTTTGGGTATATTGCGAAGCAACTTTTCCTGAATTTACTAGCACAATCTGTTCATGCCTAGTCGGGAAAATAGAAACGCTCCCGATTCTCTAGATTCGTCCCAGACCATTCCAGACGATCGGGGATATTTACGATTTGAAGTTTTCATTAGTCGGCAAAATCTGGGACGGTCGGGAAACAGTAAAATCTCCTACCGTCCGGGATTTTCCCAGATATGAAAACCAGGCTTTTAAAAATCTTTCTTTCCATCGAGTTAGTATGCGGAGTTGCCTAGCAGCGATGTCGTGACCACGTCATTCCGTATGACGTCGCGTCTTGGGGCATTTGTAGGTTTCCAGGCAACACTTAACGGCAGCTTGAAATTCAGTGCGAACAACAAAGAAGGCGACAACAAGAAACCGTGGAGATGAAAGGCGGATAATGTGGCTATTCATCCTTTGTGAAAAGAAACAATTTTTACTGTTGCTGAATCGTGAACGATTCTCCTGATGTAAAAAAAGAGAACTGCAAGCTGTACAACGCCGTCAGCAAGAGACTTAGCGACCGTTTTGCCAGACACTTTTAATATTAAATGTCGGCTTTTACCGTCAAAACTCTAAGTATTTTCCTCGAATATAGTTATGAAATGTTAATAATTACAGCTCTACTAGCTTCAAACAGCGTCTATCTATATCGGCAGAATTTCATAGGCAGAAAAGTTAAAGATAATTAACTTAACCTACACAATTAACACGTATAGTAGCGCAGTAGGTAAGGCGATGACCTTACACCACACAGGACAAGACCACAACGGATACAGTAAATTATCCCACTCGGATTTTAAGGTCCCTATTCACCGAAGTGGAGGTGGCTAGTGGTGGTAAATGTTCACCACTAGCCACCTACACTGAAGTTAATAATTGTTTTAGTATATACTAAAACAATCAAATAATTGAGCACAAAAATAATGATTTTTAAATTATTTACTGTTGCCTGCAACGATTACAATTTTGGCGCGCAATGACCGAACGGCCGTGGTCGTCGCTTTTTCTTGCCGACAAATACAACTTTTGAAGACATTCGTTTAGCTCTTAAGGGGAAATTTCCTCAAAAGGAGTTGTGAATTCTTTTTGTTTTTAAAATCATTCTGTAAAAAGGATTATTAAGTTTAGTTTTAAGCTTATTTATGAACAAGTCAACTAAATAAAGTAACCCAAGACTTTTTCGCCCGCTTTATCGATAAATTCAAGTCAAAAAGACAAAGCTTTGCCTGTTAAAACATCCACCCCGAACTTGGTCACCTTATTCGTGCAATTCGGGAACAGCTTGCTTGATTAGTTGTGAAATTTCTTTGTTTGTTACGGCAGCAAACCGGGAAGGCATTTTGCTGGAAACTTATATACGCGAGTTTGGGGTCGCTCGCTCTGAGGAACTGGAGGTGAATCAGTGAATAGTGCAGGATATTCACTGATTGAGTAACCAATCGGAGCGCGCGAAAAACAAAATCCACTGTTTTAGTATATACTAAAGTAAATTATCCCACTTAACTGATTACTGAGTTGCAAAATTTATTCCTTCATAGTTGATAGTCTATAAAGACTAGGTAAAAACATCCCACGAGTTCCGTTTATCTAATCCACAGTAACTTCATTTATTTAACTACAGAGATTTGGGAAACAACGAGTTCAAGAAGATCCCGTCAGAGATATCTTCAAATCTGATTTCCTTGCAAACACTGTAAGTGAACGAAGCAATATTTCATTATCCTTTTATATATCTGATTTCAAAGGAACCAAAGACCTCTCTTGGCACCCGCGGGTTGGGGAAATAAGGATGTCCTGCATACAGCGCCTACCTCCTAATGCAGGTCGTATGCGTAAAGAAAGCCGCAGCCGAAAAAGAGGTTGTCCCTTAAATGGGCAACAAAAAAAAGTGCTAGTTGTTTAGCAACATTGTGCTGTTAAACGAGTTGGAAAGTAAAGCTGCAAGTTTTATCACCCACGTTCAAACCTGTCTTGTAACAAGCCAGTTGGGTGAATACTAACTTTTGAACGGATCATTTTACACGGGAATCACGCCATACACGGGACATAATTAACTTGCCGCAAAAGTTTGCAAGGGTTGATAAAACGGGAAACCTTTATAGATTTTGTTGCAAGACAGCAGAACTACTCGTTAATCAATTGTTTGCAACCTGCAACAACCTCATTTTTTACAAGAAGGGTCTAGTTCGTGGGTGGTAAAACGTGCAACACCGTTATTGAACTCATTTTGCAGC
>OZ037775.1:29682059-29689559 GCA_964035525.1 Porites cylindrica
GCCTAAACAGGCTAAGCTGCTCTGTTGAATCAGGAAGGCCAAACTTTTTTTCTTAATGCTGGACAGAGATTAAAACAATATCTAAAAGCGCGTTTTTAGTTCCCTCCGAGACACCCGGAGAATAAATTCTCACAGAGCCACAGCCTAAAAAGGCTAAGCTGCTCTGTTGAATCAGGAAGGCCAAACTGTTTTACTTAATGCTAGACGGGGATTCAAAAAATATCTGAAAAGCGCGTTTTTAGTTCCCTCTGAGACACCCGGAGAATAAAATTCTCACAGAACCACAGCCTAAAAAGGCTAAGCTGCTCTGTTGAATCAGGAAGGCCAAACTTTTTTTCTTAATGCTGGACAGAGATTCAAACAATATCTAAAAGCGAGTTTTTAGTTCCCTCTGAGACACCCGGAGAATAAAATTCTCACAGAGCCATGCACAGCCTAAAAAGGCTAAGCTGCTCTGTTGCATCAGGAAGGCCAAACTTTTTTTCTTAATGCTGGACAGAGATTCAAACAATATCTAAAAGCGAGTTTTTAGTTCCCTCTGAGAGACCCGGAGAATAAAATTCTCACAGAGCCACAGCCTAAAAAGGCTAAGCTGCTCTGTTGTATCAGGAAGGCCAAACTGTTTTACTTAATGCTAGACGGGGATTCAAAAAATATCTGAAAAGCGCGTTTTTAGTTCCCTCTGAGACACCCGGAGAATAAAATTCTCACAGAACCACAGCCTAAAAAGGCTAAGCTGCTCTGTTGAATCAGGAAGGCCAAACGTTTTTTCTTAATGCTGGACAGAGATTAAAACAATATCTGAAAGCGCTCTTTTAGTTCCCTCTGAGACACCCGGAGAATAAAATTCTCACAGAGCCACAGCCTAAAAAGGCTAAGCTGCTCTGTTGAATCAGGAAGGCCAAACGTTTTTCTTAAATGCTGGACAGAGATTTAAACAATATCTAAAAGCGAGTTTTTAGTTCCCTCTGAGACACCCGGAGAATAAAATTCTCACAGAGCCACAACCTAAAAAGGGCTAAGCTGCTCTGTTGAATCAGGAAGGCCAAACCGTTTTACTCAATACTAGACGGAGATACAAACAATATCTGAAAAGCGCGTTTTTAGTTCTCTCTGAGACACCCGGAGAATAAAATTCTCACAGAGCCACAGCCTAAAAAGGCTACGCTGCTCTGTTGCATCAGCAAGGCTAAACTGTTTTACTTAATGCGGGACATGCACTATCATCTTCACAGATCTAATCAGTGCAAAATTAAATAAAGCTTTAATCTGTAAATCAATTTTTGGTTTATGAAATTTTACTCACTTTTACCGACAATTGATAGCCACTGGCTTTGGCAAAATAAATTTTCCTGTTTTCTTAAAATGGATTCGATAAAATTGAAAATATCCACTACGATCCGCACTTAAAAACTGAACTCTGACTGAATTGAACTGTTTGCGATCAGGCTTAAGAAATAGTGATCTCCATCAACATTCTCCATGAACATTACACTTTCACATCATTAGCAGTTATTGAGAATTTATGAAATGATCGAGGGATCAGTGTCGACCTTAAAACGTTTTAGCGCTAAAATGATAATAGGTAGCCATTTGAAGATGATACAAAGGAACCTAAAATAGTATCTGTCTTTCGTCTCAGGTCGTTTTCCATCAGTGACGCAAAGTACACAAGTCATGACAGATTAGCAGCTATTAATTGAATCCTAATTAGGTTTTTACAAGGACACCGGAAATTGAAACTTCCTCCCTGTGGTGAATTTCAAAGTCGTATGAATCTCGTCATGCTATAAAGAAAAAACTAAGGCGGTGAAACAAATTAACATGCACCATTTATTCTCCCAGGCTGGGTTGTTCAAAGCTGGGTTAAGATAACCCAAGGTTAGTACGAAATATGAATTCAGATACGAAAGTTTCAAAAACAAATTGATTTAAATTCCTTTTGTCTACAATTTGGTGACTGGATACGTAAAAAAGAAAAGAGAAAATTATCTGACAAAATGCTTTTGATTAAAAGGAAAAAGAAACGCGGGTTAAAATCTAACCCTGAGTTAGTGCTAATCGGTCTTTGGAACAACTGGGCCCCGGTCTTTTTTAGGGTCCAATAATTCTAAATCACATAACCACTTTGAAGTGAGTCAATGGTACACAACCTGGGAATGTGTTGCATTCCTCTTCTGTCATTTGATTATAATAAAGCCTAGGGTCGTACAACGGGCAAGGATGTCCGAGTACTAAAACTAGAAATTCAAAATCACACAGTAACTGTTCTATACCGTACAGATCGAGGGCCCACACTACCTCCCCTTTATTATACAAGTAAATACACTACAACAAATCTACTGGACAAAGGTCCAGTAGTCAGATCATTTACTGTATTTTTTGTACATCATACTAAAAAATCAAATGTGGTCCAAAATAAAAAGTTTTGTGGATTTCAAACTCAGGGTTGGGATTATTCACTTGTGCATAATTTCCTCATGGCCATTTAACCAACAAACTTAATTCAAATTAAAACCAACAATTTTAGTTTAACCGGTATTTGTTGTAGTTTTGACTGCCCACCTAGAGATGACCGCATCTCGATGGTGGGCTTCCTAAAAATGACCACATTTTGAAAACCCATCAGCCAATACTACAACAAAATATGGTGAAACTGCTCACAATTTTATTTGAACATTAACACAGCCGACAAATTTATGAAAGGCTAATTTTTCTTACTCTGTTGTTTGCAACCCTGAGTTTGAGTTTCACTGATTTTAATGTTGATTTTGAGTTTTACTGTTCATGAAGTACTACCCATTCAATCCAAAAAAGTCATAGCATTTTTGCTGGCTAAAATTCACCTGAATCCTGGTTATTTGATCTTGGGATACAAGGAGCGGGGTTGTGGCTTCCCAACAAAAATTCTGATGAAGAGACGGTCTTCATATACAGGAGCTACCAGTCAAATCCCACCCGACAAAGCCCCCCCCCCCCCCCCCCCTCATAAAAAATGAACAGACCAACACTGGGTTACAGGAGCTCTGAGTTGGCCTTGGATCATGAAAAGTTTAAAGCTATAAAGAAAAAACTAAGGCGGTGAAACAAATTAACATGCAGCATTTATCCTTCCAGGCTGGGTTGTTCAAAGCTGGGTAAAGATAACCCAAGGTTAGTACAAAATATGAATTCAGATATGAAAGTTTTAAAAACAAATTCATTTGAATAATTCGTTTTGTCTACAATTTGGTGATTTGATACTTAAAAAAGAAAAGAGAAAATTATCTGACAAAATGCTTTTGATTAAAAGAAAAAAGAAACGCGGGTTAAAATCTAACCCTGGGTTAGTGCTAATCGCTCTTTTGAACAACTCGGCCCCGGTCTTTTTTTGGGTCCAATTCTAAATCACGTAACCACTTCGAAGTGAGTCAATGGTACATAACCTGGGCATGTGTTGCATTCCTCTTCTGTCATTTGATAATAGTAAAGCCTGGGGTCGCACAATGGGCAGGGATCTCCAATTACTAAAACTAAAAATTCAAAATGACACAGTAACTGTTATATATAGTTACAGAGGGCCCACACTACCTCCCCTTTACATAAAGTAAATACACCACAACAAATCTACTGGACAAAGGTCCAGTAGTCAAATAATCTACTGTATTTTTTCTACATCATAATATTATTATTAAAACGCTAACAATAACAAGGCCACCCACAGTACCTTAAATTTGGTCCAAAAAAAAAAGTTCTGTGCATTTCAAAGTCAGGGTTGAGATTATTCACTTGTACACAATTTCCTCATGGCCATTTATTCAAGGAACTTCACATCAAAACTGACAATTTTGTTCTTACCGCTATTTGTTCTAGTTTTCACTGACTATACCTAGAGATGACCACATCTTGATGGTGAGCCTCCTAAAAATGACCACATTTTGAAAGCCCAACAGCCAATAATACAACAAATGGTGAAATTGCTTTGTATTTCATATAATTTGTGAATAGAAACTAGCACAGACATGAACAAATAATTTCTTTGCTGCTCTTTACAACCCTGATTTTGAGTTCAATAGAATTTGTCTTTTTAAACTGATCAAACAGACTGGCGACATTTATATCAGCCTTCGCTCAACAACATTAACATGGTGCATTTCTTCACTTAAACCTAAACTTCTTAGACCAACGGTGTTTACACCTTCAATATTATTATACCCTTTTCACTAAATGAGTCGAATTTTACTAGATTTATTTAGTATTGGAATTCACACAGTAAGATAACTTTTTGATTTTCCTTTTTAAATAGGAATATGATATTTTATAATTGCTGGACAGAAAAAAGGTTCCAGCTAAAAATTTGTTTTGAGCAGTGACAGAAGACATGAAATAGTAAATCTCAACTTTGGAGTGTCTGAAGGCATTTTCTTTGCCCTTCCACAAAATGACTTTCTACTTTCACTCTGCCACTAACTTTTGCCATGACTTATTAACGCCAAGTGAAAACATAATATCTGAGGCATATTTCTGAAGCTACATGTCAGTGCTAGTGAGCAGTCATGGACTGCTGTTTTGAAGGGGCATCCGATAGCAAGATAGCCTTTCGAAAATCACTGAGCATTGGGTGGTACATATTGTTTACCTCTGTAGGAATAATGTTGTCACTCTTTATATCTCTGAGGGGAAACCTCTACGAGTGCAAATGTTCTATAGCTTCACACAATTTCAGTACATTATGTTTCCTGCAGAACACTGTGAAAGGGACATGGATTTACTTAGCAGGGCACAGCACAAAGTACAAGAAAACTAATATTGTAAAGATGCTAAAAATATAACACAAGGAACTACACGTGAGGTTTCTTTTTTGTGACATTTACCCCAAACAGATGGGGTATTGATGTATGGGAGCATTCAGTATATAAGCTTCACTTCTGTTATCTTCTGAAGAGGAAAAAATGATTACTGTAAATAAATTGAGACCCACTGGAATACCCCTGTAGCATTTCTTCATGCACAGACCACAAAAAGCTTCCCCATGTTGAACCTGTATTTCATTGACCTCTTTATCTTTTGGAGAGTTCAGGTGAAGCAACTCAATTTCAAGAACATTGGAAATTTAACTCCTGTACCACTCAAGGAAAAATCTGAAACAAATGTACAAAAAAGTCACTAAACCCACTAAAAATAACTGGTAATTCTACCTTTATTGAAAATATTGTGAAATTAAATGAATTGTGTTACTTGTGTTGCCATTATCTTTATGAACATTATAAATACACATGTGGCACATTTTAGCATTTTTGACCTTTGGACTCAGCTTACATGTACAGCTGTATCATTATAAATTATTATAAACAAAACGACCTTGTATATGAAAACATGACAAAACAAAACAGCAAAAAATGACAGTAAGGCATATAAAATAAAGGCTCCACCCTACCCCTGTCAAAATCAATGGTACATGTACAGGTATTACGCTCAATATGTCAATATAGCGCCAGAGGGAGTATAAATTACTCAAGCAATTAATCTTGAGCTACTTCTGCCAAATACCAATAAATTAGCACCAAATACCAATAAATTAACACCACTTAAATTTTTCAACAAGGCTTTTTTCAGCTGGATCACTACCATACGCACGCGACACGCGTGCACATACATGCTACAAATGTAAATATGGATGCAAATGTAGTTTATTCCCGGTTATAACATAGATGTGGCAGTAGAAGCACGATATACAAAGCAAAATACATCGACTTTACCTTTTAAATTTCGAATATCCTTGAGAAAAAATCCAGCAACATAGGCAATCTCTTCCTCCCGCCAAATCGCCAAAAGAACGCGCGCCCGATTTCCCAAGCATTTGCGCCTCAGTGGTGCTGGTCAGCGACAGTCTGCATAACCGTTCGAGAACGAGGCACAACAATTGAAATCGCCCAAATTTCGTCGACCGTTACCACGTTCCATTGCCATCGATTTGCCACCAGCTTTTACTTCATACGTTTAACGCCATATTGATCAAGAGTTTTCGAATTTTCCTTCTTTGTGGGGTTGACTGTCGAGTATGGAGGAATCGGCCAGTCTTATTTGTTCGAATTTATCGAACGAATGTGTCTTCGAAGAACTTATAAAAATAATCGCTCGAGCTTGAGGGAACTGCATACTTATAGACTGTTCGACGAAAAGGAAATTGCACTTATCCACCATGAAAGACATCTAGATAGCTCCATCGGCGACGATCAAGTAGTAACGATTGGATCCAAGAAAAGCAGCCGTTAATACTTAGTTCATAGACTTCGGTGAATCGTTGCTGTTAGCAGACATTGTAAAACTAAGAAGAGGCAGGAGAAATGCAAGGACAAACAAATGCTGAGGGAGCAACTAATCGGGAGTAAAAGAAATGCTCAGTAAGTATAAGAAAGTTCATTCTTACTGTTAATCCATTAATGATGCTATTTGATAATACCTACATTTACATTCCCAATATTCAGTAATCAACAAGGACTCACCCCTACTCCTGAAACTTTATTTGTCCTGTTGTTTTAAAAAATACTATAATCTTTTATTTGGTTGTTCTCTTCAGATAAAATTTATCTGAAGAGAACAACCAAATAAAAGATTATAGTATTTTTTAAAACAACAGGACAAATTCGATAATGGTCTTGGAAATTTAATAAGAATTGAAGCAAGTGTTAATTCCCCTCTAAGGCCAAAAATAACCTTATCCTCTAGTGCCTACTTTCTCCAAAGGCTTTTCCAAAATTTAAAAGGGGATTAAAGGCAGTGACTGCCATGGTGCTGAAAACATAGAGTAGCTAGAATTTAGATCATGGTACCCTGCTTTCACTGATTTCTTTTTAATGATCACCCCATGTAAGGGATTCTGGAATCCGGGAAATTAATTTTTTGCTTATGGAATCCAGAATTCAGGCAATTTTTGTTGTGGAATCCTAAATTCTGAGCTTTGAAACCTGAAATACAGGTCAAACAATTGGAATCCAGAAACCAAGTAATCCACTGAAAAAGGTTCTGGAATCCGCAGCGTGGAATCCAGAATCTAAAACTGTCTTGGATTCCCTCATATGAGGCAATTATAGTATAATTAAACTTTTGTTCCCAAGATACACTGTAAGTGATGGCAATGTTGCAGAAGAAGCAGGTCCATGAAGTTTTAAGTAATATGTCAATAATGTCGTTATGGTAGTGATGTAGTGGGACACTCACTATAAAATTAATACAATGATTTATCTGGAGTCAATTGTCTTGTTACAAAAGGGTTTCTTCCATTCATTTTTTCATTTTGCTTTTGCTCAAAGAAGGTCTTAGTTTTAACAGGTACAGTGTAATCAGGATTATGATGACCCCTTGGGGTTAGATTTGAGACATGAAAGTTACAAGCCACCAATTTGTTTAAACTAGTTAATTTTGATATCAGTGAACTCAGGAAATAAGTAAGTTTAGTCACGTAGTGTGACTACAGCCAGTAATAGTACATGTAATATCTAATAGCAACCTTTATGCTAT
>OZ037775.1:29694559-29697059 GCA_964035525.1 Porites cylindrica
AAGCTGGGAAGAACGCTATAAAAGTCTTAAACAATAACAACGAGGGTCTCGGTAAATAATCTTAACCTTGTCCCAAAGTGTATTATGCCCGGTGTTACTACCGCGTTTAGAGTTGGCTGATGTTTGACTTCGTGATAGTTGTATGTCCCTGTGAAGCTCCTTATGGTAGTACGATAATATTGAGTAAACACACTAGAAAGTAATGCATCAGTCAATTCCAGCTGCACCCAGCCCCCTCCCTCCGGGCTGACCCCCGGGCATTAGCATTATTTTTGCCTTTGATGGAAAATTCCCGGGGGTGGGGACTCTTGAGCTGTCAAATGCTCAGGGGTGGGGACGAAAAAAGAGGGCAAATGCCCCATCCTCCGTCATCACTGCAATATTTTTCATTGATCGCACAGTCGAATAATGCCGTTTTAAGCATTTTAATGTGCGATTTTCGTTTCAATTAACGTCGTCCTTTGTAATAGCGCTAGGATTCTAATGAAGAGTTCACGCCGCGACGACATGCACCAGTTTAGGGTTTTAGTATTGATATAAAATTATTGACATTAAAATTAACAGAGCACTTGTAACGTTATATGTTATGAATAGTTATATAAATAGGAAAGAATGTTCTTCAAATAATATCAACAGAAATTTGATTCAATAACAAAACACGTTGATTCACATCGATAGTTTTTCGGTTTTCGCTATGTAATTCTGGCTTGATAAGCAATGAGGAAATGTATGCATAAAATCAAGAACATGCCTTTACAACCCTCTTCAATTCATTTCTGTCCTTGACAGGTCAGCCAGTCTGCTTTTTTTTCCAGTAAAACCTTCTGTGTAGTTATATTCTAATAGGAAACTGCGTGCGTGTCAAAAGCTCGCTAATGGCCCCGGGGTTGGCAAATGCCCGGTCTCCGGGCAGTGCAAAATTTGCAAATGCCCCACCCCCGGGACTGACAAGGCGGGCAAATGCCCCGCAGTAGCCTAAGGGGGGGGGGGGGGTTGGGCGCAGCTGGAATTGACTGATGCATAACAACTACATTGACGTCTACATAATATGAGTCACGCTAGAAGTATTACCACTAAGTGTTGCCAAAACGCCACAATGTACAGGAAAATATTTATTTTTCTAAATCAGATGCTCCTTAACATGTTCAGGCGCGTTCTATTGACATAAATTAAATACATCAGCGGCTTGCTACATTCATTTTCTGAAAAAATAAAAATTAACAAAATTAACAAAACACAAACATACACGCGTGACCTATAGTACCTGCGCATACCAATTCAATAAATTTGTTCTAATCAATTATAACACACTCGTTGCATTGTTAACAAGCTTAACGAACTGGCTGCCGTGGGGAAAATGAAATGCATGTTTACTTTTCCTTTGAGCACGATACAAGGCGAAACGATATTGGTTACAGAACATTATACAACTTAATTGGTAACTGAGAGTTGTAACGCTTATTACTTGATGGTTGAGGACTAGGTAAAAACATTTAATGATTCCTTTAATACAATGCACATCACGAAGTTCATTTATTCTCCTGCAGGAATTTGAGGAACAACGAGATCAAGGAGCTCCCGTCAGGGATATTTTCAAATCTCCTTTCCTTGCAAACACTGTAAGTGAACGAAGCACCATTTCTTTGTTTATTATTTTATATGACTGATCTCGAGGGATCCGAAGACCTCTTTTGGCACCTGCGGGTTGGTTGGAGTGGTGGGGAGGGTAGTCAGCAGTCGATTGATTACCTATGATTTGACTTCGTTTTTCAGCTTTCTTTTTTTTAAGTCTTAAACACCTGACAGCTCCTCTTCCGCGTCCTCAGCGGAAGCTGCCAAGGCTGCAACCATATGATCCCACCATTCGTATAACCCACCAGGCAAAGACATTGAAGTAGTTGATGCCCTGTCAACATTATCAACAGAGAGTCATGAACCCATCCCCGAAATGAACGTCCTAAATCACGTGGTCTTCCCTCAGCTTGTAATAAAATGTTGCAAAAGATCAAAGAACAGAGCAATTTGGAAGCGAAACTCGGTGCATTAAAAGAAATGATCAGCGAAGGTTGCTTACCCACATCCAACAGCACCTAACACTCTTAAATCCAAACTGGCCCTTCAGAGACCAAATAGGAAGCGAAGACGGAATATTCACTAAAGCCCACCGAATTATCATTCCTACGACTCTGCAGAAATATATATTTCGCCAAACTCCACAGACCACACAAAGTAACAAGGGGAATCAAGCTAAGAGCAAGAACCTCTGCTGGAGACGGCTGGTACCATAACATAGAAGATACCACAAAAGCATGCAATAGCTGTGAGGAACTGCAGTACAGACAACTAAGGGAACTCCTAATCCCCACAGAGATACCCCCAGGGCATGGCATACCATGGAGGCTGATCTTTTCACTCTCGATACAGCTCTTCGCCCATATGCTCTAACGACCAGAACTGGTAGAGAGAGCTGAGACGCATCAGAGCCCATATACGAGAGGCC
>OZ037775.1:29702059-29722059 GCA_964035525.1 Porites cylindrica
GAGTTATTTGTAAGTTCCATTTTTTTGTTTATTGTTGAGGAACATGACTTAAACACTAGGTGAGAACTGCGTATAACATGTACACAGTTAGCAAAGGATGTAAACGGGCAGATATTAGCAAGCCTAAGCAACGAGAACGCTGACGTCCAACACCCGTAAGTTCAGTTTTTCGCTTGATTAAAGGCTTAAAGACTTCGGACTTCTGATTTATAAAGGATTAAAGACTTCTGATATTTTACTCGTGTAGTATGAACTTATTGAGTCAGACCGCTTAAAGCGAGAAGAATCAACTCTCAGTTGTTATTTTTGACCTTCGGAACGTCAACCTATTCGTTGCTTAAGCTCGCTATAACTACATACGAGTAACATACCTTAAACATACCAGCCTATACGGGTATTGGTAGCATACAAGGAATAAATGATATATTAAAATGATGCAATGCTCTCGAGTGGTGTAGGCGTGAAAGATCCCACGAAACCACTCTCCCGAGATGTTTTATCGGATCGGATGGATTTTCGAATTCGTGTAGACGATTATTGAAACCGAATATTTCTTGTAGGCTTTTGCCATTACAGTAACTTGTGTGATTGGGAAGCTGTTTTCACAATTTCACTAATTCTGAAAAAGGTTTTCCCTTTGAAAAATACTAGCATGTTATCAGTGTAATAGCTTGCTATCCACTCAACTAGCTAATTTTTTAAGAAAATGAAAAGCTTTGGAAACGCGGCTTCATCTCATAGTGGTTTGATTCCTTTGAAAACTGCCTACAAAAAAAAGAGGGTAATTGCTCTGGGCGATCGCGAGTAAGAAGAATTTTATTAACTTGCATTCAGCTGCTTTTGTTACAGTTTTTGCACGTAATTTGGTCTATGCCTACAAATTTCGCATTTTTAAAAAACCGCTCGATAACTTGTTTTTTAAAATTTGAAAATCCCGAGATTAATCGACAGTAAATATACCCTGCAAGTTTCAAGAACATTAAAATCAGGAAAGGCTTTTAAATAGGTCCCCCCTCCAGATTTTGTGTTTACCAGTGAGCGTCCACATTATTCACTGGCATTGTTTTCAAGTTTCATATGCACGTGTACATTTAGCAAAAAGATAGAATTTGCATGAAAAAGGACCCTCCGTTAAATCTCCGGAATATGCTAATAACCGGGTAAAGAAATTAGTGATATATTACAACATCACAGCAACTCTTTGTAAGAGTTTCTGTGATGCTATAACCCGAGTAAGATAATTAAGTGTTCCATCCTACAAAATGAGCCGTGACATTCACCGTCTCGGCTCTCACTGCTATCTGTGACAATAGCCAATTATTAGCATATTCCAGATATTTTTTCCGAAAGTAATCGGGAATTCTTTTTGATGCAAATTTATTTCGTTTTGCTAAATGTGCACGTGCATTTGAAACTTGAAAACAATGCCAGTGAATAACAAGGACGCTCACTTGTAAACACAAAATCTGGGGGACAAATTGGTCATATTTGAGGTCCTATTTAAAAGCCCTCCTTGTTTTCAATGTTCTTAAAACTTGCAGGGTGTATTTATTGACGATTGATCTCGGGATTGTCCAATTTATAAAAAAAATTATCGAGCGGTTTTTTTTAAATGCGAAATTTGTAGGCATGAACCAAATTACGTGCAAAACCTTAACAAAAGCAGCTGAATGCAAGTCAATAAAATTCTTCTTCCTCGCGATCGCCCAAAGGAATTCCCCTCTTTTTTGTACACAGTTTTCAATGGAATCAAACTACAATGAGGTAAAGCCGCGTTTCTAAAGCTTATCATTTTCTTGAAAAATTAGCTAATTGTGTGGATAGCATGCTATTTCACTGTTTTTATGATGCTTAAAACGTCGTTTCGAAGTATTTCGAAAACGCTCTCACAGAATTTGTTCAAACTTTGCCATAATTGAGACAATTATGGCAGATACAAACTCCTTTAAGCGATTTCTTAAAAAAAAACTTCTGGTACAGAGAACCACAAAGATAAATAAAAAACGTAATGGCGTCGTTACGTTGCCATGGCGACTCCGATTGCAAATAAGACCCAAATCATAAGAAATTTTCATCTTTATATAATACAGTTATGGTAACTTTTTTTCCATATCTTTATTCATGGCGACGTAGTTAATGCTCAAACATGGGAGGTATCGCCCCAGAAAAACCCTGTCGAGCCACCTTAAAACAGTAAATTCAATGTAGTTCACTTTGTCAACAAGTTGATGATTGGATGCACTTAAAAATAACAGAGGAAATTATCCGAAGAAATGTTTTTGAAGAAAGAAAAGGAATCCCGGGTTAAGCACTAATCGGCCTTTGAGCAACTGCGCCCTGTAACTCGCGCCAGTAAAACAAAATGTTCTATTGACACGCCCTTCTCACTCTGGCCAATGTCTCCTCCGATTACAAGCACTTGACACCGAACCATACGATATCTTTTCAAGACCTTCTTATAATGATACACAGTTTAAATAGAGTTTTGCTGTACGCAACCCTTACGTTCAAAATATGCCAAAATCAAATTTATCTATATCGCAACCATCCTTCCCCCCTCAACTGCTACCTGTACGCCTAACAAACATATCGAACGCACTCTCCTAAGCTCCGATTACTCCTAGTGGTGTATAGAAGTGATAACAGCGTGGATCACTCGTTGTCTCTGTGGTATCTCTAGAATAAAAGCCTCTTATCCGTAAACATTGTAGAATAGTAAAGGATTAAGTTTCTAAAGACGTCGGTGGCGGCGCTAGGGATATATAAAGATTTGGTTTTATCAAATGAGTGGATACGGTAGATTGGCCCCCGAAGGGAGATAGAGCGAAACAGGGGATCGCGGGTCCTAGTTTCGTGTGGATTGTAAACCGGATGTTGGAGCTATAATGTTATTGGTGTGATCATGGCAGCGTAAAAACAAGAATAAATTAGCTTAATAACTAGAAGTAATCGGAGCTTAGGAGAGTGCGTTCGATATGTTTGTTAGGCGTACAGGTAGCAGTTGAGGGGGAAGGGTGGATGGTTTTTGCGATGGATAGATAATAATTATGACATATTTTGAACGTAAGGATTGCGCACAGCGAAACCTCTATTAAACTGTCTCATCATGAAAGGGTTTTGAGGGCTTTTGATATCGTACGGCTCGTCTCAAGGGCTTTTAATTTGAGGAGACACTGGCCAGAGTGCGTCGGGCGTGTAAATATATAGAACGTGCAATAGATGTTCTACAGGGCGCAGTTGTTCGAAGGCCTGATTAACGCTAGTCTGCTACACAGCCGTTGTTAGGGACTTTAAGATCCAACGACGCGGACGGTAACGAGAACGTCAAAAAAAAACAATAGGTTTTATTAGCAAAACAACAACTTTGCACGTGCACCATGCCTTTTTGTACATTTCTGTGCACGATTTTATACGACTACGACGTGAACATGCCTAATATCGCGTTTTATGGAGGACGTAAACAAGCAACGACGAAATTTTATTTGTCTTACTGTACTTGCATATGGTGCCAAGGAATTCAAGTACAGGAGGGTTCGTCTACATTTGACAAAGTGAGTGGCTAGCATTAATTACGAGAAAGACTGAAAGAAAGTAAATTCACTTTTTAAGCGACGTTCTCATTGCCGTCGCGTCGTTGGATCTTAAAGTCCCTATTAGTGTCGTCACGCAACGGTCTTCTCCACTAACGGCCGTTAGTGGGGAGGAGCGTTGCGTGACGACTCTCAAAACAGCTGTGTAGCAGACTAGATTAGCGCTTAACCCGGTTTTTTTTCTTTTGTTCAAAAGCATTTCTTCGGATAACTTTCTCTGTTATTTTTAAGAGCATCCAATTATCAACTTTTTGACAAAATAAATTAAACTGAATTTACTTTTTAAGCTTTCACATCTGAATTCAAATTTCGCACTAACCCTGGGTTATCTTAACCACCTTCGAACAACCCGGGCCAGGTATTGTTAAAAAGCAAATAGTTGACAACGTTTTAGATGTGATCATTAATTTTATTTATTGGGAATTCCACATTTAGATAATTACTGAAATTTATTATAAAATGAAACCGTTACTGGCAAGTCTTGTTAACTTGCGTTGATATTAACGACCCAAGACCACATTTTTTTAGGTGAACGCTGGAGCACAATAATTGTGTTTGACCAGTGCTTCACTTACACTAAACTTCTCACACGTTTCAAGGGAAACATCAAAGCTTTCAGTGGAATGTGTGTGCTCACGTCAATAACTTCCTCAGTACTGATTTGGTCGAGTGAGTTGATTTCAGTGACTTGAGTGGCGCCACTGTAGGCTGGCTTATAAGTTATATATAGATAACATGGAGCTAAAATGTTCGTTTTTCTGGTGCCGAAAACATCACAAGTCATGATGAAATATGAAATGGTGCCGCCGAGCTACATATCGCGGTAGATTTACTTTGTGGCACAACGGCCGCCGAGCTACACAACCTCGGTACATTTGCTTTGTGGCACAATAGCAGCTACTACACAACTCGGTAGTTTTCCTTTGTGTAGCACAACGGCCGCCAAGCTACTACTCAACTCGGTTGATTTACTTTGTGGCACAACAGTCGCCGAGATAAACAACGTGGTTTCATTGATGCATGCACCAGGAGTAGCACACATTTTCCAAAGACAGTTACGAACCATGCTGAAAAGTATGAAGGCTTAATCCAAAGTAAAATTTTACTCAGGGTGTTGAACGCTTTGGAAGATTCAACAAACATAGATCGATAGTAGACCTTCAGCAAACTCTTGAAATATGTACGCTTTACGAAGACAAATAGTAGCGTCGAGGACAAACGAATCACCACGTGAGTTAGCGCGTCAAAGTGAGGCAAAACGTAAGCAATTACCTCAAAGCGAGGCAAATGTGTGTCGACACAAATGCAATCTCGAAAAAACCTCCCTTACTAGGAGTAATCGGTGTGTTCGATATGTTTGTTAGGCGTACAGGTAGCAGTTGCGGGGGAAGGGTGGATGATTCTTACGATAGATAACTGTGATTGTGGCATATTTTGAACGTAAGTATTGCGTACGGCGAAACCTCTATTTAAACTGTGTATCATTATGAAAAGGTTTTGAAGGCTAGTGATAAGAGTGACATCGTATGGTTCGTCTCAAGTGTTTGTAGTTTGAGGAGACATTGGCTAGAGCACACCTGTAAAAATAATTGTTTGCTTTACTGGTGCTTTTGTTCAGAAACATTTCTTTGGGTAGTATTCTCTGTTATTTTTAAGAGCATCCGATCATCAACCTGTTGACAAAATGAAGCGTTCACATCTCAATTCAAATTTCGCACTAACCCTCCCCGCCTGGGTTATCTTAACCCAGTGTTGAACAACCTGGCCCAGGTAGATTTATTTTGTGGCACAATGGCCGCTGAGCTAAACAACACGGTTTGAATCATGTACCAGGAGTCGCACGCAATTTCCAAAGAAAAAAGGCTTAATCCAAAGTAAGATTTTACTTAGAGTGTAAACTTTCAGCAAACTTTTGAAAGAGGAACGCTTTGGAAGATTCATTAAACACAGATCGATAGTAGACCTTCAGCAAACTCTTAAATATGTATGCTTTACGAATATTCAGCACACTTTTAAAAGATGAACACTTTACAGAATAGCAGACCTCAGCAAACCTTTTAAAGATGAACGCCGAGGACACGAGAATCACCACGTGAGTTAGCGCGCCAAAGTGAAGCAAAACGTAAGCAAGCGCCTCAAAGCGAGGCAAATGTGTGTCGGCACAAATTCAATCTCAAAAATACCTCCCTTTTTAATTACACAGGACACTCAATAATGTGCAGAATACCCAACAGAAATAAGGGGTTGCGTTCTCTTACCTCGAACGCAATTACCAAATAGTGGTTAAAGGTTATGCAGCGTTTTAAAGTCTGAGTATGTTAAAAAGAGAATACGAAAGGGTTACCTTTATGTCAAAAATGGTATATAAAAAGGTAAGGGTTTGGACCTCGGGTTAGAGCTTTCTCGTATTAAAATGGGTTGAGTACCTCCGCCCACCATTTCGGGGTGTACAATCTTTTTAAGGCCATTAATTTTAAGTTGAATTCGTTAACAAATTGAACAAACGAAAAAGTGTAAGTTATATTCTATTTTTTTTCAGGTTTCTCTTCGGAAACAAAATCAAGAAAATCCCTGATGGAGCCTTCAGGAATATGATAAGACTTCGAATAATGTGCGTAACAACTGAATCATCAGCATCATTCACCCTGTTGGTGCCTTTCTATTATTAACATTTGTTCTTGAATTTACTCATTACTTTGCTTGTCATTATTAACCCTAAAATCCAGGTTTTTGTTCTCTTTTAGCTTGCTTCAAAATAACAACCTAACGAGAATCCCTGATTACGCATTCAAGAATCAAAGATTTCTTCAAGTAATGTACGTACGAAAATGACTGCCTTTGTTAGTTGTCGCTATTCGCTATGCCTTTTGTACAGTAACATGGGAGGACCATAGGTTTTGGGTTCTTTTGTCTTGTTGGAAGGAATGCCCTAAAGTTTGTCAGAATCAAAATATTGCATATTCTTTCGTAATATGGAAGCAGCTTGTGGCACCCACACAAGCAAACAGTAATCAACTATATAGACTGAGGGCAAAGAAAAAAGTCCTTAGAACAAATTATCGTTGCTTCAAAGTATCATTTTTTCTCAGAGGAGTAAATTAGTATTTTTTTCAAACTCTTCCTTTGCAATTTTGCTCCTTTACAGTGTATTTAATTCGATGACACGGAATTATAGCACTGAATTTCACGCCACGATGGTATGCGGCAGCCATTCTTTCAATACTTGAAATAATTTACCTAGGAGTAGAAATATTCCTTTCAGTACCCCCTAAATCACACTATATACGCGCACCTCAAGTAAAAAATGCTTTCCCTTAGCAACGCGAAAGATAGGTCAGAGGGCCCTTAAATGAAACTCTCGAAGTTAAGGATCAAAGTCCAATTGGGAGCTCATTAAAAGTAGTAAAAACTTTTTTCACGGAAGCGGACATTAGACAATTTTGCTTGAAAACCATTTTTTCTTGTGCAAAATGATCTACTCTTTCAATCTACGACTTAAAACATTATTTTGAGGACTTTCAAAGACCAGTTGCCCGTTTTTGCGCTTAATTGTGTTTTCTGTTGATGAAGCTTCCAGAGCCTTGTTCCCAATGATTCTTAAACTTCTTTGTTCAATATTCTTTATGGGACTTTTTCGGGTGTCTGACCAAACAAGACCAAGTGACCAAGTGAAAGTTAGTAGAATCCTAGTGATATAGATTGTTTCAGCGCATTTTCCATCGACAAACGGGAGAATTGACCCAAAAGGGCTAACTCTGCTTGCTGCCTTCTTGTAAGTTCTATCACAATATGATGTAAGGTTCAGATTGATTAGGTCTAGGTCAACGCCCGGGTACTTGTACGAAAACTTCCTTTAACAGAGGTGTTCAGTCCCTTTTCTTGAAGGTTGATTCGTTTTAGCTTCAGTCTTGCCATTCTTTCAGGTTGATAGATCAGTTGACTATCTTCGAACCAAATTCCTAAGATGATTTTAATTTCCAGTATGATTTGGTGTGGACTGTCAATGTTCTGTTGAAGGCAGACTGAAGTG
This sequence comes from Porites cylindrica, assembly GCA_964035525.1. Taxonomy (NCBI): domain Eukaryota; kingdom Metazoa; phylum Cnidaria; class Anthozoa; order Scleractinia; family Poritidae; genus Porites; species Porites cylindrica. The sequence goes on from OZ037775.1 coordinate 29,709,680, forward strand.
TTTGTGTTTCCCCCAGGGAAAAGTTGAAACTAGACGAAAAGATGGTATTATCAGCGAAGATATCAACATAGCCGAGGGTAGATGGTTAATGAAAGTAAGAAATAAAAGGGGGCCTAGAATGCTTCCTTTAGCGACCCATTGTGTAACAATAAGTGAAGCCGAAATGGTGCCGTTTATGCGGACAAACTGCTTTCCATTAGCAAGTTTTTCTAAATAATTGTAAGTTTAAATCATCGCTTTAATCTGCCTTCAGTTTAGCAAGAAGAAGTTCATGTCTATTATATTCAACGCACATAACACCGGCCACATCATTGTTGTCAATAACAAAGAGCGACTTGTTCTACTGTAAACTGCATCAATGCAGTTTCGGTTGAATTTTCTTTTTCCAAAACCAGTATTCATAGAAAGGTACGAGTACACTGAGTCATAAATATGCCTCTCAAAGCTCTTAAATAGAATCAGAAGAGCCAAAATGGAACGAAGTTAGAAAACCGGTGAATGTCGAAAAATTGTCACCCGTTCTTACGCGGACAACCTCTTAAAATTCCGCATGGAATTTTGCACGCACGGGATTTTTTTGCAAATTTTTTTCGCCGCTGCATCCTTTTCTTTAAATAACAACATTTGTTTGTTTGTTTGTTTTTTTTTTTTTCAGAATGCTTTCAGATAATCCATTGGAGTTTATTGGATCAGAGGCATTTACAATAGCAAGATATACTAGCCTATTAATGTAGGTTTTCGATATACTGTAATAAAAAAAAGGAAAACGACTTTTTGCTTTCCTTTTTTTTAACTTGACTCTATTTTTAAAATATTATTCTGGGAATAAATCCTTGTTTCCAAAATTATCTACAAAAATTCTGGAATAAGCTCTTCTTTCTTCAGAACGCTTTTCTTGACTTCATATTGAGCAAGCAACTTTAAAAACTCGAAAGCTTTTTCTACTTCAACTGCTGTACATCAATTTAGATGTATACCTTCTTTCTTTGTACATGTAACCTATATTATAGTGTGACACTTCACTGACGCCAGAAATCATAACGATCACCACAAAATCAGATAACGTGGTTGTTGGGGATGGATCAAGGTTTTTTTTACTTTTTCATAATTAACAAATAAAAAAACCTTGCCTGTGCTCTGTTCCGTCGTAAAGCACGCAGGAAGCGGCTGGAGTACGAAAGAAGTTTAGGGGGAAACAGTGTGTTTCTTCCTACGTCTTGGGTGCGCGCCTCTAGTCGCTTCCTAATTACTTTACAACAGAAGAGAGCACAAATAAGCTTCTTTATTTGTTTCACGATAAAGAATTCGTTAAATTCCCCACGCACTGCATTCTATTTCCAAAACAAACTACATTTTCACAGAGAACCACGAGTGTCGTCGGCATGTTACACTCGTATAAGACATGCTTAGATTAGCCAAGCACAATCATTTTTCACTGCACGAAAAACGTGATTTACACCAAATTTACTTGGTGCAAGTATGATGCAAAAAAAGTGCAAACTAAGGTTAAATCAAGGGGAAACAGGGTCAATACCTTATTTGCCCTCAAATTTACAGCCCCATGTAAACTGGTATGCAAATAAGGTATATACCATCCTTGCCTTTGATTTTAGAATGGCCAAACGATTTGATTGGTTGAATAAGACAAAAGCTGTAAAGGCTGTGAAAGCATCAAAGCTAACACAAAGTGAAACGAGCGAAACGTTCTGTGAGTTTGAATGCAAAGAAATGTATTTTTTACGTCCAAAAATCAGTTTCTAGATGTAAAAAGTTTTTTAAAACCGGCCGAATTGCGGCTCATGAATTTCTGGACGTCAAAAAACAAGACAATTTGAAAGCAAACTGCCCGTTTCGAAAAGTGAACCCGAAAGTAAGCTTATTTAATAATTCTATAAAATTCGCGGACGTTTTCCCAGAAGTCATGCTATAGTCTCGCGATCGAGTTTTGAGCTAATGTTATGAAGGAACAAACAAATAGACAGAGAAGTTATTTATTGAAAATTTTTATTCAAAAACTAAGAAGTTAATCGTTTAAAGCAAGTTTCATCGGATGAGCACATGGCAAAAGTCAACACAAAATCCATCTCAAATATTAATCGGGGAGCATTACGTAATTTTTTTTAGGGCAGATGACCAAATTTATAAAACGTTTGTGAAACACTTATACCTTATTCGTACTTCATTTCGCGAAATTTACACAAGCGAAATTAAATGCCATCGTAAGAAGAAATTTGAATCACAAAAAAAACTTGATAAACATGATCAACAACGACATGTAGAGCTTATGCATCGACATAAATAATAAAGTATTCACTGGTAAGCTCCATTTTGCATCTTGTCAAGTATCATCAATAAAGGTAATTTGCAAAGATTTCACATGAAAATATCGAGCAGAAAATCTAACTACTCATCTTCATCTGAATTACTGTCTACGAGCAAATCCCTTAGAATATCTTTCGTGCAGTCGTCAAAATTGCCATTATTTGGTTCCTTGTAATTCTCATTCACAAGTTTCTTGTACCGTTCCAACACTGAAATATTCTTAGAGGTGGAGTCGATTTCGATGCAAACAGTGACAGGAATTTCAAGGCCACCCTGTATGAGAGGGGATCGGCAATACTTAGAATCAACTACCGTTACTTTAACGTTTCCTCCTCTTGAAATAAGAAAACGCGTGTACCTGGAAATCTCTCTTGGTAAATGCCCCACAATTGAATCAGATAAGCAGCCTGGAAGTCGTTTTGTTGCTGCTATCGCATAACGATCATGATCGTCGTTTCTTTCATGGATACAGTGCAAGGCTTCTCCAATTACTGGTTTCCAGATATCTTGATACACGTGAAATCCTCGTAAACCACACGGGAAGGTGGTTCTAATTGAATCATTCCTCTTACTCGTGTTAATAGTGTAGAAAATACCGGTAAATTTTCAAGCAAATCCCGTACAATATTGAATGTGTCTTTCCACATGACATGTAAAATGAGACAAATTGACAAATGCAAGGGCATAATGTATGTATATGCACATGTATTTATCTGTCAGTTCAAATGCTATTTGTATTGACCTTTGTACACTTGTTATTGCGAAAGCACCTAGCCTGTAGAGTCTTTTGAGTGGAAGAACATTTGTATCATGTCCCTATTTCAGTTTGGGTTCACTGTTAAAGAAACAGGAACTCCCCAAGAATCTACCCCAGTCTCACTCACCAAATGTTGCTGCATGTGGCTATTTGCCAGAGCAGGAGGCTACTTCTCTTGGAACCGACGAATACAATGAAGTTGTATTGTCGGTGGGAAACATTGTAGATCCTGACAAGATCTCTTCGTCGAATAGAAAGCGACGAAATTACAACCATTACTCGCTGAGAATGCGTGCAAAAACCGGTAAACATGCCAGTGAAAACGTAAATCTAAGAGCCATAAATCCCTTCAAAGCACAGCTACCGAACCTTACGGAGAGTACCGTGAGAACCTTCAAACAAGCATATCAGAAGTAATTGAAGGAAACGAAGAGACAAGGAGGAATACAAGAATTCCACACGGCACTCGTGGTCGCCCGCCCATTCTTCTTGATCTTGACGAAAAATTGATATCACTTTCATTCTGCGAAAGACTTCAGGGGATTTGAGCCAACCTCAACGTGGGTCAGATCAATTTATCGACGGTGTAATTTTTCCAGGCGAGCTGGAACCACAACAAGACCTCCTGTGCCTTTAGTATTCCTCCGCAACTTGTTCTTAACGCCGATCAGACACCTTCATCGTATGGTTCCATTGGAAAAATGACAATGGCAGCCCGCTATTCCTCTTCTGTGCCAATCAAAAGCCTTAAAGACAAAAGAAACATAACTCTTACATTTGTTATCTCCTTAAACGGCGAATTCCTGTCCATGCAAATAATTTACCAAGGAAAGACGAAAGCAAGTCACGCGATTTTCCGCGTGGGTTTGCAGTAACGCAGAATCCCAAACATTACTCGAACGAATTGGAAACTCTCAATCTACTTGAAAACATTATTCAGCCATATGTTGCCCTAAAGCGAAAAGAATTAAATCTTCAACCAACACAGAAGGCATTGTTGATTTAGGATTTATTTAAAGGCCAGAAGACTAACAACGTCTTATTCAAGGTGGCATCGCTGAATATTGAAGTCGTCAGTGTGCCAGCAAATATGACCCATTTTTTCCAGCCTCTTGATTTGACTGTTAATAGAGAAGCAAAAAAGTTTATCAAAGACCAATTCACGTCTTGGTACTCGGCGCAAATTCAAAGTCAACTAGATTCAGGGGTGGTCCTCGATGATGTTGATGTTGACCTGCGACTCTCCGTTCTCAAACCAATTCATGAAACTTGGATCGTTAGCATGTACAACCATTTTTCTAGCTCGGAAGGCAGACAGTCAATTGCAAAAGGATGGAAGAAGGCTGGCGTAACTGATGTTGTTAATGGCTCAAAGAAACTTCCACCGAAAGATCCCTTTGAAGACCTGGATGTTTAGGAACATTGCGGACTCTAGGACAATATGTACCCAATCTTAACTTGTTTCAGTTTGTTTAGAAAGGTTGTATTTCAGACTTTATTTTGGAGAATAAAATGTCGTTGACAACGCTTTCGCGGAATTAAATGATCTTTTATCATTTTCCCCCATCAAAATCGCGAAAATAAAGCTTCGCAAAATACTGTCTCGCAAAAATCGCGAAATTAAGTGCGAATAAGATACCTAAATTCCCTTTCCGCCAATTTTCTTGCATTCATTTAAACTTTCCCTTTTCATTTGGTGTAATTTTATCCCCGAAATACAAAACTTCTGTCTTGAAAACCACCCCATTCGATAACCAGTCTGTTACGCGGGTAATCTTTTAGAGGACGGTTAGCTTGCAAAGCAAACTGAACACAGGTTGTCGGAACAGCAACAAGAAGATTTATTCCAAAAATGAACGTAGTTTCCGCGAAGTAAAACTCCACAACAGCGCGTAACTCGATAACTTACACGGTCTCCGCCAACTTGAATTAACTTGATAAGCTTCCACGGCCTCCGCCAACTTGAATAGACACTGCCTTCGTCACACTTGACTAAACACGACTAACGCCAAACTCCAAACTCTCTTCGCTTGTGAAAACTAGTTAAAACTTAACTCGGACTCGCCTACTTATATACTTTCACAATAACATTCTAGAACTTTCTAAATAGTCTAATTATAGAAAGGTTACAAAATATACCGCTTTAGAAACGCTTACACGAGATCCAAAAATAAACAAACTATGAACTCTCGCGAAGCTTCTAGAAAGTCACGCTAGTCACGCAATACAATTTTTCGTAACAGAGTCTCTTCTATTACATGTAACTATGGTGTGATTCACCTATGACTTGACAGCCTTAGCTCCGTGGTTTATACTCTCATAAAACATGCTTTTTTAACCAATCAGATTGCGCATCGGAACTTTATTATAATCAATGAGACATGACAGGAGGAGCAAATGGAGATTTCTCGCCTTCTTCCAAGAAAACAAGGTGAAACAATGCCCTAAGAGTCAGTAGCTATAAAATAAGGGAGGCGAAGAAGCAAAAAAAGACCGAGAATGAATTAATAAAAGCAGAACACTTTTCAAGATTAAACAGGTTTGAAAAGATAAAAGTAAGGTACTAACAATGAAATCTCTCAAAACTAAAAACACGTAAAATACAGTGTTGTGGATCATGATTGCCAACGAGCCATTCGAGCAAAGACTAGAGGATGGCAAGGCGGCAGCATAATAAAGCCGCGCAAGACTGGGCAATAGGCAGAAAAATTATCGATCGAGCTTCAAAAAGCCGATGTGACCCGTAACCTGGTGTAACGTAGACTCCCCTGAGACTTTGGTTTGAGCCAATTGCGACAACGGAAATATTGGAACTAATGAAAAGACGTGTTAGATTTTGGTGACCAAGTGGTGACTGTTGTCAACCAATCAAAATTCGATACCTGGCGCACATGTGTTCCTTCGCTATCCTTTCGCTTCCTTCGTGCCTTTGCGTACTGGGATTCTGTGGGGGTTTGAAAGCGTTGGTCGAGAAGGTGAGTATGTTGTTGTTGTTGTTGTTTTTTTTCGCTTTTGTGTTCATTGAACTGTGATTGATTTCATAGGGACTCAGACCCAGAGTACACAAAGTGGGTCAAGAGACCAAATCTAACTAACGTGTTCGTCACTGAATTGAACTCTTGACCAGCGTGTTCATCAATCGAACCAGCGCGTTCCCTCTCACTTTGGTCATATTGAACTTAAAGTTTAACTGGCCAGCGTGCCTTTGCAAAATACTTGTTCTTATAAGAATTTTCGAGGAAACTGACGGACAATATTGATACTGATCGAATCAGTGTATTCTCAAATCGAGTCAAAGTGTTCAATTCAGGGTTCAATTCCCACAATTATCAATTCAGAGTAGTAGAGGAAGAGCGTCTTGATCTGTTGGCCAATATAATGAAACACTCAACACACATTTGAAAATGTCCTATTATACTTTTTCGGTATCTGTAGATACTATTTTAAAACAATTAATTATAACTAGTAATACACTTTCATAAATGCTTCTTTAGTTTGAGATTTGATCTCATGTTCCTGTGTTAACTGGTGGAAACTAATGCTGGCAAACTTTTCAAGTTTAATTTTTTTTTGAGAGCAACAAACGCTTAGAGCGAAAAAATAAATCCTTGATGGTTTTCAAAAGACAACACAAACTCAGGTAAGTATAAATGACTGTAGTTTGAAATATTTGAAGATTTCAACCCCAAATTAAACTTAATAAAACAGGAAGCATATTCACGTTTTGTTAAGTCTCGCGGCTGGAGGGTTCGGGCTGGGCGGTATGAAAGGTTCTACAGAATTGAGTACTAAAAATCAAAAATTGTCTACATTTCGTTTAATTAGTTACCTGAAGCACCCCTTCATAATCTTCACACTAAGTGTACCTTTTTCTGACCATGATTGGTTACGTATGGATAGAACATTGTATTTAATATATATTAAGTTGTTGAACATTAATATCATATTTCATATCTCATTTTTATGTTAATTTCTCCTTTCTTAGATAACCACGTGGCTACATTCAGAATGTAAGCCCTTTGAAACGCTCAAGAAATCAAAAATCAGTGGTTAGAGTTTGACCTCCAAACCAGTCCATCCAAGTTGAGACTAATTGTGGCATTTAATATGGCATGCCACTCCACATTACAAGAACAAGGGACATCAAAAACAGCTGTAACCCTAAAAAACACTAAGGAAAACAACAATGATCAAATCATATCCAACGAACAATCAGTGTCAGGGTTACCCTAACTTTTGACATTGATTTTGATTATCAACCCATCCATCAATCTCAGAAGACTGCGCCCTCAGCTCAGCCTGCCAAAAAGATTACATTTGAATAGCTCCTACACTTCAAGTCAACCAGAATGTAAATGTCGCTGCATCAATTTCACTGGGAAATGAAAATCCTAAACCTGTTTAACTGAAAACATCAAAGGAGATGGCATCAGTGAAGGAAGGCCGTGTTCTAGATGATGAAACTCGGACTGCAACTATTCATGTATAGGATGCACTTATTAAACAGATCAAAAGTGGCACCACATATGAGAATGAGAACCTTACTGTAAAGCAGTTCCAAGGAATGACCCATTTAGGAACAACACGAGCAACAACCTTTAGAGAGGCCAATAAGAAGCTGAAAACTCTAAATGGCCCTGCATTACTCAAAAAACTTGAGAAGGAAGTAGGGATTTTAAGATGATAAACAAACTTAGCAATTTTTACTACCTATCCCAACAAAAATCAGTCGAGTGAAAAAACTGCGGACTACGACAGAAGTAAGCAGCGTGAAAACGAGATGCATCTGTGCAACTACTTGTACCTTTGGCTGACAAAAATGTGTGGTTAACAGCATTTACAGATGGTCTGGAGTCCCTATTTGCCACCCACCCAACACTCTCCTTACTTAGTGACTCGGAAACCATTTTCATGAGGAACTGCTAGTGGATATAGCAGACATCGATTTTACATACAATAGGAACAGAAAATAATCACAAAATTTTCATCATCTTCACTTATTAAAATGCTCTGGATAGTCTTGTTACTACAAACTTTACAAAGGATAATTTGATTAAAACATTCAGTTTCGTTTTTCATGGTCTTTCATCACAGTGCGGGAAAGGGCGGACCTAAATTAAAGGTCAAATGAACCAAAACTTAGACATTTTTCTTCCAGTTTAATTTTAGTGAAATGTGTTTAAAATGATCCAAATAAACATACTATGAGGTTTCAGCTGAATTGAAGCAAGCATCTCCAAGATATTCGCAATTAATAATTGCTATTTTTTGGCCCTTATTTTCGCAGAACGGTCGGAAAAACTGTCGAAGAATATTCGACAAAGTTGGTGATGTCAAAACTAATCAGGTCAAGTTGGCTCAGAAATGATGATTTTTTGGTGCAGCTATAACCTGCACTAATCAATCCAATTGCTAGCCTTGATCATATGCCTTGGAGTACCCTGCAAAAAGTGCCTAAACTATGACTTATTTTGTAATAGGTTGTGGTTTAGTATTGATGTATTAGTTTTGAATTTAATTTGTTATCGTTGTTCCATAATATCACAGCTCAACCAAGAAGTAAAGGTAGAAGTGGGCTAAAAAAGCTGGCTACCGGCTACTAAACCATTTTCAAAGAAAATGAATTTTCTATACCTTTATTCCGCAAACTAGAACAACGAGAAAAATTCAGACATGTCCTGACACCTGGATCACTAGGGTAAAAAAATTACAACTACTTGCTAGATCCCTAGATTGCATGGATGTTACATGTAAAAGAGCCCCAAATTACAGGTTTGTTATTTTCAATACAAAATTATGTAGAAGCAAGAGCCATTATGGCTCTTGGTAGAAGTGATCCATACATGTATGTACTCATCAGGTCTTCATTTTCTAAATGCTGTTATAGTAAAGTTCAGATATAACATGCACTGATTGGTTGAAAAAGCGTGCTTTATGAGAGTAAATGAAGCTAAACCATCTGCCAATAGTTAGTTTTGAAATCATTTGGAAATTTTGGAATTTAACGGATTCTTGTCATAAAGCAAATAAAGAAGCCTTGATTGCGCTCCGTTCTGTTGTAAAGCACTTTAGAAGCAGCTAGAGCGCTCAAGAAGTATGGAGAAACACTTGACTATATCACTTGTTTACCTCTACAGTTCTTTTGTGCTCCAGCCTTTTCCTGTGTGCTTTACAACAGAACAAACACGTTCAAGGCTTTTTCATTTGTTAAATTGAAACCTATCTCAGTGATAGCTGATTTATGCACAGAGCATCGTAATTCTCAGTCTCGTAACATTTCTGATCAACAAAACGGAAAATACTTGATAACAATCATCTTGATTTAAAATTCCAACTTAAATCAGATTTCTGTACATCCTCGGAGACCCAGGGGCAGATAGCGGGGACAAGGGAAAGTCTAAACAAGCGGTAAAAATGGCGCAAAGAAAAGTCATTCTTCGCGCCACTTTTTTTTTGCCCGTTTAGACTTTCCCTTGCTCCCACTCTCTGCTCTGGGTCTTTAAGGATGATTTCCGCACAGCCCATAGATTTATTATGCATATATGTGTCAGAAATTACTGCGTATGTAACAAATATATGGGGTGTACAGAAATCTTACTGCCACTTGTTCACATATCGGGATGTCCTACAGAGGCCAAGAAAACAATACATTTGAATGCTGTCTCAATTACAGCCTGTCTTGTTCACAAAGTGTTGAAATTCTTGGTTTGTGTTACACATGACATTTTGACATGAATTGGAATTTTCACAGCAGCAAATGCTCTCTCACTTAGTGTGCAAGGTTACAAGGTCACAAATACATATTTAATTAGAGTTCGAGACTGTAAGAGACGAAATTGCATTAAAATATACTAAAATAGTAACTAACTTAACATCTCGTACATGTACATTGGGATACTCTTTGAACATCACATCACAGTGTTATCCATGAATGTTTATAATCACTCTACTAAACAATGCCATTCTCCAATTGTACACATTAAGTCGCATTCACGGTAGTAGATCGTAGAAAAACCTAAATGATGACCATGTAAATATCAAGAGTGGAGTAATCCCGCCCATGACGATTGTTTACAATTGTAATACTGTACACGTAAAATTCTATACAGAAACAGCAAACGGCTGAGTGGAGAAACAGTGTGGGGTTAGGGTAAAAGATATTGTTACTTTCACGGCAACCATTTACAGATGAAATGCATCATACGCTCATCATTCGTTCCTCGAAGCCTGCGAAGGAGCCAACAGAGGCATAAGAGTCTTTTTTTGAAACTGTCCGCTCATATGACAGAATTCCGTTATTTGTGATCAAGGACTGTTTGCCCCACGTATTACCAACTTTAACCTGGCTAGTAAAACTTTCGTTTACCAGCTCCATTTTCGAGGGCCCGGATGAAGCCAGAGGTGGTGCCGCTCCACAGAGATCACGAGATTCCTAATAACAACCGTCCGATCTCGTTACTTCCCGTACTTTCCAAAGTGACCGAGATTGCTTTGAATCAATTTAATGACTTTCTGACTCGACAAGGTAACCTCACCTGCCACCGGAGCGAGAATAGCAAATACCACTTTACCGACACCCTGAATCTGCTTGCTACTGCTGATATTTTCAAAGCAATGGACAAGAAGAAAATAACGGCTATGTTCCTGTGTCATAGGACACTCCTTCTTACTGTTGCAAGGGCTTAGTGCGTCAAGTAAGGAGTTGAAGCGGTTGAAGAGCTACCTTACTAACTGTATACAGTCAACACGACTAGGCACATAACGCTCTGACGGGCTAATCGTTACAAATGGCGTACCTCAGGGATCCATTTTAGGGCCACTCCTGTTCAGTCTGGATTTACCATCTCTTGTCAAATTTTCAAGTGTCGAGTCATATGTTGATGAGACCAAGGTTTACCTTTCTTTCTCTTTCAAGGACATTGACTCCTACCTGACTGGAGTCTTCCTGGTGCTGTACTAATAAGCTACTCATCAACGCCAGTAAAACCAAACTCATTTTGTTTGGAATGCGACAGCTGTTAAGTAAAATTCCGGATGTCAGAGGTCCTTTTCTTGGCCAAAACTTAGCTCCCGTACCTTCAGTCAAATATCTTGGTATCATACTAGACTCAAACCTTACATTTAATGAACATGACACATTGACCTTCGTTCCTTATAATTATGTCTACTCTGTGCCAGATACGCAGAGTTAAGAGATTTATTCAAACAGATAAGCAGATTTATTCAATCAATCAAAACCTTTATTGTCAATATTCCCGTTTTTATGCTTTCTTTTTATTTGTTTTTTGGTATTCCGATTAAATACTGTTGCTATTAATTCTGTTATTATCGTACACAGGGAAGAGTAAAACATGTGCTTAACCACACTTAAGGGACCCTATGCACTTTACACCTAATAGATATTGTTCTTTCAAGTTAGACAGACGAAACAAAAGGACAATACTACTTTGGTGACCACAACGCGGGATAAATTAAAGTTTTGTATTCCTTGTAGAAGGATCTCTCTCACTGATAATTGTAATTGACAAAGATGCCAACAAGAAGATGCGTCAGGTTTGAAAAATAAATGCAGGCGATGTAAATTTTCGCACAACCTTTGAACTTTATCCTTCCTCTCCATTTTTTCTAGCTTGAAATGGCTTTCGCTTGATTTATTTTGGTGCTGCCCACACTCTAAAATGTTAAATCATTTATTTAGGTGAAAACTTTAAATTGCAGATACACGTACGATACTACCAAATAAAAACGGTGGAAAAGCGGTGATCTAATACCATGGCCAATGTTTTGTCCTTTTTCTTTAAGACACATGATGCGAACAAGGATAAAGAAAGTTAACTTTCGATCTTTCCAAGGCACAGAGTACTTCTTCTCGCCTAAAATGTAAGTACGCCTCATGTGCCAATTATCCTTTACTGTCTTGTAGTTGCATATCACAACAATGTCGTAGACTCAAAATTGAACAAAAAAATTGAAACAGGAAGGAAAAAAGCAACTGTTTACAGCTTAGTCTGGCCTTTTCCGCGATCTCAGTATTGAGAGCTAGGAGGGGACGGCGGCTAAAACTTTTCTTAATCCGCCATCGATAAATGGCGGGTGGAAAGCAATTCAAATATCTCGTCCTGTTTTGTTACAAATGCATGAGTTAAGAACCATAATGCGATGAGTTTAACACTGCGAGGTAGCAAATATTTAAGTAAATTTCCTTCAGAGGGAAAAATTAAGATTTCAGTTGCTCTTTTGTTAAAAAAAGCTAAATAGTCCAAAAGAGGTCAATCTTTTGACTTCCTGTACAAAAAAGAAT
>OZ037775.1:29727059-29799559 GCA_964035525.1 Porites cylindrica
TTTCTCGCTGTGATCGAAGACGCTCCACTGTTGACAAAAACTGTCAAAATCAATCAATCAGAGGGTATACCACGATCTGGTATACCGGAAAGCACTTTTGTTAAAAATTCTACAAACGTTCCCGCACCTCTCTCCCCAGTCCCCCTCTACTTTTCATCGCTTTCTTTACTTCGCACCGCTCTCCACTATCTGAACGCTTGGAACAGGCTATGGCAGACGTAGACATTGATATTTCTTTCTTCAATATTAATGGCATCCTCAACACTAATTAGTCCATGCCCTCCTTCTCTTCTTGGTAGGTACAAGCGGCTTACATTGGACCTGGGGTGAAGAGCGCCATGGATGGTTAATAATTTCCTGGTCTTACGATCCAATTCAGCAAGCTCACTCTTTGTCCAATTTACAATCCCCCCCACTGTACCGAAGTAGAGATACAGCCCAGCTGTTAATAGCCTTTATGACATTACCAGCATTTAGCTTTGAGGACAAAGTTTTCTTCACTCTCCTAATGTACTCCTTCTTCATACTTCTCTTCACTTCGTCAGGCATAATGTCATCGGCCTCCAACACCCCCAGATATTTATAACCTTCAACATCATCTCCAATACCTCGGATAATTCTTCCATCAGGCAATCTTATGCCCTCTGACTTATCCAGCTTGCCTCTTTTCATTACCATCGTTGCGCACTTCTCGATTCCAAAATCCATACCAATGTCACTGCTGTTCACCCGGACAGTATGTACAAGTGAGTTAATTTCCCTCTCATTTCTTCCATATAATTTCAGGTCGTCCATAAACAATAAATGGGTTATCTTGCCCTCTTCCTTACTGAGTTGGTAGCCTGCTCCTGATTCGTTAAGTACACTGCTGAGAGGTAGCATTGCAATCAAAAATAACATAATCGAGCTATTAACAGCAAAAAAAACAATGTAAACGCATATTCCATGGCAACGAATCAATGAAAGCACATAATTATGCTTTTCAAAACGCCGATACACGTCCTCGTCTGCAACGTAGGACACAAAACATATGTTTTGTTATCTCGATTTCCGCTGTTATTTTGAAGCGAATGGTCAAAATCACATCCATTTTCGGCTCATGCAGGTTCTTAAGAATAGCATGGCATGACATTTTCTCACTTTCACATCACCTTCTAGCAAGCTGGAAATTGTATATCCCCCGTGTTGAGGAGTCGAAGAGCAAATACTCATCTTCTCGTCAGGTTTAACACCTGGACGAGTCAAAGGCTCTTGAATTGAAATCCAATCCCCAATCGTACTCATCTGAAAGACTCCTGCGTGTCTTAAATTTGGTAAGACCTGTAACCGTGCTGTAGAAAATTTGCTACAAAGAAAACTCTGAGTCTGAGCAGCGAACGATGCGAACTTCCCCGTGTTTTTATTTGACTTGTTCGTAGCGCAATGCACTCTGGTTAAATGCAATGCATTGTGGTAAAAAGTGTGGTTAAATGCACTGCATTGTGGTAAAAAGTGATGAATTCGAGAATTCGTCGCCCCTTATATATTTCCCTTAAATCCTGATTATGTTGCTGCTTGCTCCCTACGGTCGCTCCGCAGCAACAAGAAATAATACTCTCAACATGCATAGACCAGTTGGAAAGCATACCGGAGGATGGCAAGGCTGCTAGGTGGAAGGATGATGTCGTTGCCACCTTTCGAAAAGTCCTTATCCTCTTTCATATAACTACGTAGCAAACATGTTTCTTTACCCGTACCAATGGGAAAAAGTGGTGTATCTTAAAATTTCTAACGGCATCTAAACTCAAGTTTCAGGTCTAATCCGTGAAGCCCTTAGAAAACTGGTGCTAAATCACTCACCTCATTCTTGCTTTAAAATAGCTACTTGATTTATTCATCATTCTGTTCACAAGAAACAATACAGTCAAACCTCTATAAAGCAGTCATCGCTTTAGGAAAATAGTCTGGGTCCGGTTTCTAAAAGGCTGGTTAACGTTAATCGAAGATTAAAGTTTGTTCCGTTTTTGTATTTTACATTCCTATGCATTGCTTAGGGTAACATTTTGTGGCTCAGTATCATTACTGTATCTCGTAGTAAAATATAAAGGCTCAACAGCATTTTGTAACCTCGTGTTATTAGACGAGATAACTGCGCTTGAAATTTGGCTTAATCTCGGGGTAGACTTAACCATTTTTCGCGGAACCGGACCCAGAAGATCACTTAATAGAATTTGACTGCAAAGCAGAGGTGTTTTTAATGTATAATGTTAGGAACAACAGCAACAGAAAAAGATAACACCTATTGTAAACTGCTAACGTTTATTCCAACAACTTGAATGATTCACGAAGCCACGGAATTCCTGAATATTCTTTGAGCTTTGAAAAAGATCTTATAAGGCTGGTTGCAGTGTAAAATTGTCACACAAAAAAGGTCTGGAGGTTACAGTTTTAAGTTTAATCTCCATGCACGAAACTATAAAAAATCCCCCCAGGCCCCCAATATCTTCAAGTGTTTGGCCGGTTGAGCTCTCATTTGGGAATATTCCGGCATTTGGCTTAAACGGCTTGTGTCACTTAAAAGGACACAATGTTCGGGTCTTGTGTCTAAACTGGAAATACAATTTTACCAGTCAGTGTTTTGAACAGGAAATAGTGTAATCTTTGATGGTCCTTGGTCTAGTTGTATAGTAACAACAATAAATTTTTGTTGTTTTAAAATCTAATTCGAAGATATCAATCCAAAAGTATCCTTTCTTGTGTGAAAAAGGGAAACAAGGCAGATAAAAACACAAGCGAGATATATTCGTATTATTATCTTTTTAATTTACACGCATTATCCATTTCCTTGAAATGTCGTCATTGTCGGGTTGAAGCCGGTTGTCGCGTTTATTTTTATTTTTATCAAAGCACGTCGCTAGCTAAGTAAAGAAAGGAGTGGAGTTATATTTGAGCTTCACACAAAGTTATTAAGTTTTTCGTCTACACAAGGTAGTGAAATGGACGGATTCGCTTTCGAACACATTCAGGGTTTGAAGGCCTCGGCGACACCTGCACTCAAAACGTCCCTAGTACTTTCTCCTTTTTGGTGTGTGAAGTTTACATGTAAGACAGAAGATGATATTAGGTAGATACATTTTATTACTGGTGGACACAATACTTTTCTTTATGGCTCGGTAAACGGACCTATTAAACTAACTATACGTCTCAAAGGTGTGTAAAAATATTTTGCAAGGTCTGCATGTGCTCATTTTTTTCTTTGACTGGGTAGTTGATAAAATTTATGCAGTCATAAGTCAATTCAATATGTTTGGGAGTTTCGGTGCCCATTAAAGCTCATTAAGTTTTCTTTTTTTTATCATTTTTACTTTTTAATTTCATTTAGCAGTGATCCTTTTCTATCCTCCCTTCTTCCAGGAGGTTTCTACTCAGACAGCCTGGCTTTTGTAAGTAACAGCTGCCGATACTGCCGAAAAGGGACTTTCGTCCATTACAATTACGCTCCAGGGAAAAGTCGGTTTGATTGTAGGAGCTGTCCAGAAGGTGATTGTTTTAATTTAATCCCCTCTGTTACCGAACCGTAGAGCGCAATTTGGTTGCCTCTAAAGGCTACATGTAAGACTTTAATTTTCTGTGGATAAATTCCCTTTCCTAAGGTTTGTAGATCATCATTTATGCCAATCATCAAATCCATTTGATAGTTAATTTCGCCAGGTCTAAAAGCAAAGCTCCCGTGAATAAATTTATGATTAAAATCAAACAATAAACTTGAGCCTACGATCTTTTTGTAACTAGTAACTTGTCAGCGAAGAACTTCAAAAAAATACGGAAACTCGATCGGGCGACACCTGAGCCAGCGATAAGGTCATATGATACTGGTCAGTGGATACCCTGTTTTGACAGCTGTCAATTGACTATGATATGGATGTCAAATATCAGGTCGCAGGCTCTAAACTAGCTAGAAAGGGTGAGATTTAACATTGGTTTCCCTGTGGTGCAGACGGACGGGCGGCCGGTCAGCGGGCCTATGGTCAGGTGGTTACCAAAAGTTCTTGGATGGGTAGATTGCCACATTTTCTGAAGAATGGGGCTACGCTTGCCAGCGCTCCGCGGGCGCGTGGAGCTTTCCTTTAAGTTCAATATTAGCATTTCGTATGCTCACTTAGAAGCTATGCCTCATTTTAGCGGAGCTCCCGCGCGGCAGCGGAGCACTTTGGGTAAATAAATCTACCCATCCCAGAAAATTTGGCGATCACGTGACTGTACACCGACCTTCCGAACGACCGTCTGTCTGCACCACAGGGAAACCAATGTTTACTCACACTTTCTAGCTAGTTTGGGAGCCCAGGAGAAATCTAATTGCAGATCGATGTTGTGATCAATTGACAGCTGTCAAAACAGTGTCTCCGCTGACCAGTATCGCCTGACCGTATCGCTAGACTACGAGAAGTCCCCCATTTTTCCTCCGGGATAGTAGACCGAGCGAAACTCGAGCGCGCGTGAAAATCAGCCCACTCAAGAAAAGGCGACACGCGGCGGGGAGAGAGAAAAATGAGGGACAACAGACAAAGCCCAAGCTTTCGACCCTTCACGGCCGACTGATTTTGGAGAGTGAAGTTCGTATCTCCTTCCAAATCAATTAAGCTCATCCAATGGGATTCCTTCCCTCATTGAGCTGTCATTGCTCTTGTCATCGGTAAACGGCTGGGATATTTATTGCAAGCAAAAGAAAACGGCTGTTTCGTTTGAAGAACTTTCGAGTGTAGGCAACACACGACTTTCACTCATGCCAAAATGCTGCTTGTTCCAATGAATTGTTTTCTCTGACAAGTAGATTATGCTCTGGAGGAAAACGTTTCGACTGAGCAAATTTGATTTTGCCGCTTATTTCATACTGAGAGGTCGTGACACGCATATTAATTTTCTGCGGTTATTGTTTATAGCATGATTTGCCCTCTGACGCAAGAGCATTTTCTTTGACCTCTTTTGAAAAGTGAAGCTCTTCAATGCGGCTAAATAAGGGTTTTGGGTTGTTTAATTTCTCCGGCGATTGCCTCCTGGATCTGAATAATTTTAAGCGAATTTCTTTTGGGCCGTGAATGTAGTATGAATGTGACGGTTTCCTGCAATGTTTTGTCACACTGGTCCCAGCTCTTTAGCGTTTTTAGTAGGACGGATAGTGATATCCAAATATCGAAGAATAGATTGCAGCTTAAACTAAAACTACATCAACTATGGAGGACTGCGATGTGACTCAGTCATGCTCATGAATTTTAAATGCCGCTTGTTTTTTCTGGAGATAATGTGCGTCTTTGGACTGGTGTGCGTAGTTCCTCCCTTGGTGATAACTTTTCAATAAGCTCAACGGCCTTGCAACTGTTCTGTGATTCCCACTTTGTGATAAGGCAAGACCATGGTTTCGGTTCTCCACGCGAACCTCATCAGCTGCCGGGTTGGCTTTCTTCTTAGTTGCTTCTACATGAGCAACTCTAGTTATTTGTTCTGCTCTTAGTTATTTGTTGTGTAAATTGTGATTATGTCGAGTGTTGATAGCGGCTTGCGCGCTTTTGACAGATATAGACAGATTTCCATGGAAGAGCCAAACAGAGTTTTGCGTTCAAGACCAACGCATCAGTTCAAAAGCTTGGGCTTTGTCTGTAGTCCCTCATTTTTCTCTCTCCCCGCCGGGTGTCGCCTTTTCTCGCGTGGGGTGATTTTCACGCGCGCTCGCGTTTCGCTCGCTCTACTATCCCTGATGAAGATATGAATTTTATGTGGCAAAAACAATATCTCACTCGTTCGCTTCGCTCACTCGTGAGATATTGTTCTTGCCACTCGAACATAAAATTCATATCTTCTCGCCACCGTGTAATATCCTCTATTTATTGTTAACTTTTAAGGCCATTCATAAACTTGCTCCGACTTACATTTCCGAACTTGTATCACAGAAAGACACAGGGGGTAGGTACTATCTTAGATCATATAACGGCAAACTTCTTAACATTCCACAATGCCAGTCTCTTTCCACGCTTGGTGATCGATCCTTTTATATGGCTGCCCCTAAATTATGGAACGATCCTCCCCTTTTTATTAGAAATATATCTTCAGTTAATGCTTTCAAGAGGGCTCTTGAAACGCATTTATTTCAGAAGGCGTTTTCCAGCTAATTTATTGTTTTTATTCTCTTTATTAAGGATGATTTGTATTTTTATTATAGGATTTTAAAGATTAATTTCTATTTTTAAATTGTTATTTTTACTAATTTTCAGGAACGATCTGTAAATAAGACTTTTGGAATATGTACTAGGATTTTAGGATTTTGTTGAGTCAATGTTACGCGCAGATAAAAATTTCTTTCCCTGGATTGATATTTGCGCAATAAAAATAAATATTATATTATATTATTATTATCGCCCTACATAGCCATACATAGCCATACACAGCCATACACAGCCCTACATAGCAATACATAACCCTACATAGCCCTACATAGCTCTACACAGCCCTACATAGCCATACATAGCCATACATAGCCCTTCATAGCACTACACAGCCCTACATAGCCATACATAGCCATACATAACCATACATAGCCCTACACAGCCCTACATAGCCATACATAGCCCTACATAGGCATACACAGCCATACACAGCCCTGCATGGCCATACATAGCCCTACATAGCCCTACATAGCCCTACTTAGCCTTACATAACCATACATAGCCCTACATAGCCCTACATAGCAATACACAGCCCTACACAGCCCTACATAGCAATACATAGCCCTGCATAGCCCTACATAGCCCTACATAGCCCTACACAGCCCTACATAGCCATACATAACCATACATAGCCCTTCATAGCACTACACAGCCCTACATAGCCATACATAGCGATACATAACCATACATAGCCCTACACAGCCCTACATAGCCATACATACCCCTACATAGCCCTACATAGGCATACACAGCCATACAGAGCCCTACATAGCCATACATAGCCATACATAGCCATACATAGCCCTACATACCCATACTTAACCATGCACAGGCTTACATAGCCCTACATAGCCCTACATAGCCCTACTTAGCCATACATAGCCCTACATAGCCATACACAACCTTACATAGCCGTACACAGCCCTACACAGCTCTTGATAGCCATACATAGCTATACATACACCTACATAGCCATGCATAGCTATACCTAGCCCTACATAGCCGTACATAGCCCTACATAGCCATACATAGCCCTACATATTCCTACATAGCCATACATAGCCATACATAGCCATACATAGCCCTTCATAGCACTACACAGCCCTACATAGCCATACATAGCCATACATAGCCATACATAGCCCTACATACCCATACTTAACCATACACAGGCTTACATAGCCCTACATAGCCCTACATAGCCCTACTTAGCCATACATAGCCCTACATAGCCATACACAACCATACATAGCCGTACACAGCCCTACACAGCTCTTGATAGCCATACATAGCTATACATACACCTACATAGCCATGCATAGCTATACCTAGCCCTACATAGCCGTACATAGCCCTACATAGCCCTACATCGCCATACATAGCCATACATAGCCCTACATAGCCCTACATAGCCATACATAGCCATACATAGCCCTACATAGCCCTGCACAGCCCTACATAGCCATACATAGCCCTTCATAGCACTACACAGCCCTACATAGCCATACATAGCCATACATAGCCATACATAACCATACATAGCCCTAAACAGCCCTACATAACCATACATAGCCCTACATAGCCATACATAGCCCTATATAGCCATACATAGCCCTACATAGCCCTACATAGCCCTACATTGGCATACACAGCCCTACATAGCCATACATAGCCATACATAGCCATACATAACCATACATAGCCCTAAACAGCCCTACATAACCATACATAGCCCTACATAGCCATACATAGCCCTACATAGCCATACATAGCCCTACATAGCCCTACATAGCCCTACATTGGCATACACAGCCATACAGAGCCCTACATAGCCATACATAGCCCTACATAGACCTACATAGGCATACACAGCCATACACAGCCCTGCATGGCCATACAGAGCCCTACATAGCCATACATAGTCCTACATAGCCATACATAGCCCTACATAGTCCTACATAGTCATACACAGCCCTGCATAGACTTACATAGCCCTACATACCCATACTCAACCATACACAGTCTTACATAGCCCTACATAGCCCTACATAGCCCTACATAGCCCTACTTAGCCATACATAACCATACATAGCCCTACATAGCCATACATAACCATACATAGCCCTACATAGCCCTACATAGGCATACATAGCCATGCACAGGCCTACATAGCCATTTATGAAATAACTAAGATAGTATACGCGCTCTGATTGGGCGAGAGTAATGTTTGTGTGAGAGTATGCAAACGTCGTTGTGGCGTCAAGATGTTTCGCTTTAAGCGCGGTTATCATGCAGGCACGAATTTCAAACAGTTTTGGAGTTCAAAACTCGACAATTTTACCTTATTTGCCCTTTTTTTGTCCCCTGCAACTTGGAAAATCCTTACAAAGAAGGTGTGTCAATTTCTCTTTGCTTAAGCTGACATTTTAAGCGAGAAAAATCCGTATTTTAGAAAGCATCTTTTTGCAAAACGAAAACTGATTACTTGTGCAACACTGCGTGGACAGGACTTTGCGACTGGTAGGAATTTATCTTTTAATCAGTGCCGTACAAAGAGTGTTGCGTTTTTTTTTTCGGGAAAGTTATTTTATAAAAGCAATGGAAAGCTTATTTCCTGTGTTTGCATAGCCTGATATAAACACTCGAGGCGTTGGGAGAATTCTCAACAGTTATACAAACCCGAGACGAATCGTCTCGGGTTTGAATAACTGTCTCGAATTCTCCCAACCCCTCCCGTGTTTATATGGAACTATGCGAACAGAAAACGTTTTCTGTTGCTTAAATATAGCTGTACATAGACATACATAGCCATACTTACGCCATTGTCTAGATTTTCAAAGCTGGCGCTTTTCGCTAATGGTGGGCTGTAACATATAGCCTATTAGTAGGGCAACCAATCAGAACGCAGCATTGATAATAGACCACTAGTTGCATTTTACAAATAGCCCTATAATCCCTTCACAACCCTACATAACCATACATAGCTCTACATAGCGTTACATAGCTCTACAAAACCCTACACAATACTACGCAACCCTACATAGCTATACATAGCCCTAAAATAGCGCTACATAGCCGAACAAAACTCAACGCAATCCCACATAGCCCTGCATACCCGGACATAGAGCTACATAGTCCTAAATAGCCCTACGTTATCATAAGAGACTACATTACGAGGCTTGAACACCAAGAACACCAAATTTAGAAAAAATTACCAGAAACCCTCAGATTCAAGTAAGAGTTAAAATATTTTATTGGGATCATGAGCTATTATTTAACTCTGACAAGTACCTTACAACTCGTTTTTGACCTTGTTTTTTTTTTTTACTTTTTTATCTAATAGTTCTTTTTCCAAACGTGTAAAATTATATGTTCTCTTATGTCATAGTAAAAGTAATAACGATTACATAAGGAAAATACAAGGACCTGCGGTTGTAGCCAAGTGCAATCTTTTATTATCATACAGGCCCTGGAAACTTGGACACATGGGGTCCGTTATTTAAACGAAGTCCAACTTTGGCAGCGGTTCAGGAGATCTTTGGACCTCCAAATCTCTTCCTTAGTGGATTCTTTAAAGAGGACAAATGCTTTCCTTGTCCACGTTATATGCGCTACTCAAACTGTCACAATAAAGGGTGTTTACATAAAAGCGTTCACCAAACGAAAAATGGCATAAGACACATTTTCTTAAAACTCTACCTAAACGCCGTTTAGATAACTGACCCACTGTTTTACATATGGCCACACATAGCGCTGTGTCAATTATATCAATAGGCCAATTTCAAAACTGCAACCCTACTATTTGTTTTCCCTCCAAAGTTTTGCACATGCATTGTTTTTTAATAGTTTCTTGAGAGAGCAACAATCACCCCCGAGAAAATTTAGTAAGACTGCCAAATTTGAAAGTGATATGTCATGTTTGTATGGTGGGGTGGGGGGTAAGTTTGCCTCCTCCTCCTCCCCCCCCCCCCCCCCCCCCCAATTAAAATTTAAAATTTCGCCTTAAATTTCTTAAAATTTCGTTTCTTTGGGAAGCTATATCTTGGTTAGTTTACAACAAATCACTTTCAAACCTAGTGACTGATTTAACTAATTCAAAGGCGCACTTTACAGCGGAGTTTGCGGACTTGTCCCTTCATGAAAAAGGTGAATAATAGAATGAACAACGAAGGGTCTATTGCACAGCGAGGTGTAGCATCACTAGTTGCTTTATTTAGTCACATCCATTGGTATCCGCATTTATGCGGCGTTTTAGCGATCAAGATCTGATGATGTGTATCACTATGTGGGATGTGGGAAAGTTGAATAACTAACCCCTAAGGAGACCAGCGAGGGTGTGGATTCCCATACTAAAACAGACATCTATAAGTCAGTTTTACGGAATTTATTTATGCACAGCCATAAGCGATACCTTAATGAGCAAATATAGTGTCGGAAATAACTTTAAGTGACACCAAAATCGGCAGTTTACATCACTAAGTGAAACGATGAGCATCCCCTTCACTTTTATGAGAGTGTCACCCCCAGGGTGTACATGTAATAGATACATCAATACGAGTATGCGATTTGGCATTAACTCTGCAGGTTCTTTGATGAATTGTGCCAATTGATATTCAACCATGAAGTCCAATAGATTGGTAGTGTGAACCTCTAAGGGATTTGAAAGAAAATTACAATTCAAATATCCCAGTATGTACTGAATTTCTTAATACCTGGAATCTGTCGGGGTATGTAGGGTTATGTACGAGAGAGGATGTCCTATCAATCTCAAAGAAACAGTGGCTGCAATATTTCAAACTCTTCATTCTAATAAATCTCTTAACCCAGCCCATTTTCGGAAAAATTAGAAGTGAAATGGTAAAAGCTAGTCTTGACACTTTGATGCCTGTATATGAAAAATTATTCAATTCCGTTCCTTAGGTACCATACCTCAGACCTTATGTGGTGGTCTTATTACTCCCATCTATAATTCGAGCGGGAGTAATAACCCGGCAAATTTCCGAGGTATATCTCTCCCCAGCTACCTGTGTTCGATATATTAAACCAACGACTCCTCAAAAATGTCATGTCTTTAAATACGCGTAACAATTGAATCTCAAGTCGGCTTTTCTTTTTTTTTAACAAATAACCGCACAGCAGAGCACGTCTTTCCTTTACGTTCATAATCACAAGGAAAAGATTTATGCATGCTTTATCTGCACTTCAAAAAACTTTTCACTACGTCACCCATGTAGAGCTCCTGCACATGTGTACGGTAATATAGGGTTATGTAAGGGTATATAGGGCTATCTATAGTGTTATGTAGGGTTATGTAGGGCTATGTATTGTTATGTAGGGCTATGTAGGGTTAGGTATGGCTATGGAGGGCTGTGTAGGCTATGTGGGGCTCTGTAGGGCTATGTATGGCTATGTATGGCTATGTATGGCTATGTAGGGCTATGTATGGCTATGTATGGCTATGTATGGCTAAGTAGGACTATGTATGGCTATTTATGGCTATGTAGGGCTATGTATGGCTATGTATGGCTATGTAGGGCTGTGTAGGGCTTTGTAGCACTATGTAGGGCTATGTATGGCAATGTAGGGCTATGTATGGCTATGTAGGGCTGTGTAGGGCTATGTATGGCTCTGTAGGACTATGTATGGCTAAGTAGGGATATGTAGGGCTATGTAGGGCTATGTATGGCTATGTAGGGCTATGTATAGCTATGTAGGGCTGTGTAGGGCTATGTAGGGCTATGTAGGGCTATGTAGAGCTATGTATGGTTATGTATGGCTATGTATGGCTATGTATGGCTATGTATGGCTATGCAGGGCTGTGTATGGCTGTGTATGGCTATGTATGGCTATGTAGGGCTATGTAGGGTTATGTAGGGCTATATATGGCTATGTAGGGCTATGCATGGCTATCTAGGGCTAGGTAGGGCTATCTAGGGCTATGTATGGTTATGTATGGCTATGTATGGCTATGTATGGCTACGTAGGGCTGTGTAGGGCTATGTAGGGCTATGTAGGACTATATAGGGCTATGTATGGCTATGTAGGGCTATGTATGGCTATGTATGGCTATGTAGGGCTATGTATGGCTATGTAGGGCTATTTATGGCTATTTAGGCCTATGTATGGCTGTGTATGGCTGTGTATGCCTATGTAGGGCTATGTAGGGCTATGTAGGGCTATGTAGGGCTATGTAGGGCTATGTATGGCTATGTAGGGCTGTGTATGGCTGTGTATGCCTATGTAGGGCTATGTATGGCTATGTATGGCTATGTAGGGCTATGTATGGCTATGTAGGTCTGTGCAGGGCTATGTATGGTTATGTATGGCTATGTATGGCTGTGTATGGCTGTGTATGGCTATGTATGGCTATGTAGGGCTATGTATGGCTATGTAGGGCTGTGTATGGCTGTGTATGTCTATGTATGGCTATGTATGGCTATGTATGGCTATGTAGGTCTATGTAGGGCTATGTATGGCTGTTTATGGCTATGTAGGGCTATGTAGGTCTATGTATGGCTGTGTATGGCTACGTAGGGTTATGTAGGGCTGTGTATGGCTATTTAGGCCTATGTATGGCTGTGTATGGCTGTGTATGCCTATGTAGGGCTATGTAGGGCTATGTAGGGCTATGTAGGGCTATGTATGGCTATGTAGGGCTGTGTATGGCTGTGTATGCCTATGTAGGGCTATGTATGGCTATGTATGGCTATGTAGGGCTATGTATGGCTATGTAGGTCTGTGCAGGGCTATGTATGGTTATGTATGGCTATGTATGGCTGTGTATGGCTGTGTATGGCTATGTATAGCTATGTAGGGCTATGTATGGCTATGTAGGGCTGTGTATGGCTGTGTATGTCTATGTATGGCTATGTATGGCTATGTATGGCTATGTAGGTCTATGTAGGGCTATGTATGGCTGTTTATGGCTATGTAGGGCTATGTAGGTCTACGTATGTCTATGTAGGGCTATGTAGGTCTATGTATGGCTGCGTATGGCTATGTAGGGTTATGTAGGGCTGTGTATGGCTATGTAGGGCTATGTAGCGCTATGTATGGCTGTGTATGGTTATGTAGGGCTATGTAGGATTATGTACACTGCTTCTAGTAACTAACGGGGAACCACTATATGATGCTTACACCACGTACCTACCCGCGAGTAGTTTTTGAAGTTATCCGCTGACAAGTTACTAGTTTTCAAATGATTGCAGGTTCAAGTTTATTTTTTGAAAAGATTCATTTGTAATATGTTGTGTTTATGTCACTATGGTTCCGCAGTATTAAGATTTTGATTTCAAACTAACCTCGGACGCGAAAATTCAGCCAGTTCTTTAAAAATAAAGGCAGGGAAGACCTTTCCTTACTATGGTCACGCGTTGGTCACGCTCTTCGTCCAATTTTTATGCTCTGATTGGTCAAAATTTGACAGGTGATTTCATGTGGAAAATTTATGCAGTATCTTGAATCTTGTTTACTTTGACAGTTGAAGCTGACAGAGTTTTGTGTCAACTTGTGATGTTTTAAACTGTTTTTTGTTCTGCTGGATGTGCAAAATGAAACTCAGCTGCTATCAAGAGTCTTCTGTTATTCATGGCTAGTTTGTTTATTGGGTTTATGGTTGAGAAATACGTCGCTCGTCAAAGTTGGAAATCCGATTTCGGCTGGCATCGTTTTCGTTTTTCACCTTGCTTGATGCGTAAGAGGGTTAAAAAGTCTGAAGCGATTCTGGCCTTACTTGATAGCTTCCAGGGGCTGCATCTCGAATGGTAAGCCTGAATAATCTTATAATTAAACGAGACTTACCTGCTGTAAGTTGATGTTTGATTTGAATTCTATCTTGTCATCAGTTCGGAACGAAGGAGTAACATGAGAAGCACGAGCGCTAGCTTATTGAGCCATTATTCAAAGAAAAAGCTTGTTGGAGATCACAGAAACGAAGGAGTAGGGATGGGGAAGTGCCAAAGGGAGGGCATGTTACTCCTTCGTTCCGGACTGATGACAAGATAGAATTCAAATCAAACATCAACTTACAGGTAAGTCTCGTTTAATTATAAAATTCTATCTGTCATCAGCCCTACGTCACTACGGAGTACCATGAGAGTTCAAAGCCTGTGAGCTCCAACATGACCATGCAACGTACCAAATATAAATGGGGTACGTGGTCGTAAATAGGAAACGTAACAAGGCGTTCAATAAAACAACAAGAAATGGACTTTAATAGAACCAAGCGAGAAATGGCGTGACAAATATTCCGACAATCGAGATAATGTAATAACTGAGATAAGTGGTAAATTAACAAATGATATTACATTTCCGATGTCTAGTTAGCCTTTGCAGCTGAGTCAAAATGAGTCAGAAGACTTTGACCGAGGTTGCCACTAATAGGCTTGTTATAGTGTTCAGCGAATGTTCGAGAGTTCGACCAGCCCCCAGCCTTGAGGATATCCGCAAGAGGAAGTTGTGCGTTGGCGCTGTAAGAAGTGGAGGCTGTGCTACTACTATGTACCGAGAATATGCTAACGTCTATACCAGCATCCTGGAGCGTAGATCTAATCCATCTAGCCACAGTAGAGTTGGTGACAGGCTTGTGCGGTTTCGTGTAACTGATCAGGAAGCGTGGGTTGCTGCGCAGCGAAAGCGTTTTCGTGATGTAATGTTTGATGTAGGTTACTAGGCAGAGACGGGAGTCTGGGGCGAATGGTCGAATTTCAATGGGTGCAAGGTGTTTGCAGGTCGAGTTGTTTTCAGGGTGTCCCGTATAGTGAAGGTAATTCTGGTCGTGGTTTCCTGCGTACATGAGGTTTCCAGTTTAGAGAGTGTTTGAGTTCGCTGCGCGGTGACAAGGGCAAGTAACATCGTAAGAATCAGCGTAAGTTGTTTTAATGTCAAGTCGTTAAGGGCCGGAATGATCGAAGATATGTGAGAACAATGCCAAAGCCCCATATAGTGGAGTATCTGGGCAGAGATTGTCTAAGTTCAAAGGTTCCTTTGAGGAAGCGGGTTACCAGGGGATGTTCTCCAAAAGTCGTCTTATCCGCTGGTGTAATAGCCGAGGACAAGGCGGATCGAGCAGTGTTGATAGCACTGTAATCGATCCCCTGTTTGTAAAGTAAAGTGAGAACATCCAAGCCGTCGTTAATGGTGGCATGGGTGACATCCAATTGTTTGTTTTTACAATAAGTCACCCATCGACAGAGGTAGGTTGTGTACTGCTTCCCGGTGGATTTTCTCCAAGAGGCCATGAGGATGTCTATGGTATCAGGGGATAAACCTAACTTTTGTAGTTGCTCCCGGACAAGTGGCATACTAGTAGCGTTAGGGTTTTGTGAAGTGGATGTAGTTTCTCAGGTTTTCCGGGTAGTTGGAGGAAGTGTATGGCTGGATGGAGAGTTATAGGTGGCTCCACGTACATCTGCATGGCTTGGGAAAACCAAGCTTGTGTCGGCCAGTTGGGTATGATCAGGATTCCTGAGGCTTGGTCCTCCCGGACTCGCTGAAGAAAAGCGTTGATTACACTGAATGGGGGAAAAGTATAGAATTTAAGATAACGTAAGTTAAGTGAAAAAGCATCAACGGCAACTGCGCCTGGGTCAGGCTTAAACGATACATATTGAGGAAATTGATTATTTAGTCGTGATGCAAAAAGGTCTATATTCGGGCGCAAAGGTAGTTGCGACAGTGCATTGTTTAGGTAGCCCTATCAACCATCCATTCCGTGTTATCGTTGGTTCGTCTCGATTCGAAATCAGCCTTGATATTGTGAGCCCCGGGGATGTGAGCAGCACTGAGCCATATGTTACGGTCGATGCACCATTCCCAAATCTCTTTTCCTAGGCGGTTGCAAGGATCTGAATGGCTAAGCAGTTGTGTTATCAGTCAGAATTCGAAGGTGGGTGTTGTAATGTGTTTTAAAAAAGGTTTGTAAGCCCATGAATACTGCTAATAATTCGAGGTAGTTTATGTGTTGTGATTTTTCCTCATCGGACCAAAACCCCCCAGTGCTTGTGTCATTGTAAACCGCCCCCCAACCATTCTGAGATGCGTCGGTGGTGAGGGCGTTTGAGGGTTGTCCATGGGTTATGACGTTATGGGAACTCACGATGTTGTCCACCCACCACTGGAGTTCCTTTTTGCAATCTTCGGTCAAGAACATATTACTGTCAAAATCGCCTTTGGCGGTTTTGAGGGCTACGGTTTTGGTATGCTCAAGAACTCTATAATAAAGTTGTCCATACATGACCCTAGGGAATGATGAAATAATTTTTCCTATCACACAGTCTACTTGTCGTATTGTCGGAAGGCCTTGTCCCAGAAGAGGGCCACAAGGTTCTTTAACTTTTAAGGCCTTCTCAGGGATCAGTGTGATAGTCATGGCGACCGAGTCGATAATAAAGCCTAATAGAACCAGGCGTTGGGATGGGATGAAGACAGACTTGTCTGAATGGATTGTAAACCCCAAGGAATCGAATTGAATAAAAGTGTCAATCACGTTAGAGACACAAAGATCGTATGTTCTCCCTTGGACGTAAAGGTCATCAATGTAACTAGCTGATATGTGACCCTTTTTGTGTAATTCGGTAAGCGGCGGTTTTAGAAATTTTGTGAATTTCCTGGGGCAAGAGGATAACCCGTTGGGTAGGCACGTGAACTGATACAGAACATCTTTCCACATGAAACGTAAGTATTTCCTGTGCGAGGAGCTCACGCCAACCGTATAATAAGCATCCTTGAGATCTAGCGAGGCCATATAGCAATTCTTTTCGATTAATCGTACTATTGACTGAAGCGTTTCCATTTTAAAATGGTGATAAGTGACAAACTGGTTTAGTCCCTTGAGGTTTAGAATTAGTCTGTGTCCTCCATCTTTCTTAGGCCTAATGAAGGTGTTGGAGATCACCTCATAAGGAGTATGATCAGTTGTTTCAATAATGTTTTTAGACAGCAGTTTTGCAACTTCACTGTCAATAATGGCACTTTCTTCTGCAGAGAAAGTGGATTGTGGGCGTTTAGTGTTATACGGTTGGGTGTCAAACTCAATTGTAGCCCCTCTGACAGACGTCAAAATTTCCTTATCACAGGTAATCATCTGCCAGTTGCTAATGGACTCGGTTATGCAACCAGCGCGAAAATGAGTGCATCTATTGTCCAAATATTCCTTAAGGTCACGTACCAAAGATGGGAATTCACTTACCGATTTTTTAATGTTTTCCAAAGATTGTATCATGTCCTCTCGGTTCGGTTCTTCGAAAAGTTGGGTTTTTTCTGACTCTTCCCTAAAAAAGGCGGTTTGCTCTCTGCAGGCCGGTAGTGTTTGCCATAGTTCTTTTGGGGCCTGCTCTTATCATGATGGGAATTGTATGGGCGCGAGAAACGTGTCGTGCCAGCTTTGCCTACGCCTATGTCTTTTCCAATTTTGTTATTATCTTTGGCGTCACGTTCTTGCTTTGCTAGGTCGGCCCCATAAAGCAGGTCGGAACTACTGGTCGGCTCATTTGCCTGGGAGCAAAGCGAATGAAATTCGGCTTTAAGGGCCGGTTTAATCTGCTCTCGGCGTAAGCGGGAAAGCTCCCCCACAGCGTGTCCTAACAGGACAATGGCGTCGATATTAGCAGCCTGTGTTTCCTTGTCTGTGCTCGGTTGCTGATCCACTAATTTATCGCATACTTTTAGAATTCCGAAAGTGGCTTTCTGTAAGGCTTGTTGTATGTTGCTGACTCTCAGGTCGGCTTTGCGCCTAAAATTATTCACTTGATCCCAAATTTCTGGGTTGACTCTTACCGTGGTTATGTCGGGACAATTTTCCGGTTTAGCGTGTTTAGCCAACAGTGCTTTGAGTTTTGTCGTTGGGAAGGGTAATGCCCCACCGTTTGGACGCTATGTTAGCCAAGCGTTGGTTTATTTTGGCGCCAACAAGTTCATCGTCAGTGAAGTCAGCCTCTAGAGATTTGAGAAGCTCGACTTCTTCTTTGGGCTCAGTTGTTTTAGCTGTGACTTCGGCCTCTTTGGGGTTCGATTCCTCAAAGAATTCATGTATGTCTTCATCCGAGGGCGAGATACTTAATTCGTCTTCCTCGCGCCTTCGTTTACCAGACGCCTCGTGGTCGTTGTCTTCAGACTCGGAGTCGGCGCTCGAAAGATCGTGGGGGCTATGGCGCCGTTTCTTTTGCGGCTTTGAGTCTTGGTGTGCCACAATCGTTTGTAATAAAGAGGCCATTGTGCCCATATTTACGTTAATATCTGAAAGCGTTTTCGCTAGGGTTTCGCCAGGTTGGCTGCTAGACGAACCTGCTTCAGCAGGGAGAACAATCTCAGGTTGAGCATTATTGCCAGGTTGGCTAACTGAGGCAACAGTTCGGTGACTAACGCCAAGTTCACTGTTTTCGGCTGACATAATGGGTAATTACTAAAGGGAAAAGAAAATAAGAAAAAATGGTGAGTGGTCGCTTTTCAAATCGAAAAATACTCACGTCACTAGGTCTCCGTTGGGTTGGCTCCGAAAGCGAGCGTACAATGGCTCAGTAAGCTAGCGCGCGTGCTTCTCATGGTACTCCGTAGTTACGTAGGACTGATGACAGATAGAATCGCATAATTAAGTAAAATCTCGCATTCTGATTGGTTAACGAAGCGTGGTATTTAGTGTGGAATTGCGAGTTGAAAACGAGGCTAAGCGATATTGTTTCGCATCTACGTAACAACTATCGTCAAATTCTAACACAACAACATGCAAAAAAGGTTTTCTACAATGTCATTTTAAAATGTTTTCAAAACCATTCATTGTCACTTTTTGAAGAGTTAAAAACAAACAAAAGCGTTTTTTAAAGTGAGCCGGAGGTTCTTCCTTGTTTTGAACTGAACTACAGATTCTCGAAGAGACATAAAACCTCTTTCACTCGCGACAACCAGAAAACAAGGAAATCCTGAGAACACGGCCCAGAAAATGGCAATCCAAAGTTCAACCAAACAAAACGGAGAAGCGACAACGGAGGAAGTGCCGAGGTCGATTGTCCCATATACAGAAGAAGAAATAAATACCTTCAAAGAGGACATGGCCCCTGAAAACACGAAAAAGAGTACGCCGCTTGCAATCGTCCTGAATCGTGGTACTTAGAAAGGTACAAAACAGAGCTGAACTTGAACAGCATTTCTAAAACATTTCAAGGTTCTTACCTTATGTCAATCGCGACGTTAAACATGTTAAACTTTCAGTGCTTTCGCTTGGACACTTGATTTCTTTCAGTTTTGCCGCCGAAGAGGTAAAAGGTGTAAATTATTTTCCTTCTCGAGCAAATGACCAATTTGAAAAAAGACGTTCTACATAAACGGCTTCTAAATTCAGTAAAATACCTCTGTTTATCCTTACGATTAGTGTGAAGCTTGTTTACATGTAAAAAAGTTTGAAAACAAATGTGAAAACAAGCACAAGGGACAAAAAAAGTTGTCGAAGGTTCAAACGTGTACGACTGACCTTGCTTCCTATTCGCTAACGCAATGACAGTTCTGACAGTTGACTTTGAAATGGCTTTCTGGAGCGCGCGCTCAGGATAAAAACAAACAATATTATTGCTGTTTTCTTTTTTTTCTTCTGATTTTTATTCAATTATGCGATTCAAGGAAAATTCAAATTGAAAACCGATATCACACTCATCGCTTCGCGATTCGTGCGATATCAGTTTTCGCGTGCAATTTAACGTGGAATTCCCTCGTCAGGTAATGAATTTTCCAATAGAATTATTGTATTTGATGTTTGTTTTTAATATCTTATTTAATGAAGTCGCTCGTAGTTTATGCAGCTATTTACGGTTTATGCACGTTTGTAAGATTTGAGACAATGATCTGACCGATTATCAGGTTTGATATAAGCTTACAGAACTTTAAAAAGCCTTTAGACACTTTCTCACCGCAAATAGAAAGGAAACGTTCCAAAGAATATTTAGTTAAAATTCTGACTGTAAAATAAAGCTCTGAGCGATTTTCTTGGCTCGAGTTCATCTATGAAAAAAGAAAACATCGGGAAGCTTTAAGCTTGGAGACTCATGATTTTTAGAGACACAGTAAATACTCGTCTTCGTGAATGAAAATTGCTGTCTCTGTATATTTTTCACCGAATTATATTTCTTTTATGGATTGTCAGTAGTCTCTTTGCAATTTTAAAGGCTGTGCCGTTTGTTTTCAGTCGTTCATGAACATCGCTTGCCGGAGTACTCAAAACGCCGCGCGTACAAACGCTTTTGAATATTGCACATCGTTATAAAACCACTAAATAAAAAATAAAATTTGACAGGTGAGTTTACGCGGATAATTTATGCAGCATCTTGAAACTTGTTTACTTTGACAGCTGAAGCTAAGAGAGTTTTTTGTCAACTTGTGATGTTTTCAACTGTATTTCCACTGGATGTACAAAATGAAATACTGCCGCTATCAAGAGTCCTCTGTTATTCATGGCTGGTTTGTTTATTGGGTTTTTGGTTGAGAAATGAGAAAGTTTTCGTTTTTCACCTTGCTTGATGAGTATTAAAGAGGGTTCAAAAGTCTGAATCGATTCTGGCCTTACTTGATAGCTTGAAAGCCTTACTTGATAGCTTTCTGTATTTGTGTTTGTTTGTTTGTTTGTTTTTTTTATGTATCTATAAATTTCATGAAGTCGAGCGCAGTTTATGCGGGCAGGTTTATGCACGTTTGTAAGATTTCAGACGATGATCTGACCGAGTATCAGGTTTGATTTAAACTTACAGAACTTTATAAAGCCTTTAGATGAGTGTAGCTAAATGTCGTGGGTCGTGGGTAGTGGGTAGAGGTCGTGGGTGTGGGTCGTGGGTGTGGCTGTGGGTGTGGGTAAATGTCGTGGGTTAAAAAAAATTTTCCAAAAAAAATAAAAAGTAAAAAGTTGTAAAATTCATGAAAAGAAAATCTACGGGTACGTACCAGTCCTATTCCCTCCCCTCGGTCAACAAAGCAAATAAGCGAATCCTTTGGAAGAAACGGTCACTAAAAAGACATTAGGTGAAAAATATAATAAATTCTGTACGCTATGTAAACCTGAAGCAGGCTAAGGAAAAACTGGAGACTGAGCTGCTGTTTCTCAAAGAAGTCAATATTCGTGACTGAAACGTCCTTTGTACACAAAACAAAACAAAAAAGAATCGAGAAAATCATATTTCCGTACGGCAATAATATTTACATACAGTCTCGCCTTAACTTGAAAGGTTGAGCATGAAGGTGGTTCCTTCGTAAGCTATTAGCTAGCCTAAGACTTCTTAAGAAAGACTTCTATCCAAAAATATGAAATACCTCAAAATTGTCCTTTTCCCCTCCCCTTTCCCACCGTGATCGCATTCCATCGTGTTAAAAAATCTCTGCTGATCATTGGAATTGTAAATCGAATAAAGCCTAGTGAACAGCTACTTCCATTCAGCGAGTCAGAGCTGTCCCATACTTTCTCGGCAAATTGCACGATAAATTACGTCTGTTTCGCTTATTTTCGCGGCAATATCTCAGGTATGGATAAATCTTCATTAACCTGAGATCAGGCCCAATTTGAGCGGTTGTCATACATTCTCTCTAACGGCTACCGCTAAAATTGGGCCTGATCCAAACTCATTCACGTTTGTGCTCGTTACGGCCAGATTTTGGCCGTAACGCTGATTGGCTGTTATAACAATGCCGCAAGAACTCATTGGCTATCGCAAACGCTGGAAGTTGAAAGCGCTTATTCCTCGCGTGGTTGTTTTCTTGAATGATCCGTCGTCGGCGGAGAGAAGGGTCGATTTTGCTGTCTTTTTTATTGTTTTATGGTCTTATGGTAGGAAAATATGCCTTAACATGTGCCATGGAAATTCAGAAAATTCATATGGTTGTTCATATCTTCTCAGGATTTGCTTTATTTACCGAAAGTGAGTGTATCGCGGAATTGAATCCCTCTGCAAGTTGTTGACTGCTAATAAGGTGCCTTTTGATTTACCAACAAACGGGTGCAAATCAAAATACTGTCCATCTTAAAACTTGTTTCATCTGAAAGTTTAGCCGAGAGTGACGTCTCTGAACGGGGTACGCAATGGGAGGCTCACTGCGAAAGAAACCTCAATCGTTAAATATCGCATCGCTGTTCAAGGAATTTTCAGACTGGTTAACAGACTGGTTGTTTGCCTTCGCTTTTTGTAAAAAATAAACCAGGTAAACTGGTGTCCTCGCTCGTTGGCTGTTTGCTTTTGTTTTTAAAGATTTATGTACTGAAAATCGGGGGAAATTGTCGAGGAAAATATTACAGCGACGGGAAAATAGAAATTTCAGTATTTTAAATTCTAGCGCGCCTAGCCAAAATAATAAAACTAGTAGAACATCGTGTCGCCGTCTTTTCGAAAACTTTTTACCTTCTACGCCAACAGAAATAACCTTCGAGATCTCCCTTAATCTCGCAAGAAGTTAAATGTGATTGTGCTGACTGTCTTATTGTCCCCGCAGGGATTTCGACAAGAAGGCGAAATCCCGAGGAGGCACTCTAGTAACTCGCGCGAATATTAAGGAAAGTACTTACAGTTGAAATATACAGTCACACAGTCAATAAAGAAAAAATCTCGATTTGCTTGAACAGGGGCTGCGAGGAATCGGTAGGTAATGATGACGTTTCTATTGTTTGCGCCCGCAAGTACGAAATGGTTTAGGATGACGTAAAGACAGAAAATCCCGAAGGGACTACTCAGGCAGATTTTGTGACATTTATTGTGTAGTCATACTTCGATACTCCTTTGCGTTGACATTCTGTGGAGCAATTGTTTTGAAAGTTATGGACCAAAAGACACTCGTTAAGCGCAGATGAGGTTAAAAGGTGCGTTTAACTGACGGCCTCAACGGATAGCACCCTCCTCGATCTCCATAATTCTTCATAAGATACTCAGCCTCATGCATTAGTTGTTAAATATATAATCACTCGGAGAGTTTGCCAGACACGAGTTCACAAATCTTTGATTTACATTGGAAACCTTGCCAGACACTCTTTTTCGCTCTCTTTGACCGGAATAAGACTCAGCCCCAAAAAAGCAAGACGAGTGAACAACGGCTAGCTTATCCGACTAGCAGAACGATGGACGATTTCAGAGATTCGCCGACAATCAAATTCTGTGCTGACTTGTTCCCTGCTCAAAGATGCCCTTCCGTTATAAAGTTTCAAATAAGACTAGACTGCGCGAGCGTTTATCGATCAAACGTCCTTTTAATTTCTAAGGCTTACTTTCCGGCAAATAAAATGAACTGAATGTAAAAAGTGAAAGAGAAATAGCGAAAAATTCAACTTCTAATTAAATCTTTTCTTATGGTTTAGAATAAACTATTCTCGAAACTGAGAATGTTTTGATCAAAGCTGTGTAAATCGAGCTGAAACTGTACATGCAACCTTGCGCTTCCTGTATTTATCTCACCTATTGTATGGAATATGTGTGAAAATCTTCAGTATGAGTCGGTATATTTCAAAGAGCTACACAACGAGCAAGAATACTAGCTATTGACCGACAATATACAGAACGGGGGCAGCTGTAGTGTCAACTATTACTAGTTTTTAGCAGAAAAAATTAACCGCGCAGATAAAGGATATTTTTTAAGTCAGCCAGTCTGCATTTTTCCCACGCGTGAAAAATTTGCATACTAGAAAAACAAGCAACGTAAGTAATTTTGGTTGGCTGATTCGGCAAATGTCAATCAATCAAAAAAAGTGGGCGGCAGACGTTTCGTAGAAGGTTTGTATCAGGCTCTCTTTTCGTTTCGCTATGCCCGCCGGAATGTTATTTACAAAGCGAAACGAAAATAGAGCCTGATCTCAGGTTAATCTTCATGGGCAACATATAATGTCTTTTATACAGTGATGGTGTGAAAGGGGATCCAAGTCCCAAGTGGCTAAGGAAATATCAGGGAGAGGACGAAGAAGAAGCACTGACGAAAAGGGTAATCAAAGAGTTGGGGATTTTCATTTAATTTTTTCTATTTATTTCTTTTTTTCTATCACTTTACTTTATCATTATTTTTCTATATTTTTTTCACCCACGACATTTACCCACACCCACGAACTCTACCCACTACCCACGACCCACGACATTTAGATACACTCCCTTTACATATATTTTCTTGCCGTAGGTGGAAAGAAAACGTTCCGAAGAATATTTAGTTATACATTTGGCTGCAGAAAGAAAGCTTTGAGCGAATTTGTTGCCTCAAGTTCATCTTTGACAAAAGCAAACACCGGGAAGCCGGCTTAAAACATAAACTTTTGACGCAGTATTTTTAGGCACTTTAATACTTGTCTTCGTGAATGAAAATTGTTGTCTCTGTAAAGATCTGTAAATGTTTCACCGCATTATATTTCTTTTACTGATTATTTTCGTAAGGTGTGAAAGTGAAATGTGAAATGACATTTAATTTTGATATTTTAAGTTCCTTCTTATTTTCCCCGATAGCCAGAAATGTTTTGAACGTATACAGGCTAAAGTGTCGGTGTTTTTCACGACTTTGCTTGTAGACTGACCTTACCACCAGTATTACATCACGGACATAAATTCTGATTCGAGAGGGTCAAAAAGTAACTGATGGGTCTCTGAAAAGCGAAATGCAGTCAGTTTGGGTAAAGCAGGCTAAATAGATGATGAATTGTTTATAACCTCCATGAACGAATCCGAAAAGTCGAGCCAGCCCGGGGCGAGCGAACACAATTTTGGCGCCACTGGCCACGCCACTTTGTTTGGCGGGAAATTGGATGATTAGTCAAATCTCCTTAACTCCATGACCATGCACCTTTCCAAATATTGCCCTTCTAATCATTATATAGTTAGCGCACCCAGTAAGTATTTGCAACCATTTTGATTTGTAGATGACTGTTTAATAGTTTCCATTGCTTTAATGTCTGGTAAACAGCACGTGGTACATATTCTGATATTCACCCGACTACGATGGCTGTCCCCTCCGGAACTCACATACCCCTAGGATATTGAGAATTTGCTGATGTCAGCATTTATGAGACCGGTTTGGGGCGGCTTGGACTAGTTATTTTCGCTAGTTAATTGGGCAAAACGAAAGATACTTAAAGCGACGAAGATTTAGTATATTATGGAGTGCAATAATTAAATTGATATTAATGGACTCAAATTTAGGATTCACCCAGTTTTTGATCAGTATGGTGCTAGCGAATGTGGCAAAATTGTGAACATTGACCGCATCGGGAGAAATGGTTTGACATTTACGCATATTAATGAGCCATTGAGGTGGGCTAATCAGGCATGAATGTGCCAAGAAAGCGGCATAATAATAGAGAAAACGGACGATTTTGGCGCAGCATAGTGACTAAAATCGTCATTTCGGTACTTAAAAAGGTGAATTCTTTAACATAATAGAGCGGATTCTTTAAGTTAAATTAATCTATCATTCCAGCTAAATTTCAGGTAAGATAAATAAGAATTGGGTGCAGACTTTTAGCATTGAAAATCAGGCTTTTTACAGTATTTTTAGTATGGAAAATGACCCTTGTCCAAGTTAAACATCGAATTTCTTCAAAAATAATCAGAAATCTTCAGATTATAGGGCGGATTATTTAAGACAAAGGCCTTACCTACACGTGGATAGCTTTTTCGCGAAATTTTGACTGGATTAAGTTGCAGACTTTCAAGTTTGAAAATATAACGTTTAAGGTTAGCGCACAGTCGGAGTGAAGTCATTGTCTTAGTCGAAACAATGGTTGCCATAAAAAACAATACGGGGTCGCTTTGAACAGCAGATAATATTGAGAAGCCAGTAGCGCGCGAAATTTAAAGACATCAGAGCACTTGCGGCTTACGTTTGCTACTCTGACAAAATTGTGTTCAAGATATCTGATTCACGCTTAACTACATAGTTATACAGTTTCGGTTATGTTATAAGCTCATCTAGGTTCAGATTGGTTATTGGCGGTTTCATCTGCCCGAATATCACCATTTTCGACTCTGTTTTCGACTGAATTTTATAGAGTGAGCGCTATTTCTTGCTATCGTTGTCTATATTAAAAGTCCCTCTTTTTTAGACTTCGATGTCTTTATTGCGCGTCCGACAGGTGTATTCAGGAGACTAACATCCGAAGCGAAAGGGCCGATTCTAAACTTCGCACTGATCATTCTAGTTATGGGTTATCTTCGTTCACATGTAATTTATTAAAGGCAAACTGACTTATTTTCTCTACCTCCGTCTTACTCATAGAGTAATCAGTTAGAGCTCCGTCAAAACTCTAAAGCGAGGAAACGAAACTAAAATGTTCGACTCATCTTTAAGTCAGTTATCTGTAAGGAGTAATTAAAATGCGTAAAGGTGTGATCTGGCCTCACAAAAGGGAAAACAATAGAGAGATTGGGCTATTGTTAGTTTCGCCCTCCTACTCCACGATGAAGAGCACTGCCGCGCGTTCGTGGTATCCAATGCAAAAGACTCCTGTTCAGCATTTTAGAATAACAATAAGCGATATGACAGACCTAGAAGCTTTCATCGACTGTAAGTAAATGTCCCGAGAACAATGGCCATTTCTCCCGGTGGGAAGCTATTCTATTGGGAAATCCCACCGATACCAATTATTTACGTTGCATTGTACGGGGAAAAAATACGAGAAACAAAAAAATCGTATTAACACACAGATTTGTTTGGGAATGTTATAATGGGATTATACCAGATGGTTTGGTGGTCGATCATATAAATGATGACAGTATTGACAACCGACTTTGTAATTTGCAATTATTGACACCCCAGGAGAATAGTATAAGAGCTGGCAAAAATGGGACAAAAAAATCACCACCGCGACCAGTGGTTGCTATAAATCTCACTACGAGAGAACGCCATTATTTCCCCAGTATGACACTCGCTGGTAGAGAACTGAGTATTAGTCCACCGATAGTTCAAAGTATTTGTGAGGAAAAACGGCGCAGTACGAGATCAAATTATGATGATTATCGATACCGATTCGAGTATTTGGACTGAACCATAAATGATTCAAGAAAATAAAGCGTATATTATAGAAGAATATTTATCAAGGAGGCATTTGGGGAATAATCTCCAGCTGCCTTTATGGCCAAATATCAGAATAAAAGTAGCAGGAGCAGCTATAAGATCGAGCCACACGCCGGTTTGTCTGGTAATTTTATGTACACTTATAGTAATATGAATAGAGAAAATCCATCGATTAAAGTTATCAAAGGAGCGATTAATTAATATGCTTCTGGCTAAACAAACCGCGAGCGTCCAACGGACAGGACCAGTCTTCAAACCAAAATCACTTACACAGCTAGCGGCTGAAAAATTGGAACAATCAATAAAACGACCAGCCGTCCAACCTTAACAAAGTAGTATAATGCGAACATTAAAAACCCTGTGGCATCAATGCAATGGTTAAGGACAAAATCAAGTACTTTGAGGAAATGTCCGATAGACAAGCTCCTACTATTAGGTTACATAAAATTCCGGTCTCATTGCAAAATATGCGGGATGAGGAATTGGAACAAGAAAATGTGTCTAAATATACACAACATTCATAATTTCAAAATTTGTTTCACATTAGATTACGACAGATACCCGGTAAACGAGTACGAGCACAAATTACGATAAACGGTGTTATTGAACATACAATTGGTAACAGAACTGAGTTCACTGATAAGACATACGAAAATACTTATATGGTTGATTTTGTTTGCATAACTGCAAGGGTAAGAAGGGTTTCCAGAAATATACGTATCAAAAACTAAGTGATGAGTTAGAAGAATATACAGCACGTTTTCCAATGATGTCAACACAAGAGTTAATTGATTGGGCTAAAGCATGTCATCCAAATGTATCAATCCACGCTTATGATTCAACATGGAGGAAATTTTTGAAGCATATTGCGAGTAACAACCAATCAGTCTGTCTTGTATCCTATATCAAAGATCACCATTTGTATCCTATTCAAGATAACCCCCTCAAACAGATTGCTACAAAGGCTAACCAGGGTGGTGCTGATAATCTATGGAAATATATCACAGACATGAAATGGTCTAACAAATCGAGTAATTACATCATGTATCACGATCTGGTTGTGACAAACCAACATTATCGACAATCGAGAATCATGTAATTGTCTTACCACCAGATGCAAAAATAGAACCCATTATTGAAGCAGATATGATCAGGAATAATTACTTTGTCGAATATCTCCATTACGATAATAATGGCAGATTAGATGGCTTTGTGGATCACAGGAATGACATGTATGTCCTTAAAACGAACATGAAAACCGTAAATCAATCTGTGAGCGGTTATATAAAATATACAAATCTTATGATTTCATATGGTTCAATCAGTCATACACATCATTAGCAACATCATTATTCAAACACATGATAGGCTATCTTCCAGAATCACAGTATGACACCAAGACACGGGAAGTACTTGACGATTTTTATCCACGAGTACTACAATGGTGTTCAACAGACCCAGCATCTGATAATCTGGTATAATTAGATATCTCAAAATGCTACCCTTCTAGACTGATCGATAATGAATCACCAATACCATTATACACAATTCACAATATTATTAAGCTCTTTAACGGGGTATTTGATAGTAAGGATATGACAGGCAAATACTATATCGATGAATATGTTATCAACAAACGATTAGGAAAAGGGATCAAAATTGAAGCTGGGTTCTATAGCGAACCATTAATGGATACGTGCATTGATCACAAAGTTCAAGATGCCTACATCTAATGTCAAATGGTTGTGGTAAATCATATAGATTATGCCAAAAAGCACTAGCAGTTGATGACCCCATAATCTTATCATTTACTCACAAAGCTATCCAGAATGTAAAATCCGTAATGTGTGAAGTGTACAATAATTATGAGTCAGCCAAGAAGTGTTATACATTTGACCTGTTCTTTTGTGATCATCACGGGCGTGATATCACAGCGCTAGAGGGCAAAACAATATTCGTGGGTGAATACTCCATGACCCCAAATAAGTGGATGACGAAGCTCTATCAGGCATTCACTAAATATAAGCTCACTATTTACATGTTCGGTGATACCAATCAATGTGACCCCGTTGAACCCACGGATATGTTTTATAATTATTTCACATCTATTCCAATCTCAGAGATGTGCCCACGACGGGTTGAAATGAAGTATATAGAAGAATATGCCCGATACGAGCCACAAACACGGGATCTGTTAACCAAGTTTCTCAAGAGTGGTAGTATCAAACACCAATTTGACCTACCAAAAGATAGTTACCATAATATTTGCTATCTGAATAAAAGAAGGCGGCATGTCACACAAGAATGCTGTAATAGATTCACTGAAAATAAAGAATATTAGATCGATTTCAAGTATCAAGGACATAGGGAGAAATATAAGGTAGCGGCTGGGATGCCAATGTTAGTGACACAAATATGCGCAATAAAGATATGTTTAATATGGAGCAGTATAACATTAACAATATTGAGGAAGCAGAGGATGGTAATCTTAATTTTATTCTTAATGGTACACTATTCAGTCACAGTGAATTTCGCGAGTCTTTCATTCCAGCATTTTGTGTTACTGTGTACAAATATCAGTGTGGGACAATAAGCACCCCATATAACATATATGATGTGGAGAAAATGGACAAGAAACAACTCTATACAGCATTATCCAGAACAACTGAAGTAGATCATGTCCATCTTGATACAACAAAATTGAACCCCAAATACGAAATCAAAATGCCACCGCATAGAGTTACAGTAAATAGTTACTTCAATGATGACTACCACAATGGGCAAATTTACAAGATCACGTTCAAACACAACAACTGAAAATATACATCGGTAGTTCTATCAGAAATCTACAAGAACGGCTCAATGAACACGTGGCAACAAAATCGAGTCCAGTATTCAAGTATAAGGATGACCAACCAATAATCACACCGATAATACGCGCTCCTTGTAAGGACCGACAAGAATTAAACAGGGTGGAAATAGAATATATCAGATATTACAGTGAAAAATATGGGGACTGTTTAATCAACAAACAATCAGTCCCTAAACAGACAGTCAAAATTGAATACAAACATCAAGCGCAAATTGAGACAGAAGACCAAATGCGTGAACGCCTGCGCCAGAGATTTGGAGATAAAATCAACATCAAAGATGATCCAATGAATAAGTTACTCTATCACGATACCAAAGTTGATGGTAAACGTTATAGGTCAGTAGCTAAGTACAAAAAACAGACTAAAGAAGAGGCTATGATCAAGATCACAAAAAAGAAACAACAGTTGATCGATGAATTGACAATCGATTTTTACTAATAATAGATTATAAAAATTAATAAAACTAGTGGCCACCGACCTTCTTAGGAGAACTCCCCCATTTTCCCATCCCTACCCACAGGATTCTGGGATAATGTTTATGATAATTAGAATTTACTTTTATAATTATTACCTTTATTCCAGCTGCCTCAGAAACTGGCTATGCATTTTCGTTCATCTCCATGATTTCACTTGTTCTTCTACTGCTTCCTTTTTTAGATTTTGGTTTTATAGCAGTTTCCAATTTACCACTCCCGATGCTTTCACCGTTACTGTTTCTAACGTATGCTCCGGATACATCTTTCGCAACTTATTAAACCTCGTCCACTTTTTCCTCTTGGCATATAAAGCCTGTTAATATCACTCTTAGGGTGAAGACAACATATATGGTCATCACCTTTCGAGTTTGTTTGTCTTCAGCTCCTTTGCTGTCCACTTAAGACCTCCTGCTGCGTACCGCAGCACAGCAACCGCCCATGTAATGACTGCCATGATCTTGCTTGTTCCTTCCATGAAGTTTTGAGCTTAGAATCAGCTGGAGGCGTCTCTTATATTCCTTCTTGAGCTGTTGTTTCATTTCTTCGTCCTTTATTTTATCTAAATCTAGAATCCTGAGGTATCTGTACCCACCTCTTTCCACTTCTTTTATTATTTTCCTGCTGGGTAGCTCAAGTCCTACAAATTCAACTACCGTATCTCTCTTCAAAACTAATACCCCGCATTTTTGAAGACTCCATGCTAATGTTCTTATTAATTGTACACACAGTATTCACTAGAGATTCCACTTTACTCTCGCTTTTCGCTAACAGCTTTAAATAGTCCATAAAGAACAGGTTATTTATCGTTGTATTTCCCATGATGTAATCTTTATTCAGTTCTCTCAGCACAAGGTTCAATGGTATCATGCAGATTACAGACAGTAGTAGTGACAAACTATCACCTTGAAAGATGCCTCTGCAAATTTTAACATTCCCCAATCTCACCCGATGATATTAAATTTGTCTGCTAACCTTTCATGCTTTTCATTATAAACACTCTTATGTTGTCGGCACTTTTTAAGAGGTCTAGGCACTCTATCAGGGAGCTTAAGCAACTACGACGACGACACCAACGACAACTTCAAAAAAACAATCGATTTAATGATCAAAACAACAGCTCTGCACGTGCTTCACGCTTTTTAGTACATTTCTTTGACGTCCACTGCACGACTACGACGTGAAACCTCCTAATTTGACGTTTTATGGGGACGTGAACATACGGCAACTCTCCGGGAAAAGTTGCTTGCATTTGACATATTGAGCGGGTCCAAATAGACGCGATTAAGTTTGAAAGAGCGCAAATTAATTTTTTTAACCGACGTTTTCACTGCCGTCGTCGTCGTCCTTGCTTAAGGTCCCTATTATCCAACTGTGTGGAACCATGTCGGAAGCTTTCCTGTAATCCACTCATGCCATTGATAGGTTTTTAGTGTCTCTTCTTACAGTCTTGCAGAATCATAGTATTACTTAGCAGCTGATCTTTTTTCCCCTTACTGCCTTTGCGGTATCCCTTTTGCTCTTCTAGTAACAAATTATTTTTATCCAGGTAGTTGTACATGCTTTCTGGAACCACTCCTGTCGACAGTTTCCACATAAGGGGTATACATGCTACTGGACGACAATAGGACAATTGCACGATGACGATATTTGACTACAACTACCAGAATTCAATTCGGTTTTGCTTTGTTATTTAAATTTATCAATCCCGCTGAGGATTAAGGAACAATAGTCTTAATTTAAATAACAAAGCAAAACCGAATTGAATTCTGGTAGTTGTAGTCAAATGTCGTCATCGTGCGATTGTCCTATTATCTACCGCATACCCTTTG
Source organism: Porites cylindrica (assembly GCA_964035525.1). Classification (NCBI taxonomy): domain Eukaryota; kingdom Metazoa; phylum Cnidaria; class Anthozoa; order Scleractinia; family Poritidae; genus Porites; species Porites cylindrica. The sequence goes on from OZ037775.1 coordinate 29,759,435, forward strand.
GCAGGGTCTTTAAACACAACATTTTTTTTGCCCAGCATCATCCACTCTGCGATCGCCTTCCTCCCATTCAGAACATCGTCAGCTTGTTCTGCAATTCGGTCATGCAGGGAGGTCAGCTTCTTCAACCAGAATCCTTGAACTCCGTCGGGACCTGGAGCCTTCCAGTTAGCCAATCGTTCGCTCTTCGCTCTTTTTATTTCTTCAATGATATTTCCGTTCTTTCTTCCCAGTTCCTCCTTTATTCAAACCATATTCAAAAATTTATAGTCTTCCAGTAGGGGTGCCATCACGCAAGACGTCTTGCTAAATAAATAAAATTAAGTTAATAATAATGATAGTAAGTAGGCAGGTTATTGGCTAGAGACTGGTAACCGGCACCTTAAAGTCTAATCAAGCAAAACTAACCAAGAGAGATCGACTGGACAACTGACAATTTGACTAACTATAAACGACTGTTTATCTCTGACAATAGACGGATCGAAACGTGCCAATAACTTTACGAGTCTGCATAGCCGATAAAATCTCGGCTTAACTGAAAGACGACCACGAACATCGCGACTTAATTGACCAATCAGGTCAATGAACAGAGTTTAATACCATCAACTGACGAGATACAACTCACTTTGACTCTGAAGATGACTACCGTAGAGGTTGTCGAGACGTCAGTCACTGTCAACAACAGAAGTCCTATTCAGGACTGCGTTCACCCGGACGATCATACTCAACCTGCTTATGAAATGATTCCTGGGTTCAAACCTTTTACAATAATGATAGTTATAACAAAATCTCCGACATCCGATTAAATGAATAAACATATTCATAGCATTAATTATGGTATAATATCGAAATTCATCATTGACCAAACTGCTCAAATGAGACTCTTTTGAATCGATCAGATGACTTAATTTAACAATTTCAGTTGGCAACGCATGCCAGTCCTTGACAGTTCTACAAAAATAACTATTCGTTTAAGTCTCAGTATTTAGTAGCAGTTCAATAAACTTGTTCCAGCTAGAGTTCCTTAAATGTCTTCTGCACTTGATACCATAGTCTGGGAAAGCCAGGCCGCCATCACCATGAATTCCTCCAGCCAAGCTGCCTCCCTTTTGTCCTCTTCATCATTTCCCCACATTTCTCCCCAGAACTTCTTACTTTCCTCTGCATGAGGGATTACTCTTTCACTTAAAATTTCCCCTTTAAGTTCCTTAAACACTTTCTTTCGTTCAACATGGAGCATACGGCTCTCCCGGTACTGATTTATTCTGTTCTATCGCCTTATCTTTGCTGACTTTGCTTTAAGCCGGTGCTTTAATTCCTCAATGACTACCCTTACCCTTTTGCTTTCATGTTGTTCTTTACCTCAAGACTACTGTACTTGCTGGTTTTCCTAGTCACATTATTTCTCATGAACCTTACCAGTACGTTCAAGTCATTCCTTATTGTTGAAACATCTCCTTCAATTCTTCTCCTCCACCAAGGTTATTATTCTTGTTATCTTTTCAGATTTTAGCGACTCCTTATCATTTTTCATTTTCTTTCCCGCACATTTTATTTATGTACTATATTTAAAGAATGCATGAATAACAGATTCCTGGCCACTTCATTTAGATACCTACCCTATTCAGCTAGAACACTACTATCCCAACTTTTGTTTTCAGTCCACCTCTACCCTATTAAAATACAGTTGGCAAATGATCGGGGCTTTAATTAGGTATTCACATCGGGAAAGAACGAAGAAAACTAAAAAGGAGCTTATAAGCTGTTCGTTGCTTTAAATGAAATTGCTGTCACAAGTGTAGAGGATATGCTGTCTCAGTAGTAACTGTGGCTTGATAGATGACGTTAGTTTGAAGGCATTTTCCTTCTAATGGGCAATCAGACTTTTTTCTACAATTACAGGTGGCGGGTTGCGGTGTTGGGGCATTTGCATTGGAAAGAACGTGTTTGTTGTGTGACGATATGATGGATTTCATATTTGGCGTACATGAGTAGCTTAGCTTGAGAGTGTGTCTGTTGAAAATCTTGTAGAGTGGATGTTTTTTCTAGAACCATTTATCGACGATTCGGAGGAACTTTCTACCAAGGTTGGTTTTAACATTCGAATCGAAATACTTGTAAATACTTGTAAATATCTATTATCCACTCCCCACAGGGCTTTTCAGGGATAATTTACAACACTGGTTGGGGGACTTTGCCAGACTGCTTAAGGTGCAGTTTACAAGTACTGAAGGAATGAGTGATGATGCCCCCATACATGAGTGTGAAAGTGAGATAGACCACTTCACCGGGCACTACGTGCCCTACTCTTTACGAAGAGTGTGTGGGTTTTTTAAACGTCCCACAGATTTATTACATGTGCAAGGGCTTGTGAGACGGGGCCTACGGTTTATCGTCCTTATCCGAGAAGACTAGAAAGTCTAACCATTTGCAGATTTTGTTACAAAGGCAGCACTTTCTCCTCAGTTATTTAAAGACCCTGAGTGTTGGTCCGGCCGGGGTTTGAACCTACGGCTTCCCGCTCAGCAGACCGGCGCTCTCCCAACTGAGCTAACCGGGCGGCGGTTTAAGGAGGATTGTACCATGTAATGTCCCTTTTTCTCTTTCTTTTGGTTCTCGGAGTGGGCTCAGGGTTGTATGTTAGTTTGTGATCATATCCACTTTCTTTAAGTACTTGCTGGTAAGGAGCAATTGATTCGTCAAAAACGTCTTTGCTGGATGAGATGTTAGTTAGCCTTTTGTTGATGTTGAGTGGTATGTTTTTTAGTAATGCAGGGGGGTAGTTGCTCTGTTGGTGGACGTACGAGAGTTTGTTGTTGGGTTTCATGTATGGCTTGTAACTTCCGTCTTTCAACAGTTTCATATAACCTGAATGTAACGCATATATATATATATATAGACCAGCAGGTGAACTACTCAAATCCTGAGTGCATGGGTGTTTAATACAAGCCTGTTTCGTAGGCCACCGAAAAGGTGACCCACTCTTCAGTTAAACTCCATTATAACACTGAAGCTTCAGGGTCTACAAAAATAACTCACACTCAGTGATCTTGTTCATTCAAGCAATCTGATTGGTTAGCTATCTCGGACTATGACGTTATATTCACCGCGCTAGGCGAGGAATATAAAGCAGAACAAAATCGCTGTCGTGAACTGGGTGTTTTGCCAAAGTTTCATAGTAAAGCCTTTTTGAAAACATACGAATATCCAAGTGCTGATGACTTCATGGTGTTTAAACAACGTGATTTAATGTGAAGTAGTTTACTGTTGCTGACTTTTTGTACGCTCGAAGCTATGTTTACCACCACAGAGGAAAACGAGGTCGCTTTGTTTGTCACTGTTTTGTGAGTTCGGGATTTTCTTGCAAGACCAATTTTGCCTCTAAATAGAAGTTAATTTATGGAGAAAAGAGGACGGCAAATATTTTCGAAAAGTTAACAAGGCAAATAACGTTGGAGATAAACAACGCTCACCTTGATCGTAGCCGCTGTTGACAGCTAGCATTTGCAAGAAGCAACAAAGAAAACTTTCTCAGTCACGGTGAGTTGACTGAAACAAATAAAGGTCTACTTTCTTCTCATAATTGGGTAGTAATTTTAATTTTCGGCGTTTTCTTTTAAACCGTTGATGCTAAAGCTTACAAAACTCGATACAGAAAGATTAAAACTATCATTTGCCATGTTTGAAGATAACTGTAAAGGTCTAACTTTTGTGCATCCACTGTTTACGGCTTCTTGTTCACGCATGAATTCAACCGTCAATCAAACTAGTCGTTTTTTAATGGTTTCCTTTCTGATTCTGTTGAGATCACTTCGTGTGAATATACTAAAACAATTATTCACCGTAGGCTCAGTTAATATTGTTGAATAATCCCCGAGACGAAGTCGAGGGGATTATTCAACAATATTAACTTCGCCTTCGGCGAATAATTGTTATATATATATATATATATATATATATATATATATATATATATATATTCACTCGTTTTCAAACTTATGCCAGTTATTATTATAGTTTTTTAATTACGCTTTTTAAACCAAAAATGCAGAAATAGAGCTTCTACTGTGTTTAAGTAAATGGCAAACACGCTCACCCCATTTACATCTACAAACTTTGAGAGTAAATAATTTATTGTCTGACAACTATAAAATCTCAAACAGTTGATAAACGATCCCTGGGGAAAGGCGGGATGAGACGAGAGGACAGCGGGGGGAGAGGAGAGGAACTGCACCACAATCAGCCAGTTAAACTTTCAAGGCTTATTTTATTTACTCGCAAGGCGGTTCTACATTCTTCTTCTCTCTAGATAGCAATTTCTCTGTTCAAGCTTAGATCTTGCTTTTTGTGAAGATTACTTTCTCTATCTATCTATCTATCTCTGACTCTGACTAAAACCTACTCCTTAGCAGGTCTCTATTTAAGTACTTGGTCATTGATAATAGGTTTACATTAATAATAATGCGTAGGCATCAAAACTTATGCTTCCTTAGTTAATTGCTAGGAAAGGTAGAAACGTCCATTCAAAAGATAAGTATCTTCCGAGGGACGTCAAGTTTGGAGACAAAATGTCCTTTTCTCAAAAAGCACACTGTTAATATTCCTTTATATTTCTGCATGAAAAGCTTATTAGTAAGTGTTCTAGAACCTTAAAAGCCTATCGATCGGATATTTATCGAACCTTCATTAACTTTCCATATGTCTTTAAAATCGGGGAGATTAGTCCTGAGACACAGTTAACAACCATCACGCGGATGCCATCTTGGTTAACGGGGAATGCGAATGTATTGAGTTCTGTGGAAACAGTCCTGGTTCACTCTGTGTGGTAACCAGGTCCTATGAATGTGACAATGAAGAGCCAAAAAAATTAATTCGTTACTTAATTTTGCTTCTAACACTGAGCTCGGGACAAAAGAAAAATCGGTTGCATGATCAGTAAATGACAATTTTGTACTGCAAAACTAGATAAGAGTGCAAATTAAGCTAGCAGTGCTTTTTTAGGAAAATAGGTGAAAGTTATGCTCGTGATGACAAATTAGTAATGGGAATAGGACATAGTGGAGTACAATTCAGGGAGTAATCGGGCGATTTGAAATTACGAGCCAGATTACCCCCGAATTGTACTACACGAAATCTTTTTACCAATTAATTGTGTCAATAACAAGATGCCAGAATCTCGGTTACAACTTTGGATGAAGTTATCGTAAGGTGGAAGCCCGACAGCATCATTTACTTTCAAGGCTTTGTTAATCAATTGTATTTAACAAGCTGTCAAAGCCTAAAGAAAAAATATCTGATAAAGTCACTGGACCATTTAGTCTCATCAATGTTTCCTTTCAGTTGAAGCTGGACAGCTTACCTGGTCACCATTTTTTCATTGAGTTTGACTGGTTATCATGTGCTATGGAATTAAGCTTCATTGGCTAGAAGCATTTGCTACTTGATTTTCGTTGGTTCTTTAACTGTCCGATTTCACCTGTTGGATCGGCAGATCAAATCGGACAGTTTTGGAGTTACAAAAGCAAAATTAAGCAATAAATATGGGCTGTTAGGAACCAATCAGTTTCAAGCATTTTGTTATTGGCACAATTACGCCAAAAAATATGCTAGCACAATCATTTAACGCCTAATAGCAGCTTACTTGCGAAACTCGTGCCTTGAGAAGCCGGAGTCGTGCAGCTTTGCTTGAATTGCGCTTCTTATTTTAAGAATGCCCATTTTAACAGCAGGTTGATGTAGATGCTTTTTATTTGTGGTCTTTATTTGACAGACTGACAATTTTGGCCTGTTTTTCTAATTTTCTTTTTTGAAAAGTAGTTTATAATAGGCTGAATTGATTTTAGTATATACCAACTTAGTGATCTTGGTGATTTAAGCAATCTGATTGGTTCGCTATTTCGGACTATTATACACTTAATGTCAGATCCCGAGTGGAACAGTTAGTTTTGTTTTCCCGAGAGTCCTGATGTTTTGCGAGACTAAGTCGAGGGAAACATCAGGACTCGAGGGAAAACAAAACTAACTGGTTTCCCGAGGGACCTGACATTAGGTGTTTTGTTATATGTCTAGACTTTCACTTCAACGTCCTTCAAAGGTAACAAAAGGATACGCCTTAGCGGAGCGAATCAGAACAGAAGACTCGGTACTTATAAGAACACAAATTCAATTCTTAAAACCACCGAATGAATGATTTACAAATTACTTTTCTTATATTATCTGCATCTTTTTCCTTCACTAGCTGCTTCAACTTCAACTTTATTTCATAAGGCTATTGGTTACAATAGACTGGCCCGCAAAATAGCAATTGCTAATCTAGGCGGACCAGTTAAAAGAAAAATAAATTGAAAGGAAAAGAAAGGAAAGGAAAAGGAAGGAAAACTACAATTTTAAGTTACAATAAATAATATTCTATCACAGTTTTATTTTAATTACATTAAATCTGAACAAGCAAACAAACAAATACTTTATTATAGAAATCACTAAACTATTAATCGAACTTTTTCAACTATTAAGGGCGTCTCAATATAGTCATCTTCTCTTTTTAAGATATCCGAAAGCAATCTGTGAAGAAATTTCCTAAATTTCTTTTTAGGAAGATCTCTAATATGACAAGGCACCTCCTTCCAAAGTTTTACACCAAAGCGAGACAAGGAGTTTTTGTGTATTTCCAGCTTTGAGCTTTTGACCTGAAAGTTACCTGAACTAGATGATCTTGTATAGTATGAATGAATTGTTGAGGTTTTTTCAAATAAATTGAGCAGATTTGTTGGCGAATTATTGTTGTTAATATCGTGCATTAGATTAGCCACAGTTTTATAATACATAAATGACACTGGTAATATGTCAGCGTCGATAAATAGAGGAATTGCGTGTTCACGTATATCCGTAAAATACATCATGCGAAGCACTTTCTTCTGCAGAATTAAAATTTTATTGAGGGACGTCTTGGATGCCTGACCCCAGGCAGCAAGACCATAGTTTAGGTGAGGGTGGATTAATGTTTGGTAAATATATAACAGTATATGTCGGGGTATGGAGTGCCGAAGTTTTGAAATTAGTCCAACGGTTTTACTGATTTTTGCCGTAATGCGTCAATGTGATATTTCCAAGTAAGATTTTTATCAATGAACACACCAAGATATTTAATATAATTTTTGGACTCTAGAGTTACATTTCCATTTTTTTCGTTATCGAACATGTAGTGGCTCGGTTGGTAAGTGACTTTTTTTTGATAAGGATGAAAGATTACAAAGTTAGTTTTTGTAGTATTGAGAGTTAACTTATTGAATGTTAACCATTCGTGGAGGTTTTGTAATTCGATATTTACTATATTTTCTAGGGACTTTTTATCGGCATAAAGGATGTTAGCATCATCTGCGAAGAGATAAAACTTAAGTTTATTCGAGCATTGATGTATGTCATTAACATATAATAAAAAAAGAAACGGGCCGAGCGCAGATCCTTGGGGAATGCCAGAACTTACGTTGGCTTTGTTTGAAATGTATGGTCCGATTTGGGTAGATTGCATCCGATTATTCAAATACGAGGAGAACCAATCATTAATAATTCCACGAAAACCATAGTGATTAAGTTTGTCAAGCAAAATGTTATGATTGACAGTATCAAAAGCTTTCTTGAGGCCTATGAAGACTCCGCACGAGAAAAGACCTTGACTCATATTAATTTGTATTGCGTTTACAATGTCTAATATTGCATGTTGAGTCGAGTGACCTTTACGAAAACCGTACTGGGAGGAATACAATAAGTTATGTTTGTCAATGTAATCTTTCATTCTGTTGTACATGATCTTTTCAAAAATTCTGTTAACGTTAGATAATAAGGATATAGGCTTGTAGTTATTCGCATCATTATCTTCGCCACTCTTGAATATTGGAGTTATTTTGGACAATTTAAGTTTTGAGGGGTATTTTCCTAGTGTTACTGAGATATTTAATATTTCTGATAGAATAGGAGCTATGATACTACTTGCACACTTTAATAATTTTATGGGAGATGAATATAGACCATAAGACTTGTTGTTTGGTATGGAGACTATCTGAAATTTCACTTCGTCGGACGTTACCGGTAAGAATAGAAAAGATGAAGATGGTGCTTTGCAATGACTAACGTAATTAAGATAATGTTGTTGTGGCGTTGGAATTGTGCAAGCTAGCCTATTTCCTACAGACGAAAAAATGGTCATTAAGAATATTAGCGATCTGTGAAGGTTCTTTTACGATTTTGTTGCTCTTATTCGGGTCCTTAATAGCAGTTATAATTTTGGTCTTCTTTCTGCGATGCAAGACGTCATTTATTCCTTCCCATGTCTTTTTCATGTTTGTTTTGTGGCGTTCGAAATAATCCTGATAGTATATCTTTTTACTTGGACGTATCAGGCTACAAATTTTGTTTCTATAATATTTGTATTTGACTTCGTCACCGGACACATACAATTTGTTTTTAACCATAATGGATGCTTTTAATCCAGTAGTAATCCAAGGCTTAGAAAGCTGTTTGGCTTTACGCTTTGATAACTTTGTAATGGGAGCATGTTTGTTTACAATCTTATTAAGTTTCTTATAAAAGGTTGAAAATGATTTGTCTGGATCAGTTGCATGATTTACGAGGATACGTTCCCGGTCAACCTCAGAGAGTTCCCTATTGAATTGGTCTGCGGAAAAATTACAAAAATCGCGTATCTTGGTAGTGTACCCTCTATATTTAACTCTTGCTGCTTTGATTATGCAAAATTGAGAGAAGTGATCGCTAATATCGGAGATGATGTTACCGCTGAGAAGTATTTGGTCAGGGTTGTTTAAAGGATATTATCAATTAACGTAGCTGAGTTCCTATGGACTCGAGTGGGCTTATCAACTGTTGGAATGAGATACAACTTTGTAAGGACATTAAGAAGTCATGGCTAATTTGAGATGTTTCGCATTTCAATAGATCTATGTTGAAATCGCCCATGATAAATACATTTTTATTAAGAGATGTCAATTTTTCGATGGTTTCTTCGAAGTAAGACATGAACTATTCCGGAGAATTGTGTTGGCGATATATTATACCACAGACAATGTTTTTGTTATTTGCAAAAGATATTTCAATCCAAAGGGCTTGAAAAGCTTCATTAGAGATCTTTTCTAAAACTGTGTAATTTAAGTGATTAGTGAATGAAAAGGTTGCTGTTTCTTTTTTGGGATAACTTTGAAAATCGTTGCTTTTTAGCCTGAGGTTTCAGGTTTGTGTTATTGTGTTCATTCAAGAAAAAGAAAACTGGCAGTGTTTTTCCCACCTTCTGCACGCCACTTTCCACTACGCTTTGATCACTTGCCGCCACTTTCTACCACGCTTTGATGACGTGCTGTAATGTATCCCGAGCGGGGTACATTTGATTTTAGTCAAGGCCATGTGACCAAGAATCAGCCAATGGCTGTCCCTGTTTAGTTGAGTGAAAGTCTAGGAATATAACAATCAACAATATTCACCTCCTAGCGAGTAGATAATGTGTGATCCCGGTGTTTTCCCGTTTCTTACAGAAAGATCTTTTAAAAGCCGACAAAATCCTACCGTTGACTTTTTTTAAGGCAAGAAAAGACTTCGAAGGATTCAAAAAGGCGTTTTGCCATTAACTGTACCTAAATATTCTGCTCGGTGGATTGTTTACAACTCCTGTTTATTCGCGTAGAGGAGAGCGTTTCGTGAACTTAGCGTTTCCTAACAAGACCAATTTGGCCCAAAAGTCGAAATTTATTTATGACAGGCAAAAATGAAAGCAAATTTTTGCAGAAATTCTACGTTTCAAGTAAATAGGACAAAGAATACTACACGAAAGCGACGCCTTACCTCGAGCAACCGAGCCGCCATTTTTGTCACCATTTCATGCGAAGAACGGCACAACAAACCCGGCTTTTTGGCTATAAACTCGGCGAGTCAACAAAAAACAACAAAGCTCTACTTTATTTCTCAGGTTAGGAAAATATTCTAACTTTTAACGGTTTCATTTAAGCCATTACGCTGTTGTTTGCGAAGTGATAAACTTGTGAATTGCCATGTTTGAAAATTCTGTAAAGATCTAACTTTCGCATGATTTGATCCGTCAATCAAATCGTACTTTTTAGTGGTTTCCTCCCTGATTTTATTGAGATCACTGTGTGTATATACTAAAACAATTATTCTTTTCAATGTCGGTGAATGGTGGCTTTAGGAATATTTACCTCGCCGCGATATTCAGCCACTATTCACCTCATTTCAAAGAATTAACAAATGGTAAACGTGAAGCGTGCAACCATGGAGTTTTATAAAATAACTAAGAGAGTACCCGCGCTCTGATTGGCCGAGAGGAGTGTTTGCGTGAGAGTATGTAAACCTGGTTGTGGCGTCAAGATGTTTTGCTTTTCGCCGGCTAATCACGCAAGCACGTATTTGAAAAAGTTCTCGAGTTCAAAACTCGACAAGTTTACTTTATTTAGCCATTCTTTCGTCGGCTGAAACTTGGAAAATTGTTACAAAGAATGTGTGTCAATTTTTCTTCGCTTAAAGTGACATTTTAAGCGATAAAAATCCGTATTTTCGAAAGTGTTTTTTTTGCAAAACAAGAACTGATTACGCGTGCAAGACCTTGTGGACAAGACTTTGCGACTGGTAAGAATTTCTCTTTTAATCAGTGTCATACAAAGAGTTTTGCGTTTTTACTCGGGAAAGTCATTTTACAAAAGCAATAGAGAACTTTTTACCTGTGTTTGCATAGCCTGATATAAACACTCGAGGCGTTGGAAGAATTCTCGACAGTTATGCATAACTGTCTCGAATTCTCCCAACCCCTCTCGTGTTTATATCAGGCTATGCAAACACGGAAAACGTTTCCTATTGCTTAAATGGATGCACGCGGGAGGTTGCTAAGCACGACTCTAGCTTCTTGAGTGCTTAGCAAACCTCCCAAGTGCATCCATAACTCCATGGTTGCACAGCTGCAACGTTTACCATTTCTTTTAAAACATAATCAAGAGAGAAAAACAATATTTTCCATTTTCCTTAGGTTGAGTCATCGGTACGTGTTTATGTATGCTGCCATCTGCCCGCGCGTAAACAAATCATGTTCAATGTTTGTCAAAAACGTGCCTTTGAGTTTTTCTTTCGCTGAATCAATCGTTGTCCGTCTTCTGGTAAATTGCAAAATGTTTTTCGTTGTTATTCTGAATGGCATCTGTCTACTTGCTCTTAATATTAGGGTAAAAACTTTGAGGGAAAAGTAGAGCTGCAACTATAAACACCAACTAAAAAGACTCTAAAAAATAAGCTAAAACTAAATAAATGAAATAATTATCATACTTATTTATGTGACAATTTTTGAAATAAACGTAAAGTAGAAATGGGAAAATTTGACAGTAATTCCTTTAGAATAACAGGTAACACTAATTTTAAAAAGAAATTAACTAGCTTTGTATCGAAATCTGTCTGGGGAAATCCAGCTATGAAAGTCAAAGTTGCAACTGAAATTCGCCGACACACAGCAGGGGCTGAAGCTGTTGTTTTTCGACCGTTCTGTGAACGACTGTTATGAATGAACACTGAGGAACAAAATAATACACACAGAAGTTATTTTTTGAAAAATTTATTTGAAAACCCAAATATTTCTGTACGCAAATGAAATTCGCTTACTCCTCTTCAATAAAAAACACACAAAATGTACTTTAAATCTTCGCTCGCTCGATTTTCCTTCAGCTTATTCTAGCCGCGAGGAAAACAGTGATTAATTCATCCAGGGCAAATTTGTCGCTTGATCTTTTGTCTTTTTTCCTTCAAAACGACAGCTTAGTATTTTCTTCAACTTCCACTTTTCATCTGTGCATTTCATCGGTGAATTTGCCGTTAGGGGAGGAGATTTGTTGAATTTGCTCAAGTTTTACCGCGCTAACTCAGTTTCTTGGCGTGCACCCACGGGCAAATGGTAGTGGCTAACCAACCAATCAGAGCGCTCGATTTACTTTTCTTATGTTATAATAGTTGTTAATTAACGAGAAACAGTATTTTATTTTCACATAAGTATGACTTGGGATGTCAACATTCCGCCTGTTTAGCTCTCATTCAGAGCTTATTGATGAAATCTCGTCATCTATAGATAACAAAGAATACTGTGCTGGCATTTTCTTAGAGTTGTCTAAAGCTTTTGATACGGTTAACCATGCAATTTTCATTGAGAAGCTTAAACACTGTGGTATACGAGGTCTTTCTCTTAAATGGGTGTGTAGTTACCTCACAGATCGCAAACAGTGTGTTGAAGGTAACGGCGTGGCCTCTTAGTATCAGACATTTAAATGTTATGTTCAACAGGGTTCTATCCTAGGCCCTTTACTCTTACTTCTTAATAATATATAGATTTAGCCAGGGCTAAAAGCGAAGCTCCCGTTAATAAATTCATAATTTAAGTCAAACAATAAATTTGTAATCCACAGATTAGGGCTCATTCATGTGACATTTGAGGCAGCGGCTGAGTGAAAAATAATTTGACAGTCCGAGAGTGAAACAAATTTTACATCGAGTTAATAGTCTTATTAATTGTACATCTAAAAATAGTTCGATCACAGTAGATTAGGCCTCGAAAACAAATAGACCTATTCGTGTATTCTATTTGCATCATAATGTGGAAATTCCTGAAACAAAACGTTTTATTCCCAAGGGGTTTGAGTTGGGTTCAACATTGAGTGTATTCCAAAACAAAATAACACAGTCGACCATTATAAGTTAATTGCACAACAAATTATAGCAGTGACCACATTATAAAACGTTTTCATGAAGAGAATTCCATAATGACGGGACTTTTCAGTTAGAAAAATCTGGTCCTATGTGATATGCAGGGTAATAATTATGGGCTTTTAGTGAAAACGATAAAAAAATTCCCAAAATCACCTTTTCGGCCAGCCGGAAGGGTTCTCAGTTTTGACAAGCACCAAATTTGCAGTGCGATTAATTGAGTTACCATTTACGCTTCAACATGATAGAGAATTTGTTTTGTTTAGGTTTTGTTTTCCTTTATCTATAAAACTGTTTATGGTTTTGTTATGTGTAATCTTTAAAAGCGAGTGATATTTACGCGCGGCGTTTTGAGTATTCCTGCTTGCGATGTTTAACGACTGAAAACAACCGGTGCAGAGATAAAAATTGCTAGAGGGACTACTAACAATCAATAAAATAAATATAATTCGGTGAAACATGTACAGAGACAATAATTTTCATTCACGAAGACAAGTATTGTTTGTAAAGTGCCTCTGAAAATCATGAATCAGGTAAGCATAAGCTTATTTATGTCTTAAGCTAAGCCGGCTTCCCGGTGTTTGCTCTTTTTCAAGATGAACTTGAGGCAAGAAAATCGCTCACAGCTTTCTTTTTACAGCCAAAATCATAGCTAAATATTCTTCGGAACGTTGTCTTTCATTGAATTTGCGGTCAAAAAATGTCTAAAGGCTTTTTAAACCTCATACTATTGTAGGTTATAAACTACAGCTGAAACTACTCGTGTATAAACTTAAGCCGTATAAACTACGCTCGATCTCAGGAAAACGACAAAAAAAAACACATCAAAGACAATAATTGCTCAGGCTTACCAGTCGAGATGCTGCTCCTGAAGGTCATCAAGTCAGGCCAGAATCGCTTGAGACTTTTCAACCCTCTTTGTACGCCTCAAGCAAGGGCAAGTGAGTAAGCTCATTTTTGAAAACTATGCCATCCGAAATCGGATTTCCAATGACTTTGACAAGCGGTGCATTTCTCAACCAAAAGCGCAATAAACAAACCAGCCATGAGTTACACAGAACAATCTTGTTAGCAGCTCTATTTCACTTGGTACATCAAGTAGAAAAAGACAGTTAAAAACACCACAAGGTGACACAAAACCCTGTCAGCTTCAGCTATCAGTAAGCAAGTTCCAGACGCTGCATAAATTTTTCGCATGAACTCACCTGTCAAATTTTGACCAATCAGAGCTTGAAAATTGGACGTAGAGCGTGATCAACGCGTGACTATTGTGAGAAAAGTCAAAAGCGATTGCCTTGGAGCTTCGAATTGAGCCCGTGATCAAATAAAATATCGGCGGAAAACTTAAAAAATACGTGACCTTAATGGGTAGAAAAATGAGCCCACGATACAGTCAGGTGTTGATGGTCAGCGGATACTCTAGTTTGACAGCTGTCAATTGACCTTCATTAGAATCGCGAATATTGGAATTAACAGACTACGAGTGTGAGTAAGACGTATCCGTCCGGATTGTAGTGGAAAATGCCAGCTCGTGTATACCTGAGCGGACCTGAGCCCACGTTATTAGTTTTCTGATAGTGGTCTGCACATGTCCCATTTTGACAGCTGTCAATTGACCTTAACTTGGCTTGCGCCTATAACTTTAAGCTACTGTCAGCCGACTGACAGCCCTGCCCGGTGTAGTCTCGTGTTTATGTTGAATTGGTAAGTGTAACATATTATATCAGGTTATATGTAGGGGCAAAACGACTGGTTTTTCATCTGAGCCCGCGAGATGGTCATTTGATAATTGTCAGCGGATGTCTGATTTTAACAGCTGTCAATCTAATCATGCTCATATGGATGGCTTACATAACTGAAAGGCTAATCAAGTTGTGCAAGATCTATTGTGACATTTGACATCAGCTTACATGAGGTGTGGGTACGGGCGGGCGGGCGGGCGGGCGTACTCTACGTCATAACCAAATTTTCTCGGATGGATATTTTACCAAATTTTGTTACCCATGGTGCTCCGCTGCGCGCCCTTTGCGCACGCGAGAGCTCCGCTATTAATGACATTCATCTTTCATCAAGTTTACTTAAGTTTATACTAATTGCTGATTACACCAATGTCATTTTCTCAAATACTGATCTCAATATGTTACAAGATATCTTAAATTCTGAATTTGATAAAGCGCTCAATTGGTTAATAGTAATAAACTCACAGTTAACATAAACAAAACTATGTTATTTTTAAGGTGCGCCAAAAACAATTACCCTCTGTGATTCTTAATATAAGAATAGACAACGACACTTTAAATTTAAATTGGAAATAATATTGTTAACTTAATTGCCAATAAGGTCTTAAAATCTATCGGATAACAACAATAGCCAGATTCTATCTTTCTATGCCATCGTTGCGTACCAGTGCTCCTTTATTCTAATATAAAGATTTAGCCACGGCTAAAAGCGAAGCTCCCATTGAAAAGTTGAGTGAAACAAAGTTTCACAAATTCTTGCCAATAAATCTGGGTGCGTCCAAACCAATCTTTTATTTCTTTTTTAATACACCACATGTGAAGAGAAAGAGTACTATGAGGCGCTGTTTTTATCATACAGACGTCGTACAAAATGCAGTATTTCACAATTTTTCAAGACAAATTGCATTCATTCAATATTCAGGACCATCGAAGCACGCGTGGACTTTTAATCAGCGAAACCGTTCCAATGTCCAAAATCACCTATACGGCCAGCCGGTTCTAACTTTTGACAAGCGCCAAATTTGCGAAGAAATTTTAAAAGAGTTACGCTTCAACGTGATAAAGAATTTATTGAGTCTATTTTTTATTCATGGTTTTATAACGATGGGTAACCTTAAAAAGCGTTTGATACGCTGGGCATTTTGAGTACTCCTGCAAGCGATGTTTATGAACCGCTGAAAACAAACGGCAAGGCGATGAAAATTACACTTTTGAGACTACCAACAATCAATAAAGAAATATAATTCGGTAGAACATTTACAGAGACAACAATTTTCATTCACGAAAACAAATGAGTATTTAAGTGTCTCTAAGAATCCTCAAGTCTATACTAGTAAGCTTAAAGATTAAGTTTATGTTTTAAGCCGCCGGTTTCCCGGGCCTGCTTGCTGTTTTCAAAGATGAACTCAGGACCAGAAAGTCGCTCAAAGCTTTCTTTCTACAGCCAAAATTATAACTAAATATTCTTTGGAAAGTCTTTTCTTTCTATTTACGGTGAATTAATATCGACTAAAAGCTTTTTAAAGTTCTGTAAGCTTAAGCTTATATCAAACCTCATACTAGGTCAGATCAGTGTCTCAGTCAAATCTTAATACAAACGTGCATAAACTAGCTTCATAAACTGCGCCGCTGGACTTAGATATAAATACAATGATTACTCAGGCTTACCATATTTCGAGATGCAGCTCCTGAAAGCTATCAAGTAAGGCAAGGATCGCTTGAGCCTTTATAATTCTCGGACACATCCAGCAAGGTGAAAAACAAAAACGATGCCATCCGAAATCGGATTATCGGCTTTGACAAGCGACGCATTTCTCAACCAAAAACCCAATAAACAAACCAGCCATGAATAAGAGAACACTCTTGATAGCAGCTTTATTTCATTTTGTACATCCAGTGGAAAAAGACAGTTAAAAACATCACAAGTCGACTCAAAACTCTGTCAGCTTCAGCTGTCAAAGTAAACAACTTTCAAGATGCTGCATAAATTTTACCCATGAACTCACCTGTCAAATTTTAACCAATCAGAGCACAAAAATTGGACGTAGAGCGTGACCAACACGAGACCCTGGTAAGAAAAGGTCTCCCCCCACTGTATTTTAAAAAAACTGGCTGAATTTTTGCGTCTGAGAACAGTTTGAAATCAAAATCGTAATAGTGCGGGACGATAATGACAAAAACACAACATATTTGATATGAATTTTAAAAAAAAGTAAACGTGAGCCTGTAATAAATTGTTAGCGGATAACTGGGTCGACACCTGAGCCCGCGATACGGTCAGGTGATACTGGTCAGATGATACCCTGTTTTGACAGCTGTCAATTGATGACAACATTGATGTGCAATCATCTTCCTCCTGGACTCCCAAAGTAGCTAGAAAGTGTGAGAGTAAACATTGGTATGCCTGTGGTGCGGACGGACGGCCGGTCGGTCTGTCGGTCGGTCGGTCACGTGATTACCAAATTTTCTGGGATGGGTAGATTACCTTAGCTATGGGGCCGCGTAGAGCTCCGCTTTAAGCATAATTTTCTTAAGGCTGAAAGGAGTGTTGTTATATAGATAATTTCGAAAATGTACAGTAGAAAGTTGATCAGAAAATGACGTTCGATAAAAATCCGTTGTCTCATTGAAACGTTCAGATGCCCTCTAAAATAGAGCTAACACTTACGCGGGCAAGTAGTGAGTTAACTCCGTAGAGTGTTACAATCAAAGTTATAAACAAAGTCTACAAGTCCTCAGCTTCTACGTTCGCACGATCTAGATCAACTTTTGCGGCTTAGAAGGGGTGGAAATGATAAGCAGTATAAAGTTTATTGGCTCAGTTACGCCGTAATCAGAATGATATGCCTGACTTCTCAAGGAAATTAAGGCATGGGTGTTTTTTCAATTTCCCTCAAAAAGTCGAGGGGTGGTCTATATTTTGAGGATTTAGGCCTATAGCGACAAAACTTGAGTAAAATAATAAATCTCAAAAGTTTATACGATTTCGAGTAAAATAATATGTAAATTAGGTCACGTGACCTTTGACGGCCATTTTGCACGAAAAAAACTTCAATTAGAAATGGCACCATGTTATAACAGCTGCCAATCAAAGAAATTGCAACCAAACATGTCCCTAGATGAACGACTAGACATCTGTGCCCGGGCTTTGTTGAATAATTTATTAAAAGTGTAAATAAACGGAATTTTGTACTAGTACCCTGTCCTATTATCAAACGATTTTCGAATATCGTTCCTGTCTGAAAGATTAACTTAAAAGGCCCGGACACAGACATGATGTACCCACTAGTCTCATAACTATGACGATAACTGCAACTTCCGGAAAGTAATTAAAAGTGGTGCCATATTGCCAAATAGATTTTTGTGCTAAAAATAGCCTTAATAGGCCACGTGACAATTAGTGACCCCAATCATCATTCAAAGTTATTAGACTTATACCCAGGAAGTCTGTCCTTAAGTTATTCTGTGCTATATTGAAAGCTTCAGAATTTAGACCCCCCCCCCCCCCCCCCCACCCGTTTTTGAGGAATTAAATAGAAGACCCATGCCTAAATTTTCTTGAGGACAGGTCGAGCGCGGTTTTGTATCAAAAGGTGATCATTCCTCTTAACCTTGTTACCTTTATGTGACTTATTCTTGTCATTTATGTACTTAACTTTGAATTGTTCGTAAATGGCTAGCCTGAATGACTGTGACTGAGTCCTTTTCTAGGCATGCGCTGTTTTAAAAAAGAAAACACAGCAACCAAGGAAAAAAATGGTTGGCGGAAAAGCTATTTAACCTGATTTCAACAATTTATGCAAGCATCTCCAACAGATTACAGGTTAGTTTAAGAATTGTTCGTAACAATTGTTTCGATTTCTTTTGTTTGACAGGTACTGATAAAGGTTCATTTGCAGGATTTCGCGCCTGTAAATGTTTATATAATCACTACCGATTGAATTTGTTTGGGAAATGCACACCATGCGAAACATTGGGACTAAAATGTCAGGATGAGGCTGTGAATCTTTCAGTTGGCTTTTGGTGGCACTGGAAAGATAAGACACACTCAGAACTGTACAGAAACTTCAGTAAAAACGTAAAGAATTTCTCCTTTACTCCTGAATTACACAAAGGAAATGACTTCGGCATTGTATACCCGTACACTCTTCCTCAACCGCACAGATGTCCCATGGCAGATGTTTGTAAGGGAGGTTTGGATTCTTCATGTGAGGCTGGTTATGAAGGACCATTATGTGCAGTTTGTAGTGATGGGTATTATAAACAACTAAAGAAATGTAAGCTGTGCCCAACAAAAAAATGGATGATCGGACAGTGTGCAATTACTGGGGCATTAGTTATGTTACTGGTTATACTTGTGGTGTGGAGAAGCAAGAAAAAGTGCAAAAAGGACGCTGGACGATCTTTCCTTGACGAGGTCCTCGGAAGGATTAAAGTAGTTATTGGCTTTTATCAGGTGACGTTTGGTATCATGGAGGCGTTTTTATACATAAAATGGCCTGCAAGTCTTTATGTTATTGGACAGTTTTCCCAGATAATGCAGATGAACGTTCTTCAGATAGCTCCCCCCCGCTGCATCCTTCCTGGCTTGGGAGTCGACGCATTGGGAAGTTTGCTTGCAACTATGGGGTTGAACACTGCAGCAGTCATCATCGCCCTTACTGGCCTTGCCCTTGCTTCTTGGACATCGACACGACATATATCGAATGAAGAGGAAAAAATGAAGAAAAAAGAACGTGTTAAAGGGGTCGTAAAGAGAAGTCTGTTTTTCTTTCTTTACGTGACCTATCTGAACACTTGCGTAAAAACTGCTCAAGTGTTGCCTCTTACCTGCCACAAAATCTGCCTTTACGAAAAAGATGAAAGCTGCGAGGAGTACTTAAAGGCCGACTACAGCATTGACTGCAAAGGAGAGAGATACAACCGATTAGTCATCGTGGGATACTGCTCCATTGTGTATGTGATTTTTCTGCCTGCTGCCGCTTTTATAGCAATTTGGAAACGACAGAGAGCGGCGAGGGAAGCTGAGGACGAAACAACAGACGACACAAATGATTTTAAAGGCCAAGGCACCATGGAAACGGGATTGCGATTCTTACACGAAAGCTACACCTCTCGTTGTTGGTATTGGGAACTGGTAGAGACATGTCGAAAGGTTATGTTGACATCTGGATTGATCCTTTTGGACAGCGAGAGCAGAGCTTACATTGGGCTAGCATTGCTTTCGTCAGGATTCTATGGGATATATTTCGCGCTAAAAAGGCCAATAAATGATCCATTCGAAAACAAGCTTATGCTGTCTTCACTTGCCGTTACGTTCGTAAACCTTGCAATAGGAGCCGTGAGCACAATTCCGAGTGAGGGTTTTGGGACATCAGTCGACCCAATAGAGGATAATCTAATGTTCAATATCTTGGTCATTGTTGCCAACTGCTTGGTTATTGGACTCCTTGTCGGTAAGTTAACACTATCATGCATTCTATTGGTCTGTCACAAATCCTCTTACATTTTACTGGCGGGGTCATACCTTAACTGGGGCACAATGATTTGCTTGGTGAAAGTTCTTGCAATGAAAGATACGTAGATAACATCATAATTAAATGACTGCTCACGATTCTTAATCAAGAGTCAGTATACAGCGGACCAGTAAGAAGAAAATTATTTGTCTATTAAATGAGTAATAAGATATAATGAAAATTCTTTTTTTTTTTTGGACGGAACGGTCTTCCTAGATCAGGCCTCTACGTTCTGCGATATTACTGGCAAGTGCGAGGATAACTAGCTTGTTCAATACGAGGTTACAGGAGATTGCCATTTTTATGTTTAAAATCAACAATAAATTATTACCGAGAAATAGATTGCAACTCTTGCCTCATTCACAAGCAGATTATCATGTACCAAGAGTAAGAACTTTTACGTACGGAAAACACTGACTTAGGTTTTTCGGACCCTACTTATGGTCAGAGTTAAGTGCGCGGTAGAAACGAGATATCCCGAAAGAAAATCAAAGAAAGTATAAGAAAAAAGCACTTGGAGTTGGGGGGCGGGGGGAGCTTAAATCAAGGGAAAACATGTAAGGGAAAACGTCATCTCTCAAGCGCGCACCTGGGGTCATTTAAATTATTTAACACGAACTAGCACAAAGTAGTTCAGAGGATAAAAATGAATCCTGAAAAATTTATCTACTACCCCACGTTAATTTTTTCATAACATTTCATAAATCATTTTAAGAAAAAAAAAGTCTGGATAAAACACATGGAACTCATCGCTTTAGAGACGAGAAGAAAACTGGGACGGGTTAACTTTCGCATAGACTTCTGGGACTGTTACCACCAAGAGGAAAAAAATTGGCCAATAGCTGACTAGTGCCAAGAAAAAATTGCGGAAAACATTTCTCCTCCAGTTCCCTTCTCCTTTCTAAAGTGGTGAATAAAAAGATAACCTGACTTTACATCAACCCTGTTTGGCTTCTTGAGATAACCATGAAGGTGGTTACCGAGCCTTTAAGCTACACTTGCTGTCTTGAGCGCTTGACCGGTGTTTCGGCTTGTTACAAGACTACTGAAAAGCGGTATTCTTACAGAAAAAAGGTTCGAAAACAGGTCTTCAGGTCTTTCCTCTGTTGAACCTATAAAGGCCACGTCATAATGTGAAAGAGTTTGTAATTTATTTCAGTGCAGTATCTGGCGTATATTTACCACTACGTAAAAGAATGGCGCAAGGATCCAAAGTGGTCATTTTCCTGCTGCCTGGCCTTGCTATTGCCCCTTAACCAACTACAAGGAGAAATACGTGGATTAGCTGAGAGGAACGTTCTGAATCAGCAGCTACAAACTGGCAAAATGGAGATGCCATCGATTGCTAGCACTTTAAGGGACAGTGGGGCAGTTGATATTACGCTTGAAGAGCACAATGCAGAACGGGAACAAGAAGAAGAAACAGGAAACGAGTTAAGTATGATTGAACAGGGCCTTCTTACACTCGCTAAAGTAAGTGTTCATGAGCTTCCAAGAGGAACTTATGCTCGTGAAGAGCACAATGCAGAAGGCGAACAAGAAGAAGAAACAGAAAACGAGATAAGTATGATTGAACGGGGCCTTCTTACACTCGCTAAAGTAAGTGTTCATGAGCTTCCAAGAGGAACTTATGCTCGTGAAGAGCACAATGCAGAAGGCGAACAAGAAGAAGAAACAGAAAACGAGATAAGTATGATTGAACGGGGCCTTCTTACACTCGCTAAAGTAAGTGTTCATGAGCTTCCAAGGGGAACTTATGCTCTTGAGGAGCTCAATGCAGAACGCGAACAAGAAGAAGAAACAGAAGACGAGGTAAGTATGATTGAACAGGGCTTTCTTACAGTCGCTAAAGTCAGTGATCATGAGCCTCCAATGGTAATTTATGAAACCACAGTCTAATTAGGGCCAGTTATTTAACGGAGTATTGTAGCTAGTGTTTAACAAAACCCGCTTTCTCAGCCATTTTCAGTTAGCCCAACGCTTTTATCCTAACACTATTTATCGTGAAAGGTTTCATGAAAGCATAAGGTGTAAACTGGAAAAGCACTTACTTCCTCAGTTAAAATGACCCACTATGGAAGAGGTCTGGAGGTCCAAATATTTGCTAAACCGAGGCCTAAGTTAGATTCCGTTTAAATAACCGACCCTAAGTATATAAACGGGTCTGAGGGCTTGAAGATGACCTTCGACTAAGTCTTCTTTCTCCTTGAAGAAGGATAAAAAGAAATTATCTAGCATTAGGCAAAGTAAGGTATAGAAGGATACATTAGAATTTGAAATCATTCTCTCTTTTGAGCCAGTAAATGTTATGAGTAGCGATGTTTCCTCTTTCCAACGGCAACATTGGTTCTAGCTTACAACTTTTCCAAGTTTTCGAATGCAAGTAGCATAAAGGAAAGTCACATTACTATAAGTACATGTACGAGATGGCTAATAGAATTAATTTATTGACAATGATAAGGGGCTTTAATTAACTCCAATTTAACCTATAAAATCGAACCTCCCGTAAGTGACCCCCCAAATATGCGAAGAATAAGTGGTCGCTTATAGGATGTGGTCAGTTATGAGAGTCGAACTGCAGAGTCCTCTCTTAAGAGGACTGAGAAGTTCGGATACATCTAATTTTTTTGACAGAATTTATTGCATGTAATTTCAGGTTACAGTATATGTAAATCCATGTTTTTTTTTTAAAAGTTCTTCTCATATTCTGGGTAACGTAGAGCATACAAGGAATACAAAGATAAGACCATTGTATCAGGTAGCAGCCACTTAAAAAGGTTAATTTTAAAAAGTGATTGCGGTCGCTTACGAAAGAATCCAACTTAAAGGATTTGGATGGGAAATTTTTGGTGTTTTGGTTAAGTAGTCGTCACGACAGAATAAAGCTCAGGGAATTAATCCCCCATATAGGCCCTCTACCCATCGTAATCCCTCTAAAGTTATATTTAGAACGTATCGGTTGTCCCGCGGATAATATTTCCTCGCGCGTTGCGTGTGGAAGCTTCGTGGAGGAGTGAAAGTGCAAAAGCGTGTCGGGAGTGCGGGAGTTGCGAAAAATGCCATACAAGAGAGGATAAAGACGGTTTATCCTCTCTTAATGCGAAATGAGAATCGTTTTTGAGAGGTTTTTTTTTTTTAAAAAAATTATTTGAGCATGTATCAATCGGTATTGGCATCGAGAGCTAGAAAACTGTGAGAAGATTCACAAAGGAAATGAAGTTTGAAATAAAGTGTTGACAGGGTAAACACGACCCATAAGCTCAGGAGTGTGAAACGAGACCGCCTTAGAGTATGCTTCAAAACAACAACGGTGTTCCTTTTTTTTCTCTTTAGCACGTAGGTTATGCAGTGAATGGAGTATTTTAATTTTTTACCGACCAAATCTTAATTTGGCCGCTCTGATGCGTCTCCGTAAGTAAGACTTAAACCAATCAAGAGCCTTTCCCCGTACACCGACATCAGTATGTAGTCATTGCAATAATACTTCATAATTAACAGTGTTAAAGGCTGCACTTAAGGTGGCTCGACTGGATTTTTTTGGGGGGATACCTCCCAAGTTTGAGCATTAACTACGTCGCCATGAGTAAAGATATGGAAAAAAGGTTACCACAACTGTATTATATAAAGACGAAAATTTCTTATGATCTGGGTTTTATTGCAATCGGAGTCGCCATGGCAACGTAACAACGCCATTACGTTTTTTATTTATCTTTGTGCTTCTCTGTACCAAGAGTTTTTTTAAGAAATCGCTTAAGGTAGTTTGTACCTGCCGTAATTGCCTCAATTATGGCAAAGTTTGAACAAATTCTATGAGAGCGTTTTCCAGATATTTTGAAACGAAGTTTTCAGCATCATAAAAACAGTGAAATAGCACGCTATCCACACAATTAGCTAAATTTTTAAGAAAATGATAAGCTTTCGAAACGCAGGTTCATCTCATAGTGGTTTGATCCCATTGAAAACTGCGTACAAAAAAAGAGGAGAATTGCTCCGGGCGATCTCGAGTAAGAAGAATTTTAGTAACTTGCATTCAGCTGCTTTTGTTACAGTTTTTGCACATAATTTGGTCCATGCCTACAAATTTCGCATTTTTCAAAAACCGCTCGATAATTTTTTTTATAAATTTTGCAATACCGAGATCAATCGTCCATAAATATACCCTGCAAGTTTTTAAAAGAACATTGAAAGCAGAGAAGGCTTTTAAATAGGGTCTCAAATATAACCAATTTTTCCCCCATATTTTGTGTTTACAAGTGAGCGTCCTCATTATTCACTGGCATTGTTTCCAAGTTTTATATGCACGTTCCCATTTAGCAAAAAGATAGAATTTGCATCAAAAAAGAACCCTCGGTTAAATCTCCCGAATAGGCTAATAAACGGGTAAAGAAATTAGTGATATATTATAACATCACAGCAACTCTTTGTAAGAGTTTCTGTGACGTTATAACCCCAGTAAGATAATTATTTAAGTATTACATCCTGTACGATGAGCCGTGACGGTCACCGTCTCGGCTCTCACTGCTATCTGTGACACTTATTATCATATGTGCCAATTATAAGCATATTCCGGATATTTCTTCCGAAAGTAATCGAGAGTTCTTTTTGATGCAAATTTATTTCTTTTTGCTAAATGTGCACGTGCATATGAAACTTGGAAACAATGCCAGTGAATAATGAGGACGCTCACTAGTAAACACAAAACCTGGGGGAAAAATTGGTTATATTTGAGGCCCTATTTAAAAGCTTTCTCTGTTTTCAATGTTCTTGAAACTTGCATGGTATATTTATTGGCAATTGATCTCGGTATTGCAAAATTTATAAAAAAAATTATCGAGCGGTTTTTTGGAAAATGCGAAATTTGTAGGCATGGACCAAATTATGTGCAAAAACTGTAACAAAAGCAGCTGAATGCACGTTAATAAAATTCTTCTTACTCGCGATCGCCCAGAGCAATTCCCCTCTTTTCTTGTACGCAGTTTTTAATGGAATCAAACCACTATGAGATGAACCCGCGTTTCCAAAGCTTATCATTTTCTCAAAAAGTTAGCTAATTGTGTGGATAGCATGCTATTTCACTGTTTTTATGATGCTTAAAACTTCGTTTCAAGATATCTCGAAAACGCTCTCATAGAATTTGTTCAAACTTTGCCATAATTGAAGCAATTATGGCATGTACAAACTACCTTAAGCGATTTCTTAAAAAGACTCCCGGTACAGAGAAACACAAAGATAAATAGAAAACGTAATGGCGTTGTTACGTTGCCATGGCGACTCCGATTGCAATAAAACACAGATCATAAGAAAATTTCATCTTTATTTAATACAGTTGTGGTAATCTTTTTCCCATATCTTTACTCATGGCGACGCAGTTAATGCTCAAACTTGGGAGGTATCCCCTGAAAAAAATCCAGTCGAGCAACCTTAAGTCAGGTAGAACCAGTAGTGTGACCTGTTGCGAGTTCATCACCAGCAGAATGTCCTGTTTTAGGCGCTCAGGAAGATCTGTAACAATTCAGGACATTTAACTTTTTTTTCAAATTCTAACCTGCAAACCTAATCTGCACCCTCCACATTGACAGGTCGTGGGGCATTTAGTAATTACTTTGTGGTTTGTAGTGTGGTTTACACTTGATTAATTTGATCTTAGATGCAGTTGTTAAGCACCAATTTTCTTTGACCTCTTTAAAGTCTTAAGCTTGTTCTTGCAGCCAAATAAACTTTTAGTAAAGAGTTTAGTTTCTTTGGTCTCTCCATATTACATGTATCTGAATAGCCGCATGCGCCGGGTGTAACTTTTGGTCCGCGTAAAGGTGATGATGATTTCCGGCTATGTTCTGACGCTAGACGCTGGACGCTCTTACTGTTTGCAGAATGTTGAATTCTCACGGTAAATTATGTTCAGATCAAAATTGTTGTCTAAACAGAAGCTACACCAAGAACATTCTTCAGGCGCTGATACAATCCATTTTGATTTTTCTTGATATAAGTGAGTCCTTAGGCTGGGGCACGATGTCCAGTTACCGTAGTTCTTTCGTTATTAATTATTTGAAGCTTTACATTCTATGCCGACTGTACTTTTTCTCCTTGAAGTTTCATTCGTCCGCAAAACGTATACATGCGACTCGTTTTCCTATGACTGCAGTTTTTTAACCTAAACTACGTCTTCCGCCAACTTAACAATTTGATTCGCGAACGTTGCGAAGCATTGCGTGGGACTTCGCCCACCTGTCAACGTTGGTAAAATTAAGGACATGTGATTGGTTATCACTCAACTCTCTTGGGAACAACAGATCTTAGAGACGATCTAAAAATATCTTTTGAGGGATTACGATGGGTATAGGGCCTATATGGGGGATTAATTCTCCGACCTTTATCCTTTCTTGTGGACGCACATGCAGGTTAGGCTCCACTAATAGTTTTTGATCAGTTGAAAAGAAATCAGGAGGTTTTAAGCTTAAACGCGGGATAAGTGTAACTGAGATACATAAGATTTGAGACTTTTAGACTCGTGTAGTCTTGTTCTATAGAACATGCCCAGCACTCGAAACACCTGAAGCTCTAGTTTTATTAATTTGAGAGGACGAATAACTTTAGGTTCGCCGGCACAATGCCGCAATGACAATAATGGATGTCCGTCTCAAACCAAGTGTGATATTTCATCATAATTTTCTGGAATCTCTCAGATAGAGTAGATATCGATCCAACCGCTATTCTATTTTTATTCTTGTTTCTAAGCCTTTTCAAAAAGTAAAACAGAAACGAACACTCGGAGGAAGAGAAAGGAAAGACTGAAATACGTCAAAAGACGTATTTATAATCAGAAACTATCAGTTGTTTCATTATACATACTAATCATAAACACCCGTTGTAGGATTGTAGCCTTGAGTGCTGTAGTTAAATTTATGATTGTGAACGTTTTTAACGACGAAGAACTTCCAACAATCGTGTTTGCAAGGAAACACAGTTTAGTTCATAAGACGGGCGAAGCAAATGCTACTATTCTTATGCTTGTTGCCGCCAAATAATTAGCCTGCGAAAACATCCGTTTCTCCTCGCTCTTCGCCGCTGGGGACGTTTCGCGCGAAACGACCCCAGCGGCGAAGAGCGAGCAGAAAAGGATGTTTTCGCAGGCTAATTATTCATTTTCGCAGGCTAATCCATATCTCATTGCAAAAAATTCAAGTGCTAAGCTAGTGTAGGATATAGTTTATTATTTTATGGAAACATTTATCAAGTTTTGCATGGGTCTAGGAAAACCAACGATATTGTGGTACTGTTTGAATTTGTTCATCTTTCCGGTCTCATTTTGCTGGCTCGTGAGATCCTCGGGTCTCAGAGGAAAACGAAGCATTTGTCTTGATGAAAAAATAATGCAAACCAGATCCACCCTGGTGAATACCTTTTGGCCTCTGTCGGCAGTGCCACAGTAGACCACAGTAGACTTGGTTTGACTTGAGCCATTTTTCTCTTACATTTTAGCTTTGCAGTTTTTCAGTCTGAGACTGGAAACAAAAACAACAACAAAAAAATGGTTCGGTCAAGTAACGTCATTTATATAAGAAGAACTGCATAATTTATTCTTGTAGTGTTGTATACAATTTAATAATTTAATAATTTTTATGCTTGTAGTTTAAATGACGTGCAAATCTCAGGCAATCATGTTTGGCAAGGAAGCGCAGTTCAGTTTTTAAAGAGAAAAATACAAGTTTACCAGTCAAGTTTACGTCCCCTGGCTACCTCAAAACCAGACCAAAACATAAAAAAAACGGTTCGTCTATTTTTGAGAAGAAGCAAATAAAGTCGAAAGATCTGTAGCACATTCCAGAAGATCAAAAGGACAGTCACCTTCCCTTCAGGAATCGATAACAAGGATTTTGTGGTATTGGGTAAAACTGGATTTAAACTGTGTTTTAGTCTTGTGTTTTGATCGTTTGGTTTTTCCACATACAGCAAGAGGACATGAACGTCCTTTCGGTCCCTTTGCCAAAGGGACACCAATACAGAGCTTCCTATGATCTGCCACAAACATGTTTGCCAGAGAAGGCTTTTTCACATGCAAAAAGATTTTGCTTTTTACCAGTTATAAAGATGGAAATATGTAAGCAAAGGTTAGATACAACACAACAGTGGTATATGTGAGCTGGTTTCTTTTTTCTGTGAATATAATAACATCAATAAAGCCTATGACCGGCATTAGATGTGTTCGATGTGTACACTTTTACCCCTTCACACAAAGATGAAAGTGACAATTTTCACGAACACCTTAACAGAAAGAGCGCGAGCATATAGTATACCAAGGAGGTCGAAGAAAATGCTAAAATACCATTTCTAGACTGCTTGGTCACCCGCGACAACAACAGACTACAAACGGCAATTTACAGAAAACTGACACATACCGATCGATTACTAGACCAGAGGTCAATTTAATAAAACTCTTACAATGGTAGTAGCTGTACTGTACAAGTGAAGCCATCGTTTTCGGACACTAAAAAAATAGCTACACTAGTTGTAAAAGTTTTTCCGAGCGAAGCGAGGCGCCAAAGACGCCTCTCCTCGAGAGGTCTATAATCTCGTCACGCGCGTCAGGGGTTTGCGACCTGCAAAGTCAGCCGGTCCATCTATACTTGTATATAGCGCAATGGTGTCCGCCCTGACGTCATCTAGTGTGTCACATTACGGAGCAATTTGTCAGTTTCCAGGCAACACCGAAGAGTGTCTTGCTATCGGTGTGTTTTTTTAGCGGCCGTTTCAAGAGTCGGTAAGTGCCTTTTGCAATGAATTTCGAACGCAAAAGTGCTCTTAAGAGGAAATGCAAGCGATATTTGATAATTAGCCTTAAGGTGGCTCCCTAGAGTAAATTGGCCGGGCGCAGCCTGAGCACTAGTATTGCGCGAGCTTTAAAATCCGCTCGACGTCCACGCAGAAATAAAACAACCATGGCCCCTCAGTTTCGAAATATTCCCACAGAAAAACTTAATTAACTTTCTGTTGAAGCTCATTGTGCAAAAAGTTTGGTTAGTGTAGGTCAAACATTTATGAGAGGAGACAACACCGGTTACAATTCACTATCGATCTTCCATAAAAGTAAATTGCACGTAAAAACAAAGCAGAAATTTTCCAAAGACATCAATTCTTTCGCTTCAAAAGTAGACAAACGTAAAATAGGCGAAGTAAATGGTTAATGGAAACTTTACTAAGAAAACAGAGAAGTAAGTGCACTAACCCTGAAGGAAGCAATGTTGCTGTTTCTAACCTTTGGTTCACGGTCAGTGGAAAGATCTAAAAGATCGAGCCCAGTCCCGAACAAACACTGAAGATTGTCTTCACCAACGGAGCTCCTCAGTCACTTTATTTCTCTTACATTTGCTTTGATTTAAGAAATTCTAAAACTAGAATGGCCTTGAGGCAAGATTACAGGCAGTGTGAATTTCTTTTTTTCTTGTTTTTCTGACTCTATCACATTGTTCAAAAAACTTATCGGAAAAAAGGTTTCCCAGTTATACACTTGCAGCCTAATCGACGGCCTTTCCATCGACGAACCAACATCCTTGTACCTTTTCTTGTTTCAAACGTCGTTCAACGCACATGCAAGATGCACTAGAAAATGTTTTTGCACAGCGAGAAATAATTTTTTTCACAGATTGACCCTTAACGAAAGCAATAGTTTTCCGTCGAGAACTACGGTCTTGTACGTGCAGCTGAGGAAATGATGTATGATTTACAGATCGGCGCCATCTTTTACAGCAGACTTTTAAAGAAAAACGTCGCCGTCGAAATTATCCCTAAAGAAGAACAAGGTTGAAAAAATACCCGAAAGCCTGTGGGCTGACATTTGAAGATCTGCAAACAGTGTACAGCAAATGTGGAAATGAAGGGCTTATTGCGATCCTTGCACAACCACCGTCTTCATCTCTAACGATCGCCAGTCCGAACGAGTGACCACTACGGCTCCAATTTTAGCTACAATAGTCAAGTACTTCGAAGAAAACATCCCTCGTTAGGTATAAAATTGAATCCCCTATCTCTCTTTTTTCAACTAGCGAGATATCATCGTAATAATACTAATAAACGGCCTTAACAATGGCTTTCGTACTTTTCAAAGAAACCACATGTTTTCAGTAGCTATGTGCATTCTGAGCACGCGGGCGTTATGGCTTGCGCGCGTATTTTGCTCATACGTTCCGAACCACGCGTGTTTTTCTGATTTTTTGTGACATCAACGCAGTTACTTAACCGTGAATTTCTCGCGTTTCCTTCGGTAATTTTTTTTTAAATCGCATCATTTCTTAACAGTTGCAATACCTTTTGTACTGTCCTTTTTTTTGTTAAAATCAGCTGTAAGAGCTCAATTCCTCTATTAAGACAAATTACAAATTTCAAAATATTGGCAAAACCGACCCCATGTTTTTCCACTTTAAAATGTTAAGCAACATTGTTAATATAAAGTGGCAAAGTTTAAAGACATTTTACCGAAGGAAATAAGAAATATTAAGGAAAAAATTATAAACAAAATGACAAACAACTGCCTCTCTAAGGATACGATGTTGCCATGGCAACGGCCTTAATTCAGAAAATGAAACTTGATAAAGGAGCCCTCTTAAAGTGCTACTACGATCAAATCTTTGACTACCATTTTTTTCGCTAGATTGGCAGTTTAGTACTTGAAGTACATGGTGTGCAAGTTATAGCTTCATACGATTAAGGAAAGTGGTATTTTTTGGCGCTCAAATACCGTTAATTTTCGTCCGCCATTAAAACGCTATGTTCCTGTGGCCTGGTTACCAAGAACACAAGGCAATTGCTTTGTGGCGTCATTTAGTTAACGCAGTACACACAGCATGACAATTTTCTTCCAAGAACCCTGCTCAACAATGTTCCCTTTCTTCCCACTTCGATGCGTTCTTGTTTAGGAAGACTCTTTCGATCTTACTACATTAGGCTCCGTATAAGTGCAGCAACCGCTTCAATCGATAGAATTGAGCTGCACGCGAGTCTGACCAACTGAATGTGAGATTCGAGGAATAGGTTTATTTCCAGCTGACAGTTTCGCTGTTTTCTCGGTTTGATAACTTTGAAGAGTGCTGCAATAGCATTTACGGGGCTTTCAACGCAAACCAGTGGCGGAAAATTAAACTTGGATCGTTTGCTAGCATATGGAAGAAAGATCAATCGACAGATCTTGAATCCGGAAAGAAATCTTCGCGTAAAGAGAGAGCGCATGGAGGTAAGCTTACAGTTCGCGAAACTTGCAGTGAATGTCCCCAACGCTAAGTTTATTTATATCGCCGGTGGTGATTTTTGCTTTTACTACTGGCGAAGTCATCGAAGATAAATTTTTTGTTAGACCTTTCTTCGACTGGAACGCGACGACAACGAAACTTTTAGGAAACTTTCAAAAAGATTTGCCCTAAGGCAACAGCCAACAGATCACAGAGAGCCCTCTAGTTTTGTAAACACTATTATCGCTCACACCTTGCTCTTGTAGTGTACTATTTTTCTGTTACCACTATTAACATTCCTTCGAGCTTTTATAAAAAGCTTTAAAGCTCTATTTGTAAATTTTTATTATAAAGTATTAAAATCTATCAGGATCATGGTGCAATCTGAATGGTATGATATTTTAATATACAGTAAATTCCTTAGTATTTCCAACATGCTGGTCGCCATAACCCTTACTAAACAAATTAAAGGTACGCTTTTTTCAATTTTAGTATTCCCAAAACTCAGAGCCTGATTTAAACTGCACAGACACATTGTCAGTTCAAACCACAAGCTAAAGCAAGAGAGCCCACACAAGTTTATTGCAAAAACTGTTTTTGCAATTTTGTAAAATACAGCAAGAATTATTACCATTTACTGATATGGTCTTTAAAATAAAATTGTGATCCTATCTTGAATGTTGTGTATTGTTATTCTTTTGAGTGAATAACGAAAAGTTTTGCAATCTCGCATTGAATACTTATAATAATTATAATTATAGTATATCATAATTTGAGATGTAAACTCCAACACAGGAGCACTCAAGCACTGAATCACTGAAGTGATGTGACTGACAGATTGCAAGTTAAAAATGAATAATCACCAAGGCTTGGTCACTGAAATATTTACTGCAACTGAGGGTTATGTACATGTATGAGATAGTTTCATGGCCCCTGCTCATCACTGCTGCTTTATGTTTCACTACTCGAGGTTGTGCTCTACCAGCACCCAGTTGGCCTGTGGTGCTTAACTATTGTTCCGGGGCAACTAGGAAATTTTTCATAGAAATCATGTGCTGTGCACCCAGGATTTCACGGGTCCGAAGCACTGGGCTCCTTTCAATTTTTCTTAGAGCACAGCCTTGCTACTTCAAAAAACCTTGATGCATCTTTTAATATGGGATAGACTAATGTTATTCCTATATATGAGGAAGCTTCATGGCCCCTTACCACATACAAAGGCACTGTCCACCCTACTGTAACAATTGATCTGCACACTTGTTGATCACAAGATAAATATGAGGCCCCAGCTAAGAACCTGGAGGACAAGTTTAGGTCTTACGTACCGTGTACAATATACAAATCCATTATTTTTTAGTCATACCAGTGATTACAATAAACAAGCCAAGGGCTGTAATACTGTTTAAAGGCTGAAATGTTATTGTTCTTTGTTGCCTGATTTAGCATAGTCTATTTTGGGGGTATTATCTAACCTGAGCCAAGCTAGGGCAGGGCCCACGCAGGGCAAAGGGGCTTCCCCACTTTTTGAAAAATAAATAAATAAAATTAAGTACAGTGGAACCTTGATATAACGAAGGGCCAAGGGACTGGCAAAATATGTTTATTATAACGAGGTTTGTTAAGTTTTATCGAGGTTCTTTTTCATATTGCCTTATATTTTACAATTACTGGAGTAAAAAAAATAGTTTGTTAGACCGAGGACTTAGTTATAGAGGTTCCATTGTAATATACATTTTCATATGAATAGTATCTTTGTTGGAATAAGAATGTTCCAGCATCTAAATTTATTATTGGTCTGTTTTGATAGTGTGATGTGTGGTAAGCCTTTAAAAAGTCAATCGTCCTAGATTTCTTCATTTTCAAACCAGCAAAGCTATGTAGCATTTGCAATAATGCGGAATAGTCTTTTTTGATGAACGTTCTTGATTAAATCTGAGGACTACTCCATGAACTACGGTTTCTTAAAACGAATTATATCAGCTGATGATGTGGTCTCTGGCACATTTCAATGACATGCTAGACAAAATGAAGGCATTACAGGAACCTACAGTGTAATATCATGATCTGCAAACTTCTACTGGTGGATTCAGCATGTGCAATCACGCTCAGCAGGAGAAAGGTACGTTTCAGCGGCTTGAAATTTATGAACACGACTCTGCTTAACAATGACTCAAGAAAGGTTCAGTAATCTGACAGTTCTAAACAGCCACAAAGAGAGAACAGCCAAATTTGCTCTCCCCCCCCCCCCCCCCCCCCCCACGCCCACCTCAATGTAGGTGGTCACCAGCCTGCGCACATTAAAAACTGCTTCCCAGGCCCTCTTACGGGTTTTAACTCTTAAAAATGCTAGTTTATAATAATATTTTACAATGGAAAAACCCAGCAAGAAAAACCCACAGAGCACAATCAGGGATGGGCCTCCATGATGAACATAATTTCCACTGTGTAACACTTCTTCCTAGAGGCAGTGAATTTATGGCACACTGTGTTAACAGCAGAATCGTGCAACCAAGTGATGTACTGAACCATTTAGTTTTTCAATACATAAAGTTCGTTGTAAAATAATAATAATTTATTTATGCAGTGATAGCCCAGTACTCTATGATCTACAGACACCCACTTAATTGGACACCCATATATAACAGGCAGTTTTGTTTGTCCTGAGGAAAAGCATACATCTTTTCTTTAAAATTAACAGGCTTAGTACGCACAGTAGTTAATGTGGACAACAACCACTTTTCTGTGTTTCAAGTCAAAAATTCCTATATATTCTTAATCCAGCTTTAGAGACACTGGTTACCCAGGCACTCTCTATTTTTCTTGTCACAATGATGTGCCAATTGTAGACATTGTACCAAGTTCACGGGTTAATAAGATTTTATTACCAAAACATCTGCAGCCAAATAGCATGACACATTTGACTTTGATACATCTTTCTTTCTGCCCCTGTTTGTAGTCCTTTGATAAATTTTCTGCCTCCTGCTCAACAAGTTTCACGTCCTTGGCTTTTTGCTACAGTCATTGTTCCTACCCTTCTTCCTCCTTGTTCCTTTATGCTATATATAAAATAAATCACGTGTCTGTCACTTTTTTCCAGAGAGCTAACTTAATATGGGGTGTCTGTAAAACGCGGACCGCATACCTGCGGATGGCGGATGCAGATGGGAAAATGTGGATAGAAAAATGCGGATGGAAAAAAAAATGCGGATAACAAAAAAAGTGAGAAGAAAAAAACGAGAAATGTCGATGGCAAAAAAAATAATAATAAAATAAAATAAACAAACAAACAATTAAGAAAAGAAATCTTTCCTTCAAGTAGCTGTCACATCAGGTTGAACCCTTCACTTACATTCAGAACGTGATGCCAATAGTTGGCACAGTTTTGTACCCTGTAATTCCTTTCATTAATGTCACAGAAATGAGGACGCTCCGTTCCTCCTCCTTAAATGCACACATACTTCGTGCACTTCTACTTTGAGTGTTTAGCTTAAGGCTTCCATGCAAGGTAAACAGCTCAAAAAATCAAAATTACTTTTTTTGTTATCCGCATTTTTTTTTCCATCCGCATTTTTCTATCCGCATTTTCCCATCCGCATCCGCCATCCGCAAGTATCCGGTCCGCGTTTTACAGACACCCCTTAATATGGACACCCAGATAATATAGACATCATAACATGTCTGTATTAACCTTTTCACTGTATATATTTTCTTGTCTAGCCAAAGCTTCAAATCTGGTCTCAGTAGAGCATCCAAAAAATGCACACCTGGGTTTGAATAATAAATAAATTTAAAAAAACGTCACATACAACAATTTCATAAAGTTATCTATAAAAGGTATGGGAATACAAAGGGATATCATTGACAATAAAGTTGGATGAGCTGAAATCTCTGAATTTTTATTAGCGTTGCAATTTATAACTTGCAATAATGATCTGCAGTCAATCGATAAGGAAGGCATAGGCAGACACAGCCTCTTCAAAAAAAACATGAGCTACAAAGAATGTGACAGTCTTTAATGTCAGCACTGAAAATTACTAAATTGATATACCAAATCAAGAGCGAGCGATCCCCTTATTTATCTATTTGTATTGAAAATGAGTAAATTAACTTTTCTGACAAAGAGAACTTAACATTAGATCTAAAATCCTCAGCTCAGATACGTAACACTAAAGTAACAATTAAATTTTCAATAATAAAACTATAAATCAGCAAACTATAAATCATTAGCTTCGCTTTTAGCCCTCCTGACTAAATTTATGTAAGCGCTGTTTAGAATGCATTTTTGGGTCAAAAGTACTCTGGACAGCCTTAAATGTGTTTTCAATGCATTTAAGGGGAAATCATCGTTGGGTGCCCCTGAGTTTTGAGAATAATAATAATAATAATAATAATAATAAAAGATATCGCGCATATAAATTTTACTTTACGATATCTTCAGCTGTACCTTCTATTCAGCTGCATAGCAGGGGCCAGATTTTGCCTTTTTCCTGGGCGGAAAATTCTCGCCCTCCTTCACCAGTTTGGACAACATATTATGGAGTAAGACGTCGTTAATCTAAGCAAATAAGTCTGGTAGAGTCAAGAACCTATGCAAGCGGCTGGACGAACAATGTGACAGCAGCTGAGACAGCGAACGTTAGAAGAATTCGAACTTGAAAACCAGGGCTGCCCTGTTGAAAAATTACGGACAGTCCCGCGATCGTCTTTTGTTTTCTGGTCAAAACTAACGAAGCGAACCTTCGGTCAGTCGATTGACCTAGAAGCAATAGTACCATCCCTCCCATAGCAAGTGCTGCATTGTTGCGCGAAAGCGGACGCTAAGCTTGAATATTCACGTCGCGTATTATACCTGGTCGTTTGCGGTCATATCGAAGCGTAAAGGTCAACAGTGGTTGTTGATGAGCGAGCAATTATTGTGCAGTTGCGATGGGTTTTGTGGAGCAAGCGAGCCAGAAGCAGGAGCACACGTTACCTGCAGATTAGCCGATGGTTATTTGGAGCGGATTCGTCGATTATTCTCGAATTTATAGCCCTTTGTGTGAAGGCGCGTGGAGATGGTCTGTTTGTTTTGTAGCCAGCCTTTAATTCTTCTTTAGTGGATAGTACCTACAATTGCAAAACTCAACAAAATGCCACTTAAACCGGCCAGGAAAGACAAGGATACGTTCAGTTGAAGGTATCTTCGCTTTGATTTGTTATATTTTGACTTTTGGACTATTTTAGTCCATGGGAGTTTCGACGACTCATCGCATTAATTTGTCCATGTGAATATTAATATATTCATTCAGTGGCACATACTACGTCTGGGCCGCCTGTGATTTCACAGTATAGGACGGTTGGATAAAAAGAAAGTAATTTTAATTTCGTTTCTTGACTAAAATAGTAACGTTACGCTATTGACGAGAGATAAGACACAACTCAAGATTCAAGGTTAATAAAGATATTTAGCCAGGGCTAAAAGCGAGCTGACTTTAATATTTATAGTTTCCTCAAAGAAAATATAAAATCGAGTAATACTAAAGACAAGGTGGAAACAACGAGCGCTTACCCTTTGTATGGAAAACCCGGAAATTTCGGGGAGAATTCAAGTGGAACGGTTCATACCGGTGGAATTTTTCCGGAAAAAAGTAACATCTTTCGAGGTATTACCTTTTTCCCGTTCATACCGAAACGAGCGCAATTTTCTGTTCCATTTGTTTGGATTACCAGTCCCAGGCTTCATGTCGAGCGAAAGTGAAAAATTTACCGGTATTTTGTTAATGGTACAACTCAATCCTGTTCCTGTTTTCGGTGCCAAATATTGACTAATCAAATCAATAACCAGAGTATAATACCATCAACTGATGTGATACAACTCACTTTGACTCTGAAGATGACTACCGCACAGGTTGTCGAAACGTCAGTCACTGTCAACAACAACAGTCCTATTCAGGACTACGTTCACCCGGACAATCAAACTCAACCTACTTTTGAATAGATCTAATTAGCAAAAAAAACAACTTTGCACGTGCAGCACACTTTTTTTCTAATTAGTAAAAAACCAACAACTTTGCAAGTGCCGTACACTTTTTTGTTCCTTGATCTTCCCATCCTCGGAGACCCAGTGGCAGTTAGTCGGGTCGATAAAATGTTCGTGGTGAAAGTTTACCGTAAGATCGAAACGAGCGTCTCGATCTTACAGTAAACTCTCACCACGAACATTTTAACGACCCGACTAACTCCCCCTGGGTCTCCGAGGATGTGATCTTCCTTGCCGCTGTTTTGCACGACTAAGGGCCTGTTTACATGGAGTGGGGGACCCCTGTCTAGTGGGGTAAGTTTCTTTTGTTTTCACGCCCTGGGGGACACAAAACAAAAGAGACTTACCCCACTAGACCGGCGTCCCCCACTCCATGTAAACAGGGTCTAAAGGTGATATAGGTGGTTTTAATGCAATCTCGGGAGACACAAATAACAATGGTGAAATGAACAAATGCTGGTGGACAAACAAAACGAGCTAATGAGCGATCTTTTGTTTATCGTCCACCAGCATAGCCTCCCCGCAGACGTCCTTTGGGGTTCGTTTGTCACGCATTCATTTCTCCCCCACGGACGTCTGCTAAACAGAGCCGACATTTACGTTCACCATTCACAGGCCGTTTACGGATTTATGTAAAACGTAACCCGAGCCGCTTCTTAAGATTCGCACGATCAGTGAGGCTTTTGATCGAGTGTGCGAGAAATTTGGGAAAAATTTCCATATAACCCCATACATTAATTATGCATTCGATCTCATTAATTATGTATGCCTGCTATTGTCTTCTAAGACAATAGCAAATTCCCCAGAGTATTGCATATATACATCGGTAATGAATACTTACTGCGTTAATAAAAGAGGATTTTATTTATTTATTTTTTTTACCTCTCTCTCGCTCTTATTCCCCCTATCTTTCCCCGGCCACTCTCTCCAGTGCTCCAGCAGTTTCCTTTTTCCTTTTTTCCTTGGCCGTCAGCGAGATTTGAACCAACGCTACTCTTTAGCTCTGGCGTTCCTGTCTGTCTACCATACCACTAGACCACGACGATTTGTTGAGATTTACCGGATAAAAGAAAGATATCGTTTTGCATGTTGAAGTTCAAATATACATAACAATACAACTGAAACATCAAGTCATGTATATTATTCAGGCTTTTGCTTGTAACATATCCACGAAAAAATGCATCAATGCAGGCAATAAAAAGCACGCACACGTCAGAAACGCTCTTTCCCTGCATATATTTCAGTCGACTATGGCCATGGCACGCGAAATGAACTTCTTGAAGCTCTCTAAAATTCTGGCGGATCACGACCGGTGCATAGAGTGGTGTAAGGAAAACAACCTACTCGCGTCGTCATTGAAATGTCCTAGAACTGGGTGCCACAATGCACTCAGCTGGACTAGACGAGCTTCATCGCGAGACGAGTACGAGTGGCGATGCTCCAAGAGAGGTTGCAATGGGGCAGCATCAATGCGCCAGAAGTCATGGTTTTCTGGTAACAGGCTATCCATTGAAAAAGTATTAGCCCTAACTTACGCTTGGGCGCACAAATTTACCACTACTCAAGCAGTGCACGAAACCTCACTGGACGACGAAACAACGTCAACAGAAACGGTGATAGATTGGTATAACTACTGCCGTGAGGTTTGTCATGCGGGGCCAATAGGCGGACCTGGAACAACTGTTGAGATTGACGAGTCCAAGTTTGGCAAGATGAAGTATCACCGAGGTCGCAAAATCGAAGGGAAGTGGGTTTTTGGTGGCCTTTGCCGCGAAACCAAGGCCTGCTTCCTTGTCCCGGTAGAGCGTAGGGATAAAGAAACTCTCTTGCCCATTATTCGCGCTCAAATATTGCCGGGTACACGCGTGATGAGCGACTTATGGAGATCTTATGACTGCCTAAAAGACGAGGGCTACGAACATCTCACGGTTAACCACAGCCTGAACTTCGTAGACCCAGACACAGGTGCCCACACACAGGGCATCGAAAATACATGGTGGGGAGTGAAGCGAAGTTATCCCCGTACAGGAACATCCAAAGAACTCTTCGAAAGCTACCTACAGGAGTTTATGTGGCGTAAGCATTACGGAGAAAACCCCTTTGGAAACATATTGAAGCATGTCGCTGAACTTTATAACGTCGGAAACGACATATAAATGCGTAAATATATACCACTCTATGCACCGTTCGTGATCTAAAACTATCGACACTAAGATATGGAACACAGACAGATGAGACGTACGAGGCAGGTACCTCAGGAAATATTTCAGGAACAACAAAACTCGGACGAACACAGCTAAAAAGGTAGGACTTTATTTCATTTTGATTAGCGTGTTAAATTCGGAGATTAGTTTAGGGAATTTAATGGTCTGCGCTACGAAATATTTTGTTTTAGTTTTACGAAACGGGCTTATTTAAATAGCTAGGTTTACCAACAGAAAAAAAGGAAAAAAAATTGTTTGAAATAGTTTCGATTTTATTGCAAAAAGCGCCAAATTTAGGGCGTTTTAAAAAAGACTTAGAAAAAAAAATAAAATTTTTATGATAATAGCTGAAATCCCAAAGGCTAACTATTGTTCTTTCTTTTGTTTTCTTTTAACAATGGATGAATGCATAATTAATGTATGGGGTTATACGGAAATCTTGTCGAAATTTGTAATTAATACAGAGTTAAACAAGTATCAGAGAGAAGCTATCCTGCAAATTTTATAGCGAAGACCGATGAGTTCATAAATTTGCCGACGGGATTTGGCAAATCCCTTATCTATCAAGCTTTGCGGCTTGTTTGCGACACAGTGCGTGGAACTACTGGACATTACTGTTGTTGTTGTTTCTCCCCTGGTAAACCTTGAAAGATCAATCTACAAAGTTGGAAAATATTG
>OZ037775.1:29804559-29894559 GCA_964035525.1 Porites cylindrica
TCCCAGACAAAAAAATCGCTGGGAGCAAACCGTGGAAGCATTCAGTTGGGAACGAATGCTTAAACTGCAGTCCTTGACACCTCCGACATCACCATTTGTTGCTACTTTTAAAGCAACAAATTAAATCTAGTTGTTATCACTTTAAATCGAAAGCAAGGGCAGCGTTAACATGTAGTGCAAACAAGCGTAAATCTGTTTTAGCAACTCTCTGGTAGAAGTGTGCAACCTTTATATCGATCTGGCCGGAGTGTTTTTACCTTTGTACATCTCTACTTTTTCCACAGGCAAAATTTCTGAAATATTGCCCATGCAATCCAGGGCCGTGTTGTTCGAAGCTGAGTTAAGATAACCCAGGGTTAGTGCGAAATTTGAACTCAGATATGAGAGCTTAAAAAGCAAATTCAGTTTAATTCTCTTTGTCTACAATTGGATGATTGGATACTCTA
Source organism: Porites cylindrica (assembly GCA_964035525.1). NCBI lineage: Eukaryota > Metazoa > Cnidaria > Anthozoa > Scleractinia > Poritidae > Porites > Porites cylindrica. The sequence goes on from OZ037775.1 coordinate 29,805,006, forward strand.
AACTGAATAGAAAAAACTGTCCTAGAGAGTGCTTTTGATAAAAAGAAAAAGAAACCCGGGTTAAAATTTAACCCCGGGTTGGCGCTAACTGGCGTTCGAACAACTGGGCCCAGGGTTTTAAAACCTCGGAAATATGTCATCGTATACGTAAACATAACGGAAAAAAGAAAGAACGGAAATGTAATAACAGAAATGTGACGGGAACATGATCGTTCGTTTCCGGTGCGGAAACATGACGGAAACGTGTCGCGTACATGGAAAAGTAGACAACCACGTTCCCGCAGGGCTGAAACGTGACGGATATAAGCAACGCTAGGTTTCCGTCGAGTTTACAAAATACGGAAACACGTCATTTCGTCCTGTGACCGTACATCAGAGGCGCCTTTGAAACTATCGCACGCATATTACAACCTTACAACGTACACGTTGCACCAAACTGATATTAACCACATAACCACCACCACTTAGTAATGTCCAAGACCAGCGCACAGACAGTGGGCAGTTTCAAATGCTGCGACTGTCAGACCACTTACATTGGTGAGACCGGCAGAAACTTTGGCACGCGACTGACTGAACACAAACGAGCGGCAAGAAATGGTGATGCCAACAATCACATCGCTGAGTACCATTTACAGACGAAGCATCAAATCGACTGAGACTGCAACATGTATATATTACATATTCTGCAGACTAATATGAACGACTCACTTTAGAAAGCTGGTTTGCTAACTTAGAACAATCGCCCGCGCTGAATCGCAGTCAACAAACAGCACCGTGCAAATGCAAACGACTCATTGACGGACTCAAGCAAAACTAACTACGAGAGAATGACTGTACAACCTAAAATCTGACTATAAACAGTAAACCACAGTTAAACTCTGACAGTAGAAAACGCACCATGAGATTTCGAGTCTTCATAGCCGATAACAACGGGGCTTAACTGACTGACATCGCGACTTAATTGACCAATCAGGTCCATACATAACCAGAATTTAATACCATCAACTGACGTGATACAACTCACTTTGACTCTGAAGGTGACTGCACAGGTCGTCGAAACGTTAGTCACTGTCAACAACGGTTCTATTCAGGACTTCGTCCACCCGGACGATCACGCTCAACCTACTTATAAAATGACTTCTGGGTTCAACCTTTCACAGTTTCATAAACGCTGAAGTGTAATTGAAATTAAGAAAAGTTAAATTCGCTGTTTTGGCTTTGAGTAGGCTTTATTGGCTTAAGCTTTGATCGCAATATAGTAATGTATATAAATATTCAGTGTCTTGGGCCGAGCTTTTCTTAACCACCTTATATCACAGGTAGCCAAAGCTCACTAAGGGAGCCCTGAACAACATTATCCTAATTAATTATGGAGAAATAGGATAATTCTCATACAAAGTCTTGTAACTGTTGCCTTATGAACAATTAATTAGCTTAGTAAGATAATGTTGTTCAGGGCTCTTATCGTGAACTTGGGCTACCTATGGTTATATAATCAGAGACACGTTCCATTAAATAATTTCAAACCAAAGTTTGTGGCTTTTTTGTCGCCGCTGATATGGCATTTACCCCCATTTTTTGTATTTCGTCAGTAGAAAGCTCGCGAAATCTGCTTTTTTCCGCAATTTTGTCCGAAAGGAATTTTGTTTCCTGGCGAAAAATTTTTAGCTTGCCACACTCAGGATAATCGTTTTCCATATAAGGTCAAACTAAGGTATATGAGCTGATAACCGAGATTGAGTGAACCAATCAGAATGCTAGAAAAGCCAATGGAAGTGGTCGCTTACGAGAGAGCTTTTGAAATAATATTTGAGTGAGAACGAAAACGGTTATTTACAGAGTGGTGGCTATGAGGGAGATGACTGTAATAAACTCGATTGCTGGCGGCTACCTCCATGTATTATTGTGTTGCTTTGTCTCTTCATACTCATAGCAGAAATAGTTTCTATTCGGCTGAGCGTAGCGATATAGAATAGAATGTATCATTAATTTTTAAAATAAACAACTGTGCAATAAGCATAATGTTGCTTAAATCCGCAGTGAATTTTTCTGCTACATAACTTTAATTGTTCGATTATGTACAATAAAACACGATTAAAAACACCAGCCTCTTCCAGCTAAGTAACGCTTGAGAGAACGATGTTTCTTTTGCAAAGTTTCCCACTTCTAACAATAAAGCTTGTTTGATGTTAGACACGGATGGATGGTACGGTAAATTAAGGCATATTTCGTCATAAAGGGCAAGAAAAGGAAGGTCCGAAAACCGGATGTTACTTGGGTGGCCGTTATGAAATTCCCGGACACCCAACCCCCCTCTCGTCGGAAATGGCCGAGGCATTCACTTTTTATGAAAGTGAGAGCAAGTGAATTCTCTGCTTACCGGGGCCAAAATGAATGGTGAACCGGCTCCCCCACCCTCATGTGTACACGGTACTCCCTTTCAAATGTCAAATCTAATCTTGCTATCGTAAGAAGGGATGCCAAATATGATGAAAGAAAACAGAAAAAGATCCTCGAAAGTTGAATACACAAACAAGAATGTCCTCTGGTTTAACGGTAACGTTGACGCTAAGTACAGTCAAACCCTTTATTCGTAGTAACGTTTGACTCAAATGTAGCGGTGAGCACTGAATTTAATTCTCGAGCAGAAGAACAGACCTTTCAGATCCAGGTTTAAGTGGACAATTAATTTCAAACAAATCACTGTGGATACTTTGTCAACCCAAGCCTTAAGTAGGTGCCTTTGTTAAGAGGAATGCGAGAAAAGGTCTTTTAAATATGGACTTACGCCTAAGCTTACAGTGTCATAAAGCATGCAATTACTTTAATTGGACCCATCATAACTCTTGTATGCCCCTAACATTAAAAACAGTACAACAATGGTCGCACCGGGTAATGTAATTTGCAGTCTTTGCTAACATGGTAACAAAACAGAAGATAAGGGTTTTAAAATTTTTTAAGTGTTATTTCTATATCTATTTCTAAAGAGCCAGCAGTAAAACAACTGGACAGTGGTCACTTCCTTTAACACGCTGACGGATCAGACTATCGGATAGTTTAGGTACCAGTCTCTCGGACACCACAAAGTAATCAAGACGCCTGCAATGAAAAGTTATCATATCATTAACCAAAATTCTCGAATTTACTCTAAAGGCAGCCCTGCAGGGGTGCTTACCATTTAAACAAACCACCCGGGTGGAAATCTTGTGCATAAACATTAAACAAGAAAATTTGACATGGTGGGAGAACGACCCGCTACAATCCAAATCCGCTTAAGGTGGCTCCCTAGGGTATTTACTAATAATCCGAGCTATCAAGCATACGTTGCAGAAGGAAATCTAGTTACTTTGTCTTTGCGATTTTGTTCACGAGATTCACCGCTGAGGTTACCCATATAAGAAGGCTCCTTCATCAAGTTTCATTTTCTGGATTAAGGCCGTTGCCATGGAAACATCGCATCCTTAAACAGGCAGTAATTTTGTCTTTTTTGCCCATTTTTCCTTAATATTTCTAATTTCCCGCGGCGAAATGTCTTTAAACTTTGCCACTTTATATTAACGATATTGCTTAACATTTTAAAGTGGAAAAAACATGGGGTCGTTAGGACGGTTTTGCCAATATTTTGAAATTTGTAATTTTTCTTAATAGAGGAGTTTAGCTCTTATAGATTTTGACAAAAAAATGACAGTACAAAGGTACTGCGACTGTTAAGAAATGAGACGATTTTTAAAAAAATTTACGGAAGGAAACGCGAGAAATTCACAGTTAATTATCTGCTCTGACGTCACAAAAATCCGAAAAACACGCGTGGTTCGGGGTCGTGTGAGCAAAATACGCGCGCGAGCCATCACGCCCGCATGCGTATAATGCACAAAGCTACTGAAAACATGTGGTTTCTTTGAAGAGTACGAAAGCCATTGTTTTGAAGCCGTTTATTAGTATTATTACGCGGATATCTCGCCAGTTGAAAAAGGAGAGATAGCGGATTCAATTTTTTACCTAACACAGGATGTTTTCTTCGAAGTACTTGACTATTGTAGTTAAAATTCGAACCGTGGTGGTCACTCGTGAGGATGGCGATGAAGACAGTAGTTGTGCAAGGATCGCAATAAGCCCTTCATTTCCTAATCTGCTGTACGCTGTTTGCAGATCTTCAAATGTCAGCCCACTTCCGGATACTTTTTCAACCTTGTTCTTCTGTAGGGATAATTTCGACCGCGAAGTTTTTCTTTAAAAGTCTGCTGTAAAAGAAGGCGCCGATCTATAAATCGTACATCATGTCCTCAGCTACACGTACAAGACAGTAGGTCTCGACGGACAACTATTGCTTTCGTGAAGGGTCAATCTGTGAGTAAAAATGATTTCTCGTTGTGCAAAAACATTTTCTAGTGCATCTTGCATGTGCGTTGAAGGACGTTTGAAACAAGAAAAAATACAAGGATGTTGGTTCGTCGATGGAAAGGTTCCTTCGATTAGGATGCAAGTTAAGTGGGAAACCTTTTTTTCTGAAAAGTTTTTTAAACAATGTGATAGAGTCGGCAAAACAACAAAAAAATTCCACTCCCTGTTATCTTGTCTTAAAGCCACTTCTAGAATTACTTAAATCAAATCAAATGTAAGAGAAATAAAGAGACCGAGGAGCTCCGCCGGTGAAGACAATCTTCAGTGTTTGTTCGGGAATTGGCTCGATCTTTCAGATCTTTCCACTGAGCGTGAACCAAAGGCCAGAAACCGCAACATTGCTTCCTTCTGGGTTACTGTACTTACTTTGTTTTCTAAGTAAAGTTTCCACTCACCATTTACTTCGACTATTTAACGTTTAATTTGTCTACTTTTGAACGCGAACAAGAAGAAGAAACAGAAAACGAGATAAGTATGATTGAAAAGGGCGTTCGTACACTCGCTAACGTAAGTGTTCATGAGTTTCCAAGAGGAACTTATGACACCCAACTCTAATCAGGGCCAGTTATTTAACGGAGTATAACTAGTGTTTAACAAAACCGCTTTCTCAGCCATTTTCAGTTTGCCCAACGCTTTCATCCTAATACTATTTATCGTGAAAAGTTTCATGAACGCATAAGGTGTACACTGGAAAAGCACTTACTTTCTTAAAATGACCCACTATGGAAGAGGTCTGGAGGTCCAAATATTTGCTAAACCGAGGCCTAAGTTAGATTCCGTTTAAATAACCGGCCCTAAGTATATAAACGGGTCTGAGGGCTTGAAGATGACCTTCCACTAGTCTTCTTTCTCCTTGAAGAAGGATAAAAAGAAATTATGTAGCATTAGGCAAAGTAAGGTATAGAAGGATGCATTAGAATTTGAAATCATTCTCTCTTTTGAGCCAGTAAATGTTATGAGTAGCGATGTTTCCTCTTTCCAACAGCAACATTGGTTCTAGGTTACAACTTTTCCAAGTTTTCGAATGCAAATAGCCTAAAGCATAAAGCATAAAGGAAAGTCACATTACTATAAGTACATGTACGAGATGCTTAATAGAATTAATTTATTGACAATGATAAGGGACTTTAATTAACTCTAATTTAACCTATACAATCGAACCTCCGGTAAGTGACCCCCCAGAAATGCGAAGAATAAGTGGTCGCTGATAGGATGTGGTCAGTTATGAGAGTCGAACTGCAGAGTTCTCTCTTAAGAGGACTGAGAAGTTCGGATACATCTGTTTTTTTTGGACAGAATTTATTGCATGTAATTTCGGGTTACAGTATATGTAAATCCATGTTTTTTTTTTGTAAAAGTTCCTCTCATATTCTGGGCAACGTAGAGCATACAGGGAACACAAAGATAAGAGCATTGTATCAAATAGCAGCCACTTAAAAAGGTTAATTCTAAAAAGTGATTGCGGTCGCTTACGAAAGAATCCAACTTAAAGGATTTGGATGGGAAACTTTTGGTGTTTTGGATAAGTAGTCGCCACAACAGAATAAAGCTCATAGAATTAATCCCCCATATAGGCCCTCTACCCATCGTCATCCCTCTAAAGTTATATTTAGAACGTATCGGTTGTCCCGCGGATAATATTTCCTCGCGCGTTGCGTGTGGAAGCTTCGTGGAGGAGTGAAAGTGCAAAAGCGTGTCGGGAGTGCGGGAGTTGCGAAAAATGCCATACAAGAGAGGATAAAGACGGTTTATCCTCTCTTAATGCGAAATGAGAATCGTTTTTGAGAGGTTTTTTTTTTTTTTTTAAATTATTTGAGCATGTATCAATCGGTATTGGCATCGAGAGATAGAAAACTGTGAGAAGATTCACAAAGGAAATGAAGTTTGAAATAAAGTGTTGACAGGGTAAACACGACCCATAAGCTCAGGAGTGTGAAACGAGACCGCCTTAGAGTATGCTTCAAAACAACAACGGTGTTCTTTTTTTTTCTCTTTAGCACGTAGGTTATGCAGTGAATGGAGTATTTTAATTTTTTACCGACCAAATCTTAATTTGGCCGCTCTGATGCGTCTCCGTAAGGAAGACTTAAACCAATCAAAAGCCTTTCCCCGTATACCGACATCAGTATGTAGTCATTGCAATAATACTTCATAATTAACAGTGTTAAAGGCTGCACTTAAGGTGGCTCGACTGGATTTTTTGGGGGAGATACCTCTCAAGTTTGAGCCTTAACTACGTCGGCATGAGTAAAGATATGGAAAAAAGGTTACCACAACTGTATTATATAAAGACGAAAATTTCTTATGATCTGGGTTTTATTGCAATCGGAGTCGCCATGGCAACGTAACAACGCCATTACGTTTTTTATTTATCTTTGTGCTTCTCTGTACCAAGAGTTTTTTAAGAAATCGCTTAAGGTAGTTTGTACCTGCCGTAATTTGCTCAATTATGGCAAAGTTTGAACAAATTCTATGAGAGCGTTTTCCAGATATTTTGAAACGAAGTTTTCAGCATCATAAAAACAGTGAAATAGCACGCTATCCACACAATTAGCTAAATTTTTAAGAAAATGATAAGCTTTCGAAACGCAGGTTTATCTCATAGTGGTTTGATTCCATTGAAAACTGCGTACAAAAAAAGAGGAGAATTGCTCCGGGCGATCTCGAGTAAGAAGAATTTTAGTAACTTGCATTCAGCTGCTTTTGTTACAGTTTTTGCACATAATTTGGTCCATGCCTACAAATTTCGCATTTTCCAAAAAACCGCTCGAGAAATTTGTTTTATCAATTTTGCAATACCGAGATCTGAGACCTAATCTGCACCCTCCACATTGACAGGTCGTGGGGCATTTAGTAATTACTTTGTGGTTTGTGGTGTGGTTTACACTTGATTAATTTGATCTTAGATGCAGTTGTTAAGCACTAATTTTCTTTGACCTCTTTAAAGTCTTGAGCTTGTTCTTGCAGCCAAATAAACTTTTAGTAAAGAGTTTAGTTTCTTTGGTCTCTCCATATTACATGTATCTGAATAGCCGCATGCGCCGGGTGTAACTTTTGGTCCGCGTAAAGGTGATGATGATTTCCGGCTATGTTCTGACGCTAGACGCTGGACGCTCTTACTGTTTGCAGAATGTTGAATTCTCACGGTAAATTATGTTCAGATCCGAATTGTTGTCTAAACCGAAGCTACACCAAGAACATTCCTCAGGCGCTGATACCATCCATTTTGTTTTTCTTGATACAAGTGAGTCCTTAGACTGGAGCACGATGTCCAGTTACTGTAGTTCTTTCGTTATTAATTATTTGAAGCTTTACATTCTATGCCGACTGTACTTTTTCTCCTTGAAGTTTCATTGGTCCACAAAACGTATACATGCGACTCGTTTTCCTACGACTGCAGTTTTTTAACCTAAACTACGTCTTCCGCCAACTTAACAATTTGATTCGCGAACGTTGCGAAGCATTGCGTGAGACTTCGCCCACCTGCAAACGTTGGTAAAATTAAGGACATATGATTGGTTATCACTCAACCCTCTTGGGAACAACAGATCTCCGAGAAGATCTAAAAATATCTTTTGAGGGATTACGATGGGTATTAAGGGCCTATATGGGGGATTAATTCTCCGAGCCTTATCCTCTCTTGAGGTCGCACATACAGGTTAGGCTGTACTAATAGTTTTTGATCCGTTGAAAAGAAATCAGGTGGTTTTAAGCTTAGTGGCGGGATAAGTGTAACTGAGATACATAAGATTTGAGACTTACAGACTCGTTTAGTCTTGTTCTATAAAACATGCCCAGCACTCGAAACACCTTAAACACTTATTAATTTGAGAGGACAAATAACTTTAGGTTCGCCGGCTCAATGCTCCAATGACAATAATGGCTGTCCGTCTCAAACCAAGTGTGATATTTCATCATAATTTTCTGGAATCTCTCAGATAGAGTAGATATCGATCCAACCGCTATTCTATTTTTTTTCTTATTTCTAAGCCTTTTCAAAAAGTAAAACAGAAACGAACACTCGGAGGAAGAGAAAGGAAAGACTGAAATACGTCAAAAGACGTATTTATAATCAGAAACTATCAGTTGTTTCATTATACATACCAATCACAAACACCCGTTGTAGGATTGTAGCCTTGAGTGCTGTAGTTAAATTTATGCTAGCGGACGTTTTCAATGACGAAGAACTTCCAAACAATCGTGTTTGCAAGGAAACACAGTTTAGTTCATAAGACGGGCGAAGCAAATGCTACTATTCTTGTGCTTTTTCCCGCCAAATAATTCAGTATTACTTCCTGGGAAAGATTTGCCCAGGGAAAGTAAAATTGCTTACTTAATATAAAAATTTATCTGTAGCACGATTTTCTTAGGTTGGTCGAAAACATATGCTTGACAACTTTTATTTATTGCTCGCTTTTAACATTATTTATCGCTCAGTATAAGTAGCTTAAGCTTGTTGCTCTAGAACCTGTAACAAAGTCGTTTAGTTCTTTCTGGTAGAATTTTTTCTAGAGGCAAGCATGATCGCCAAGAATTATTAGCATGTAACCTCGTTTAACTAACTAATTTAAGGTAAGACTTGTATTACATGTTAAATGCCCTGACAGGACACTGCGTATAAACAAAACTTTTAATCTGCAATAATCCATATCTCATTGCAAAAAAATTCAAGTGCTAAGCTTGTATAGGATATAGTTAATTATTTTATGGAAACATTTATCAAGTTTTGCATGGGTCTAGGAAAACCAACGATATTGTGGTACTGTTTGAATTTGTTCATCTTTCCGGTCTCATTTTGCTGGCTTGTGAGATCCTCGGGTCTCAGAGGTAAACGAAGCATTTGTGTTGATGAAAAAATAATGCAAACCAGATCCATTCTGATGAATACCTTTTGGCCTCCGTCACCAGTGCCACAGTAGACCACAGTAAACTTGGTTTCACTTGAGCCATTTTTCTCTTACATTTTAGCTTTGCAGTTTTTCAGTCTGAGACTAGAAACAAAAACAAAAAAAAATAGTTCGGTCAAGTAACGTCATTTATATAAGAAGAACTGCATAATTTATTCTTGTAGTGTTGTGTACAATTTAATAATTTAATAATTTTTATGCTTGTAGTTTAAATGACGTGCAAACCTCAGGCAATCATGTTTGGCAAGGAAGCGCAGTTCAGTTTTTAAAGAGAAAAATACAAGTTTACCAGTCAAGTTTAGCTCCCATGGCTACCTCTAAACCAGACCAAAGTTTAAAAAAACGGTTCGTCTATTTTTGAAAAGAAGCAAATAAAGTCGAAAGATCTGGAGCACATTCCAGATGATCAAATCCCGTCAGGAATCGATATCAAGGATTTTGTGGTATTGGGTAAAACTGGATTTAAACTGTGTTTTAGTCCTGTGTTTTTTTGGTCGCTTAGTTTTTCCACATACAGCAAGAGGACATGAACGTCCTTTCGGTCCTTTTGCCAAAGGCGGGATACCAATACAGAGCTTCCTATGATCTGCCATAAACATGTTTACCATAGAAGGCTTTTTCACATGCAAAAAGATTTTGCCTTTTACCAGTTATAAAGATGGAAATATGTAAGCAAAGGCTAGATACAACACAACAGTGGTATATGTGAGCTGGTTTCTTTTTTCTGTGAATATGATAACATCAATAAAGCCTATGACCGGCATTAGATGTGTTCGACGTGTACACTTTTACCCCTTTACTCAAAGACGAAAGCGACAATTTTCACGAACACCTTAACAGACAGAGCGCGAGCATATAGTTTACCAAAGAGATCGAAGAAAATGGTAAAAAACCATTTCTAGACTGCTTGGTCACCCGCGACAACAAACGAACGGCAATTTACAGAAAACCGACACAAACCGACCGATTACTAGACCAGAGGTCAATTTAATAAAACTCTTACAATGTTACTAGCTGTACTGTACAAGTGAAGCTATCGTTTTCGGACACTAAAAAAATAGCTAGCCGGCTACACTTGTAAAAGTTTTTCCGAGCGAAGAGAGGCGCCGAAGGCACCTCGCCTCGAAAGGTCTATAATCTGGTCACGCGCGTGGTGTTAACGACCTGCAAAGTCAGCCTGCCCTTCTATACTTGTTTATACAATGATGTGAATGCTACGCGCGCTGTGATTGGTCGTTGCCCATGATCTATTAGAGTACAGATACATGGATGACGTCACGGGAAACTTGTTTTCTTTGTTTTGTTCAACGTGGCACGCGGTTTTGAAAATGTTTGTGAGATTACTTCGGATTGAGGCAAGTGAAAGCTTCGGAAAAAGTTTAGCAGGAGCTATTTACAAAGAAGAAAAATGGAGAAACGGAGACCAAAAAAGCTATTGACTACTTGACAATGCCTAAACTACAAGAAATCTTCACAACAGTTGCCATCGTGTGTCTTCGCTACGAGAGACTCGCTGTTTTGCAAAATGTTTTCGCTATTATTCTTCTTTGGGCAAGAAAAGACGGTGAAAAACTTTTCGAAGAAACTGTACACAAGTAAGATAAAGAAGAAGCTAAGATGAAAAGTTGGGTTTGGGACTTAAAAAATGCCTAAACTAGCACAAATCCTCAAAAGGTCAAGCGGTTCGAGGCAGGTGTGCTTATCGGTCTTTTTCTTTTCCGATCATTGTATAAAACAAATAGATTCCATGTTGCCGTGGGTCTGTTCAGTAATAGATCACACAGGACATCAAAATGTGCTAAAAACAACAGTGACACACTCGCCTGCGGCTCGTGTGCCACTTCTTTGTTTTTACGACATTTTGACGTCATCTGTGATCTATTACTGAATAGAAGCACGGCAACATGGAATCTATTTGTTAAATATAGCGCAATGGTGTCCGCCCTGACGTCATTTAGTGTGTGACGTTACGGAGCATTTTGTCAGTTTCCAGGCAACACCGAAGAGTGTCTTGCTATCGGTGGGGTTTTTTGGAGGCCGTTTCAAGAGTCGGTAAGTGCCTTTTGCATAATGAGCCTTAAGGTGGCTCCCTAGAGTAAATTGGCCGGGCGCAGCCTGAGCACTAGTATGGTGCGAGCTTTAAAATCCGCGCGACGTCCACGCAGAAATAAAACAACCATGGTCCCACAGTTTCGAAATATTCTCCCAGAAAAACTTCATTAACTTTCTGTTGAAGCTCATTGTGCAAAAAGATTGGTTAGTGTAGGTCAAACATTTATGAGAGGAGACAACACCGGTTACAAGTCACTATCGATCTTCCATAAGAGTAAATTGTAAGTAAAAACAAAGCAGAAATTTTCCAAAGACATCAATTCTTTCGCTTCAAAAGTAGACAAACGTAAAATAGTCGAAGTAAATGCTGAATGGAAACTTTACTAAGAAAACAAAGAAGTAAGTACACTAACCCTGAAGGAAGCAATGTTGCTGTTTCTAACCTTTGGTTCGCGGTCAGTGGAAAGATCTGAAAGATCAACCCAAGTCGTGAACAAACACTGAAGATTGTCTTCACTGGCGTAGCTCCTCGGTCACTTTATTTTTCTTACACCTGATTTGATTTAAGAAATTCTAGAACTAGAATGGCCTTAAGGCAAGATTATAGGCAGTGGAAATTTCTTTTTTGTTGTTTTTCCGACTCTATTACATTGTTCAAAAAACTTATCGGAAAAAAGGTTTCCCACTTATAAACGTGTAGCCTAATCTAAGGCCTTTTCATCGACGAACCAACATCCTTGGACTTTTTCTTGTTTCAAAAGTCCTTAAACGCACATGCAAGATGCACTAGAAAATGTTTATGCACAACGAGAAATCATTTTTGAGTCACAGATTGACCCTTGACGAAAGCAATAGTTGTCCGTCGAGAACTACGGTCTTGTACGTGCAGCTGAGGACATGATGTGTGATTTACAGATCGGCGCCATCTTTTACAGCAGACTTTGAAAGAAAAACTTCGCCGTCGAAATTATCCCTAAAGAAGAACAAGGTAGAAAAAATATCCGAAAGCCTGTGGGCTGACATTTGAAGATCTGTAAACAGTGTACAGCAGATGAGGAAATGTAGGGCTTATTGCGATCCTTGCACAACCACCGTCTTCATCTCCGACGATCGTCAGTCCACACGAGTGACCACTACGGCTCAAATTTTAGCTACAATAGTCAAGTACTTAGAAGAAAACATCCCGTGTTAGGTATAAAATTGAATCCGCTATCTCTCCTTTTTCAACTGGCGAGATATCCCCGTAATAATACTAATAAACGGCTTTAACAATGGCTTTCGTACTTTTCGAAGAAACCACATGTTTTCAGTTGCTATGTGCATTATGAGCACGCGGGCGTTATGGCTCGCGCGCGTATGTTGCTCATACTGACTCCGAACCACGCGTGTTTTTTTCCTTTATTTTTTGTGACTTCAACGCAGTTACTTAACCGTGAATTTCGCTAATTTTTTTTTAAAAAAATCGCCTCATTGTTAACAGTTGCAATACCTATGTGCTGTCCTTTTTTCGTTAAAATCAGCTCATTCAGCTGTAAGAGCTAAATTCCTCTATTAAGGTGATTCCCTGGTTTTGCACTGCGCATCTCTTACTGCGCATAACAAGATGGCCTCCGTAAAAAAGAGCATGTGATGTAACATTATTAAAATGAAGTTGACCCAAGAGAAACGCTATTGCAATTTTTGCTTGCGGTTGTTTCTTGCCGAGGTGAGACTCAGTGTGGTGGGAATGTGCATAATGTAAGCAATACGCGTGTTGCTTAGTCCGACTTCCTCACGGAGATCGAACCTCGATAGTGGATGTTTAATTTGTGCTTATTCACTTTGATTTTCATTTAAACGCTTTCTTTATCACATTGTGTCCTAAATGTGATATCTCGATGTAAATTCTGTAAAAACGGATTTTTTAATACTTTCTTTCCCCTTTCGCATACATTCTATTTTGAAACTCGCCCCAGTCCTCTCTCAAAAATCGAGGAAAATGCATTTGGTGCACACTTTCTGCAGCTCTACCGCAAAAACGAGTACGGTGACCCCCATTTTTCATTTCATGATTTTGATGACAGTGCTTCCTTTCGTTGAGAAAAGAAAGGCACCAATCTAAGTTCATGTTTTTAGCAATTTTACTAAATTGTATTGAGCTATCACGTGTCGAATAGCGCGTGTCCAATTTAATCCTACTTTGTAGCGTAAAGTAAAAACAAGGGCATTAAAAGGCATTTTTCTGGTACGTAAGTGGATAAACAAAACATTAAAGTCAAATTCTGTGCGATACCACATGTATCATTGAAAAAATCTTTTCTTTTTGTCTAGTTTTGGGCTGCGCGCGGTTTTGGTCAAAGGGTCCAAAATAACCGTATTTGTCAGCATTGTGACGTCAAAACGAGCACGGTGACCCCCACTTTTTATTACCTTTTTATCATCTTCTTGACTTGTTACATCAGTGTACCAAGTTTCATCTACAATCTATGTTAGGTTCTTTTACTAGGGAATCACCTTAAGACAAATTACAAATTTCAAAATATTGGCAAAACCGACCCCATGTTTTTCCACTTTAAAATGTTAAGCAACATTGTTAATATAAAGTGGCAAAGTTTAAAGACATTTCACCAAGGGAAATAAGAAATATTAAGGAAAAATTATAAAAAATGATAGATAACAGTCCGCTTCAAAAAGTCTTCCTTAGGGTGTTCGGCAGAGGAAAATTCAAGAGCTGCTTTCGGGCGGTTGGATAAAAAGAAAGTAACTTTAATTTCGTTTCTTGACTAAAATAGTAACGTTACCCTATTGACGAGAGATAAGACACAACTCAAGATTCAAGGTTAATAAAGAGATTTAGCCAGAGCTAACAGCAAGCTCACTTTAATATTTATAGTTTCCTCAAAGAAAATATAAAATCGAGTAATACTAAAGACAAGGTGGATACAACGAGCGCTTACCATTTGATGGAAAACCCGGAAATTTCGGGGAGAATTCAAATGGAACGGTTCATCCCGGTGGAAATTTTCCGGAAAAAAAGTAACACCTTTGGAGGTATTACCTTTTTCCCGTTCTTACCGAAACGAGCGAAATTTTCGGTTCCATTTGTTTGGATTGCCAGTGCCAGGCTTCATGTCGAGAGAAAGTGAAAAGTTTACCGGTATTTTGTAAATGGTACAACTCAACCCTGTTCCTGTTTTCAGTGCCAAAAAATAATACCAGTGCCATTTGAAGGAAATTTTTCACCGAAATTTCCGTACAAATGGTAAGCGCTCAACGAGAACGGTAAAAAACAACAATAGATCTAATTAGCAAACCAACAACTTTGCACGTGCAGCACACCTTTTTTCTAATTAGTAAAAAAAAAACAACTTTGCCGCACACTTTTTTGTACATTCCTTGATCTTCCTTGCCGCTGTTTCGCACGACTAAAGGTGATATAGCTGGTTTCCATGCAATCTCGGGAGACACAAATAACGATGGTGAAACGAGAAAATGCTGGTGGACAAAAAAAAACGAGCTAATGAGCGATCTTTTGTATACCGTTCACCAGCATGGCGGCGATGACGTAAACGTGAAAACCACCTATTACACGAGACGATTCGCTACGACGACTTTTAGCGCAACAGCGTTGCAACATTGTTGCGACACTGTTTCCAATAGTTACAACATTGTTCCAACATTGCAACACCGTGTTGCGCTAAAAATCGTCGTTGCGAATCGTCCCGTGTAACATCACCTTAAAACGTGAAACTTCTTTTTACTTCCTTTTTGCACGTTTTATGGAGGAAATGTTTGTGTTCCTGTTCACTCTGTTTTTTCACTGCCGCTCATTTTCACCTTGATAGCAGCTAGAATTTCACCTTTTTTTCACCGCCATTATGTATTATTTTCATGTTTTTCTTCCAACGAAATTGGTCTCCGTTATCCAAGTTGATAGACATTAAAATCTAGTTGAAAGAAAGACTCGTGCCTTTTTTTTTCTTTCTTTCAAAAAGTCCGGGTGGCCATGTGATTTACCGCCGAAACGAACGGGGTGCTTGAAACGCAAAATTTTACCTCAGCAAGAGACTATAAAGGGGACAGAGAGGGCATCCCCCATATACACCCTATTCCATAGGTAATTCGTCTCGAGTTATTTTTAACACCACAGATCTCAAGGGGGATTAGACAACAGCCAATCAGATAGCGCGAATGTGTTCCGCGTGGATGACCCACGCTGAGAGCCACGCGTCCTTCACGAAATGACGCAGAACAAAATGGGGGAAGACGCGGAGAGCGATTTTGCTATTTCTTTTGTCGACGAAAACGACTACAGAGAGATTTCTGCGAAAGCTGTGTCAGGGAAACCGAAATTAAAAAAGAATCGCCCTTCCTCTCTTGTATAGAGCTAACAGTAGAGCAGGGAAATCCTTAACACACTGAATATTCTCTCAGGATCATTTATAATTTACAGTTTGAAGAGAGCAATTTCTGGTTTGATGTTTGTTTTTTTCAGTCTTTATAGCGATTATTCCTACCCACTTACTTTGTCAATTGTAGGCGAACCCTCCTAAAGCTGAATTTCAAGGGACCATATTCAAGCTCAGAAAGAGAAATAAAATTTCGTCGTTGCTTATTTGCGTCCTCCATAAAACGCGAAATTAGGCATTTTCACGTCGTAGTCGTGCAAAAACGGGAAAGAAATGAACAAAAAAGTGTGTTGCACGTGCGAAGTTGTTGTTTTGCTAATTAAACCTATTGTTTTTTTGACGCTCTAGTTGTCGTCCGCGTCGTTGGATCTTAAACTCCCTAAATTGTACAAACGACCGGTTTCAATAGACCGGCGAAATTTCTCATTTTATTAAAGCATTGAGGTTACGACAACTTCGAGTTAAACTGATTTCACGGGTTGTCAAAGAGTCCAGCGATTCCTTTTTCCCAGGTGAGCGCCGACTCATTTCGCTTCGATATTCAGGAATGCTCTCGATCTTTTTACGCTTTCATTGCCTCTCGCCCGACATGTTTTGCACGGCGTTTGGTCATGCGAAACCTCCACGAAACATCCACGCCTCGCGCGAGGTAACTTTATCCCGATTCTAAAAATAACTCGAGACGAATTACCTATGGAATAGGGTGTATATGGGGGATGCCCTCTCTGTCCCCTTTATAGTCTCTTGACCTCAGCTACAACGTAGTCCTCCCTCGACGGGCTGACTCCCGACTCCCATCCCCCTTCCCCAGAGTCTGTACGGTCAGCGTTCGCTCGTACGCTAACGTCATAACCAAATTTTTTCCGATGGATAGATTACCAAATTTTCTTAGCTTTGGGGCTCCGCGCGTGTCGAGCTCCGCTATTAACTGTTTACGTGTCAGATATCATGTTACTCGAGCGGCAATTGGGATATGAAAATAGTATCTTTTTGCTAATTTCATAAGCTTGATGTTTTGTCTTGCTTATTAAGAAGAATTAGAATAAGCATTTCAATCCTACATGCAAGTCTAAAAGATATTGCACTTTTTCATAACCGGTATGAATTCTTCTGCTACATAACTTTAATTGTTCCATCATGCACAATACAACACGATTAAAAACACCAGGCTCTTCCAGCTGAGTAACGCTTGAGAGAACGCAGTTTCTTTTGCACAGTTTCCCACTTTCTAACAATAAAGCTTGTTTGATGTTAGACACGGATGGATGGTTTGGTAAATTAAAGCACATTGCGTCATAAAGGGCAAGAAAAGGAAGGTCCGAGACCCGGATGTTACTTAAGTGGCCGTTACGAGATTCCCGGACACCCAACCCCCCTTTCGTCGGGGACGACCGAGGCATTCACTTTTTATGAAAGTGAGAGCAAGTGAATTCTCTACTTACCGGTGCCAAAGTGAATGGTGAACCGGCTCCCCCACCCCCATGTGTACACGGTACTCCCTTTCAAATGTCAAATCTAATCTTGCTATCGTAACAAGGGATGGCAAATATGATGAAAGAAAACAGAAAAAGATCCTCGAAAGTTGAATACACAAACAAGAATGTCCTGTGGTTTAACGGTAACGTTGACGCTAAGCGCAGTCAAACTCTTTATTCGTAGTAACTTTTGACTCAAATTTAGCGGCGAGCACTGAATTTAATTCTCCAGCGGAAGAACAGACCTTTCAGATCCAGGTTTAAGTGGACAATTTCATACAAATCACTGTGGATACTTTGTCAACCCAAGCCTTAAGCAGGTGCCTTTGTTCAGAGGAATGCGAGAAAAGGTCTTTTAAATATGGACTTACGCCTAAGCTTACAGTGTCATAAAGCATGCAATTACTTTAATTGGACCCATCATAACTCTTGTATGCCCCTAACATTAAAAACTGTACAACAAAAGTCGCACAGGGTAATGTAATTTGCAGTCTTTGCTAACATGGCAACAAAACAGAAGATAAGGGTTTTAAAATTTCTTAAGTGTTGTTTCTATGTCTATTTCTAAAAAGCCAGCAGCAAAACAACTGGACAGTGGTCACTTCCTTTAACACGCTGACGGATCAGACTATCGGATAGTTTAGGTACCAGTCTCTCGGACACCACAAAGTAATCAAGACGCCTGCAATGAAACGTTATCATATCATTAACCAAAATTCTCGAGTTTACGCTAAAGGCAGCCCTGAAGGGGTGCTTACCATATAAACAAACCACCCGGGTGGAAATCTTGTGCATAAACATTAAACAAGAAAATTTGACATGGTGTGAGAACGACCCGCTACAATCCAAATCAGCTTAACAAACTAAAAAGAGTAGAAATATTGCATCGCCTCAGAAGACAGCCCATATTTTCTGAAGCTTCCCAAACGGAATGGCGGGAACCATTTGATTTTCCAACAGGAATTTTCGGTTTCCATGTAAATAGTGAGTACCCCTGCAGATCACAGTGTTAATAGAACATTAATAGAGAATGATGCTTTCGTATTTATCAGCCTCAAGCGGAGTAACTGAGAGTTTGATCAAGCGGTGTCTTTCGCCACTTTTTAAAATTTTGGTATGGAAAACAGTTCGACCCAATAAGAGACGGCAAACGAAGATTCTCTCCTGTGAGAATGATCGTACGTCCAATCAAAATTTGCGCACGATGCCTTTTTCTCTGCAATATAAGCGATTTTCGTATGACCTTGAAAAATGGTTTCGGTAAGTGATCGTTATTTGTTTTATCAGCCAATGGATGAAAAGATCAAACCATGGACTCCTCGTTTTCCCGCCAAAGAAAACCCTAATATGTAAAAGAAATTGTTCGGTTAGTCAATCGTGTTGTAGTATAACCGTCAAAGCGAAGTATCGATTGATTTCTAGAAAATTCTTCGGGCATGAAGTTTTTATACCCGAGCGTTCGCTTAACCAACGAAAAGCCACGCGCGTTTGTATCCGTTCGACAAACCAATCAAATCGATCTATTTCCTTTCGTTTGTTGTTTCTGATTGTTCGCGCGTTTTCATTTTTCATACGAAAGTCGCTCTATTCCCACATTTTTGTGTTTGTACTACTCTCGCTTCAGTCTTTCAACATGATATCAGACAAGGTAGAATGAGGTAGATGATTCTCTCTTGGGTATCGGGGCGTTTCGACCGAAGGTCAGTTCGCCAGATGGCAGTTCGCCCAGACTACGTCGATTCGCCCGATTTGTATTTGTCGTTCTTTTAGCCAAAGAAAAAGGAATAAGCATGGAAAGACAGTGACTGCACATGTGGAATCCAAGGTTAACTAAAATAACATCTCGGCGAAGTAGGTTCACCATGTTGTAGAGAGTTGTAATGTTATCGGGCGAATCGACTTAAGTTCCTCTCTTGTATTAGATTAATGCCGAGCGAGTACCGTACTCGGGCATCAAGTGCTAAGCTTAGTAGTGCAGCAATGGCAACGGAATGAACCGAAAGGCGTGATGCGAAAGTACTGTACAGTACCGCAAATGCTCCTCAAAATGACCTAAAATGATCCTCGACCGTAAATGATCCCCAACTTGGACCGCAAACGAAAAATAAGAATGACTTGGACTCGAGTTCGCGGATGATCGTGTCAATTTTATTGTTATTACAATTATTGCTTTTGAATATTTTATAGTTCTACAACCAGTTGCAAAAGTACTTAAGACACTGTACCGTATTTTGGCATAAATGGCCTGTCCATGATCTTGTGCTTGTGATCCCCCCTCCACCCCTTATCAAAGTTGCTAGCAATACAAGACCATACTCAAAACTTGGAGGAACAACTTTGAATGAGAGGGAGGAGGGAGGTCAGTATTATATTTTACAGACCTGTGACCAGGAGCGATTTGAAGCAAGAAAGGTCGTTTTTCCGTGGGAGTGTCTCATCATTTTTGCAACTGGTTGTCTGAGTCCTTCATACCCCTATAGCCGTGGTGCACGATTTTTAAACGGGGTAAAACGTGGTGCACTCTTAGCACCTAAGGAGGTGGTTATAAAAAACAATATTTTATTTTTGTCGGTTTGCCTGTTTAAAAATGGCGAGACAAAAACGGCAGTTCTTGGCCCTTTTGTTTATGTGGTAATAGGCAACAACTTGGGCTTTTAAAGGAAGCACGTGGCAAAAGATGCCACACCATCTTAAGTAGGCTGCAACGAAAGGGGTTTTTGGTCCTAAAACGCTACAGAGATGCGAAAAATAATATATTTTCTACGAACTCGGTTAAAAGATGTTTATTTATGGAAGGAAAGTGACGTAAGATGCCCCGCTAGATCAAGGAGATAGCTTTTTGTTTTTGTTTCCGATAAGTACGTGGACGTGGTTCCTCTTTTATCACCTGCCATTTACAGGAAGGAAAAGTTACGCTAAAAAGCAGCTGTTGGCGACTTTACTTTACTTAACACAAGTTTGGATTTGTGTTTACTCTTTGGTCGTCTTACAACTTTGTTTCGATTTTGAAGCTCGAGTGTGGCTATAGGCATCAGATAATGAAAATTCACGGGCGTATTTCAGTGACATAGTCGCGAGAGCTCGCATATAACGTGGCTTTGTAGTTCTGTACTTGGTAAGGACATTTATTTCTTTGCAAGAAGGAAGACACTATCCCCAAGAAAAGCAATTTTCCAGCACAGCAATGTCAGGAATTTACGTGCTTCAACGGTCTACACGGTCTACCATCATATGAGATAAATATAATAATATATTCTATTTGTTACTGTTGCAGAATGGGAGCCCGTCAGAAAATAGAAATTAACATAGCACACAACTTTTTCTGCTCTCTAGCTCTAACCGACTTTAATAACCATCTTATTTTCACCGTAGTAGACGAAAAAAAACTGAACGGTTTTACTTTAACAGCGATGTTGAAAAATAAGTCACGCGGTGTACCGATTACATAACGCCATTGCATATCAAATGTCATTGCGTTACAGATACAGGGGTGAAAATGAAGGTTTGGCAGCTTTATTCCCAACTGTAGTATCTCTAAATAACAAGAAAAGGAAAATTATGCTGTTATTATGCATTCGCGCTTCTCAGAGTTTAATTACAACGCCGAAACTTTAAGCTATGTCACGGTAGATAATGGCGCATGCGTTACAACAAAACTGAGGCAAAATTTACAAGTCACTACATTCTTAAGCGCTTTTTTAGGCAGTTTGATATCAATGACAATGATGTATCGGCTGGGAAAAGCAACACAAAGTGTCATTCTATTTATTTATGTCGCTGTAGTCTTCGTTTTGGGAATTTAAGACGTGGAAATCGCTTGTTGAAGTAAACCTTAAATGAGACAACCAGTTGCAAAAGTACTTGAGACACTGTACCGTATTTTGGCATAAATGGCCTGTCCATGATCTTGTGCTTGTGATCCCCCCTCCACCCCTTACCAAAGTTGCTAGCAATACAAGACCATACTCAAAACTTGGAGGAACAACTTTGAATGGGAGGGAGGAGGGAGGTCAGTATTATATTTTACAGACTTGTGACCAGGAGCGATTTGAAGCAAGAAAGGTCGTTTTTCCGTGGGAGTGTCTCATCATTTTTGCAACTGGTTGTAGCGCTATAGAAATTCTTTATAATTATCATTTTCATTAGAAAGTAGTAAAAGTATAATTTTGCTTCTCAAATAAATACATAAATGAAAAGTAAATGAAAAATCAATTCCAGACTTTGTTTAAAGCAAACGAGAAATATACTCGAACACACTAATTTTAAAATATTGTTAAGTCAAAGGAACAAGAAAATGGCTGCGCAACGTAGTGTCTTCTTTGATTACTATTTAACAACTAAGCTTTCACGTACTGTAGTTAACTTCGATATAGATTAAAACTTTCTCAAAATCAATCAATGTTAACTTGACAAAATAATCAAAGTGAAAGTAACATTATTCCAGTTAAATAGCAGTTTTTGTGTAATATGCTCGTTGTGCATTTTCGTTAATAGGTCATGAAGCATTCGCTGGCTAGCCCGAAAGGCCCCATTCTAGCTTTATTTTTGCGGGACTTGGGGTCAGTCTAAAAATACGTTTGTTAAATGGAGTCACTAGCCACGTGCTTACCGTAATCTGGATGTTGGCATTCTTGACAATTTGATCTTCTAGGTGTTAAAATAGTAGAGTTATTTCTGCGTAGCGTCTTGCCTGTCCTTACAGCGACGAAACAAAATTTGAAGCAATTGCCACGGGAAGAAGTACGGTTGATACCATATCCTTTTCATATTTATTCTTTTTTTACGCGTTGTATAAATTAACCTGTCATCTGGCGTCCTAATTCCCTTTTTCTTTAGAGGGCGGGAAGAAAAGGTTCCTTTTTTCCCTCGAAGGTTACGTTGTAAACACCCCATTCTTCATCCACTATCCAACTAAGATCCACTCCATTCGTCAATTTTTCACGGAATCATTTGCGGTACATCTTAGGGATCATTTACGGTTGAGAATCATTTGCTGCCCATTTTGGGGATCATTTGCGGTACTGTACAGTACTGATGTTGTTTTGCTTATTAAATCTATTTCTTTTATGACGTTCTCATTGTCCTCACCGCTGGTCAAGCTCCCTATGTTTGCTAAAGTATGGATAAGACACTTCGCAAATAATAACTAACTTATAACTAACTTACCAGCCAACATTCTTTGCGCGGGCGTTTCTCATATAAGACCAAAATGAATACTCTTTAGGTTTGTCAGGATAAAAGTGACGGAACGAATCAATAAAGCCTTCCTCCAGCAGTTCAGTGAAGCCTTGTCTTTCTTCTTTTGTAAAACCAGCATTTTTTGTGTTGGTCTTTGGGTTTTCTAAGTCTTTAAGAAAGGAGAGGGAGAAAATAAATGTAATATCAGTTATCAGCGGTTTTGACATGGAAAGGGTTCTGCAAAATCTACTGTCTACAGGAGAATTGGTAGAAAGTTTTTTAGGATTACTTGGGTAGAAAATGCAAGCCATTATTGGTTAATGGGGTTAGCATTGGTTTACATCGGCCTAAAACCCCTTGGAAACCTTACGAAGTTTACACAACAAAGTATTCCTCATGGCTTCGGTTTCCACAGTGGTGTGGATGTATAGTGTGGAAGCGATAAGGAATACTAATTTGCGTAAACTTCATAAGGTATCTAAAAGGTTTTAGGGTGATGGGATCTTATTATGGGATCTTCTTAGTTCGGAAAACATTTAAAAATCGTAACTAACGCTTTTTCGGTCCCAGGAATCGTTGTGTGAAAAGCTTGTTCCCAATCTATCCGTACGGTTATGGGTGGAGACATAAAACCTGGCGTGCACGTATTTTTTAAACAGAAGAATAATTGATTAACAGGATCAACAGCCAGAAACTAACCTATCTCTTTGTGAGCAACATTAAGGTCACCACACAGTATAACAGGTTTGTTTTTGTCCAGATTCTTGAGGTAATCCCTGAAGTCTTTATCCCAACCCTGTCTGTAGTCAAGCCTACAAGGCAAGGACGTGTAAAGTGAAAAACACTTGATAAATTCAATCGAGAACTGATAAGCCTTAGTGGGGACTTTTAAGAGTCGCCAACTAACGACACACTTTCCAGATCGAATGAGAATTTGGACATGTTAGTTTTTGACGAGAGGGACAACCAGAACAAAATAGAATAACGTAAACTGTCGCTTATAAACCTTTCGTAGTGGGGTGGGGGCTTAGGAGGGCTTATTATACCGGTCAACGGAGGGGCCTTTATCCGAAAGGGCTTATGACTCATTCTCCAAACTGAAGAAAAAACTTAAAGAATTCGTGGATGGAATTTGACAAAGAATCAAAGTGTTTTTTTGCACGTGATCATTTTGAACTCTCATAACCTTTTCTGTTGCTGATGTACTGACATTGTTGGAAGAAAATTCAGTACCGGGAACTGATAAACCTGTGGCCCTCTATATGTTCCCAACCAACGCAAGACACGTGTTGACCACACGTGTCTTATGCTGGTTGTCTTCCTGACGTGGAAGTAATGACCCTTGACCCTTTCTTATTCTTCTTTAAACTGTACTTACCTTGAAAGACCACGCCCTGCATTGGGCACATCTAAAAGAGAATAAAAGGAATACATACGGTAACATTTATTTTCAACAAGTTACCTTTTAAATGTAAAAAAATTAATAATAATAATAAAGATTTTGCTAAACTATGAGGGAATGCTGTGGTAGTGGATGTGGTTGTCATCGTTGACATCACAGCAGTACACTGTACTGTACAGCTATAGTACTGTAGTAATAATACCAGTAGTGATAGCCCTTGTATTAGTAAGCATTTGGCGATGTACATTAGTATAAGACTACTCACATGATGCCACTAAATAAAACTCCTTAAATTCAGCTGTTATAACTCTTCCTTCATTGTCATGCTCTGCAATGCCTGAAAAACATGATACGTTTTGACTCTTTGCCACACATAGTGACATTGCTGTTTATTTTTATCTGTAAAAGAGACATTCGTGCAGGGTGAAAGTTGACTGTACATGCAATTAATTCCCAAGTGACTTCTGATAAACTGCTAGATTCTCCTTTGAATTTTCCTTTATGTGTTTGTCAATCAAAGAGAGAATTAGAGATTGCATCAGGAGACACTTAGTACCTTATTCCTACATAACCATACATTAGATACCATTTATATTATAATGTTAATACTTACATTGTAATTTCCAGGAAAATGCACAAATAACAGAGATTTACAATAAAGTTCATAGCAAATTCAGGTTGACATTTTTCAAATTTAGAAATGAGCAAATAAAAACCGTTGTGTCAGTGTTCAGAGTAAATAAAATATAAATAATATTAAAAAATATTAATCCATGTACATGACAAGTAAAGGAAAACCTTGAGCCTCACAGTGCTACAACATCTAAAACATATCAACTGACCTATACCATAGGATACATTCAATGGCTTTGTCTTGCTGCAGAGTCTAAAATAAAATACATAATCAAAAGAATATCAATTTAATAATTAATGTAATAACTACAATGATTTGGTGTATGTGGTATACTTGGAATAGGCTTTACAACAAAGAGCTAGCCTTCTGAAAGCAAACACAATCATTTTAGCCTGAGCAGAGACTTCCTATGGAAAAAAAAGCAAATAAAAACATCGCCCTAACATAAATTTACGACTGGTAATATAAGGTGAAAATTTAAAAAAACCTTGATTCATATGCACAAGCATAATAATACAGTAATGGCATTTAGAGATATTGTGTTTAGTGAGGCTATAATTTATGCATAAACTGAATACTGGACTTTGTACAAGTAAATTGGCCACTTGATGGATGTTTTCGGTTGGGATGCTTTAACCACTCTAGTCATTCTTTGAACAAATGTCCTGCCTTCTTGAACTCTTTTTGCAATAAATTTGTAAGGCTACATGTACTTTCATGACAACAGTCATTACATAAATTTTTGGTGTTGCATGTCAATGCCCACTCTAATAATGCATTTCTAACCATAAAAAAAGAAAAAGAAAAATTATGACAACATACAGTTTGCAGGGCAAGCATGGATAAGCTAACAACCTACATAATTATTTGGAATGCATATTCAAAGAAAGCACATGAGCACTAAAATGCCGTAGAAAAGCTGGTTCTAAAAAGAGGAGAATCAGTTCTGAGTATCCAGCCCCAGATAGGGTGCCACTAATTGGGATCAAGTAACTGAGGGTACAAAGGGTGAAACAAAAACCCTGGCCTTTTCTTATAAAAGGTAGCAAATTTTTTAAATATGCATTGTAAAATAATCCACAATGTCACATGGCTAACCAATCAAACCCAGGAAATTTCAAAATTTTTTTGCACTCCATGTCATTCAGGGTGGCTGAGCAGTTAAAATGCTGGACTTGTAATTCAGAGGCCCCAAGTTCATGTCCTGCCCTAGCCAATACCTAAATTTTGCCAACTGGTTCATCTCCTACCAGTTGGTTGTTTTAATAATGTTATGTTCCATTTACAGTAAATCATTTGTTTCACTATCCTTGAAAAGCCCCATAAGGGGAGATCAAAAGGATAATTAAAGTACTATAATTATCATTATTAATATTATAAAAATTATTATTATTATTCTAAATAAGAATGACTTTAAAGAGATATGTGTTTTGAAATTATTTTCAGACGTTAGACCTGTACAAAAGACTTGCACATTTGACAAACAAAACAATACTTTTCACTTTAGAAAAATAATGCTTTATTGGATTTACATACTCACCCAACTCCACTGTAACCTTTTGTCTGTGCTTCAGCCCAGTAGGTATGATATCCAGGAAATCTGACCTCCTAAAACAGCACAAAATTAAGACTTGTCAGTAACAAAACAGGTCAATAAGAGAAACAAACAAAACAAATACAAGAATTTTATATTACACGGCTTTGGCTAAAAAATAATAAGATAATATTATTGGGGAACATCATCACATTCAGAAAAGGGGGAAACAGAACTGAATCTATAAAAAGCTGCAAGCTTGAGGTAAGAGACAGTACCAAAAAAGGTGGGGTTCTCCAGAAGTTCCAGTGACTGGCAAAAATTGCCACCTGATCATCAAGAAAGCACCCCCTACTCACAGAAAATAATCGTTTTTAAATAGCATAATTCTAAAAACTGTTGGATATGTATTAGTGCAAAACGTTTTTTCCATGAAAACAAATCTGATTGAAAATAATTATTAGTAAAGCAAATATGGCTAATTAAAGATTCCATTCTCATGAGTCAAATTCCTCTCCTGCTCGCTCAAAATGCACTGAAATTCACTTTTAAGCTTTGGTACAAATCCAAGAGTTTCTTTCCCTTACAGCAATGATGACCCATGCTCTAGTGGCACCCAGTGGTCCCTGGTACAGTCAAACATTTGCTCTTGGGAAACTAGAAAATATTTAATCATAAAAAAACATGTGCTATAAGGGCACCCTGGGTTTCACAGGTTGAAAAAATTGGGCTCCCTTCAATATTAATTTTATTATTGTTCATTCAAAATATTTCCACAATTCTGATTGGCTAAAAGCACACGCATAATTCACCATAACCAGTTACTAATGACCAAATTTGGAAGAATTTTGTGTTTAATGAGGAAATGACGTCAAAAATGCAAACCTCTACAGGTTAATGCACCGTTAACCGAGAAGACCTGGGGATGACGTTGAGTTGTTTTCGTTGTGACAACTAAAATGGCGCACACTTCACTCATTTCAAGAGTAAGAACTACAGCCGGAACTAGGCAAAATAATGGCTAAAAACATAGCGAAAACAGCAAGAAGACAACTCGGAGGGCGACATCTGCTATTTGGAGAATATTTATGGAACTGGACAAATCTAAACGTACACTATCGAAGATAAACTTAACATTGATGCAGGTAAGCATGTTTTAGCTACGTTTTTAAACTAGGTATTATTATGAATGAATAATAAAGCAAATAACGAATTCGGCTTTCGTAGGATATGATGAATTAAGCAGATGTCAGAGGGTGTTATTCACCTCGGCCTTTGGCCTCGGGGGATAATACCCTCCTTGATCTGCTTAATTCTTCATATCCTACTCGGCCTCATTCATTAATTGTTAATTAAAGCACAGCCTTGTTATGCAATAATCCCCGCCCCTAGGAAGGAAGATATGTAAACAGTGTAATAAACCACATGTGTTAAGTAACAAAAGTAAAATATACTGTAGATGGAAACCTTAGGAAGATCTTTCTCTTGGCATTTAGTCTCTTGAATACAGAATATGTCTGGATCTTCATTTTTCACATATGATGCTGAGCCATTTTTCTGAGGAAAAGAAATTTAGTGTTAGCCTTCAAAACAAAAACATGTTGCAGTACATAAAATTTTGGTCAAAAAAAGAGAACAGCTAAATGTATTTTGTATCAATTTACTTACCAGCCATGCTCTAATACCATTTACATTCCAGCTACAAATCTTAAAGTTCCATTTTCTAAAAGAAACATGTTACTATTTAGTAAGTAACTTGGCAGCTTGTCCTAACTACAGTGTACATGAAGATCTGTAGATGTTTTCTTTTAACAAATAAACACTAACAGTCATACTACAGGGTCATACTGATGGTAGCAAGGAAAAAACCTTGGACCAGAATAAGCACCACACCAATATGTTATTGTGTTGCAATATTTTGTTGAACAAAAATAAACCCAATCATCCCTGAACCGCCCGTAACTACCCAGGCGGATCCACATCCCTTCTACCACTTGTAACATTATCAGTTTTAATGGTCAACCAACTTGTGCAGGGTAACACTCTTTCACCTAATCCTTAGATACTAGGAGCTTTCCCAAGAACGTTCCCACCAAACTGAAGCCTACTAAATGCCCGCCAAAAGAAAAAATATATATTAAGCAAGAAACGAGGATGAAGAAGGGAGGAGAGAAACTGAAAAGAAAACGTCAAGAATGCTGTGTTGATCACTTTTAAACCCGAAAACTATCTCAAAATTTTGCTTCCTGCGCATGCCTGTACTTTGCAAGCTAATATTTTACATCTGGATCGGAAGGCTGAGAAGTGTACATGTACGACCTGTAAACAACTTTGTGGTAATAGTTTTAGCTCTTTATAGCCAGACAGACTAGAAAACTGCTCAACTAGCTTCAAAACACATTAATTTTTTCAGCAAAATTCTCAGATCCAAATGGGTTAATTATTGTACAGTCAACAACTGTGGTTTACTTACTTATCTGAAGTAGCACATGAAAAGTCAGTTTCTTCTTCATCCGCATTGTCTACATTTGAGTCTTCTGATTCACTATCATCTTTCTTAGATTTCTTAGCTTCAGGTTCATCATCACTAGCTTTGCTTTCCTTGGCTGGGCGTTTTCCTTTCCCTTTAACATTCTAAAACACAGTCATATGCAAGTCATGTAAGTGAGCTTTGGTCAGAATTATGCCAACCCAGATTATTTTTCTGCATACAGTCAACCCTGGGGGGTACTCCCCTATAAAAGGGACAGGGGTGCTCGTGTACCTTTTAGGGGTTTTTGTGAATTGGTACCACTTAGGGTGCTAAAACCTAACATGACTGCTGCTAGAGTCGTCTCGGTAAGATTTATGACAATGCTTTCAAAAAGTCTTTGAGAACAAAGTGTCTGAAAGTTATCTTTATTACTATTAAAATTTGCAGTTCCAATTTGTTGTCGTTGATTTTCTCTTAGGGGTTGAAATGAATTTGGGACACGCCCATAAAACAAGATTCTGGTACCTTTTAGGTGTGTTCTCAACAAGCATCCCCGTCACTTTTATGTAGGAATGAATGATTTTCCAGTAATCGGAGACTTAGTTATGCGCACAGGATTATGGGATCGCCAGGGGGCAAACATTGCAAGTCGCTACAAAGAAATGTATGGCGTGGAGCTGTTTCTCCGTTTCAAAGCAGTGTCTTTGGACATAGAAGGCCGCATTTTGCCGTGATTTTATGAGAAACGGAGGTGACTAATGTTGGTGCATTGATTGTAAGTTTCTGTGGGATCAATGCGATGAAATCTATCGATAAACACTCCTCGCGAAAGGTCGACTGTGAAATTTACTGAATGGTCTCGAAATATATAGTACTAACCTACCAGGTATAAATGAGCGGGCAATGTGGACTCATTTATTAAGCCTTTCCAGTTGTAAGTACATGTGCTGATATTTACAACGAGTGTAATTACGTTCGGCTGGGCGGCGATCACATCGCTGTGCCAGTTTGTGACAACGATCGAAGGTAAGCTTATGTAATGTATTGTAGAATTTGATATGTATTAACTTTAAAAGCAAAAACATCTTCCCCACATTGGTATATTGATTCCTTCTCGCCAAAAAAACACAGGCGAAATGTTTTGTCATGATCCAGAGCACCAATGAGTTCTAATGACTTTTCCGATCATTTTGAGGGAAGACATAGAATCTCTGAATTTCACACATCAACTTGGTATTTATTTACACACTCACTGCTTTTGTATCGGATATCTTACTCGTTCATACGATTTCTGCCTCATCTACTAATGGTTAAATACCATGTACTTTCGATGAAATGTTTCGTAGATGTTACTTTGTTTATACCAAAGTAAAGGACGTAAAGGAGAATCTTTTATTTTTATGGCCACGTCCTACGATTGTTCAGCGTCATAACCCGCACAGAGCTGATCGCGGCCGAGTGTAGTTACACACGTAATTAAAATGAGCCAATCCCCCTACATGTATACCTAAATTTGCACTATACATTTCAAGACCTTTTCTTCATATAGATCACTGTGTAAATTCAGTAAACATAAATTTCACACTCAACCTCACGCAAGGAGCGTTTATCGATACAATTTACAGCATTAATCACACAGAAACTTGAAATTTCAACGCACCAACATTAGTCACCTCCGTTTCTTATAAAATCACGGCAAAGTGCTGCATTCTATGTCCAAAGACACTGCTTTTAACGCAGAAACAACTCCATGCCATACAATTCTTTGTAGCGACTCGCAATGTTTGCCCCCTGGCGATCCCAAAATCCTGTGCGCAAAACATGAGTATCCGATTCCTGGAAAATCATTCATTCCCCCCGCGCCGGTTTGTTTTTCCCTACTGAAAAACCACGTGACATCGCTCAAGTGCAAAAGATGGCGGGTATCGAATCGTGAACATGGTCGATTGTGTACACTAAAGCAAGTGGGCCGTTATTAAACAAACACTGTACTTTATTTTCATACACATCATTTTGCCATCTCCGCCCGCAAATAGCAAAAGCTAGACGAGGCGTTAACTCCCGGGCGTTAACCTGCTTGTCTAACTTAAAGCGGTTAATGCTTATTAACTAAGCAGTTAATGTTACATAAAATATTGTTTAACAGCGTTGCAAACAATTGTCATTAGTACGAGGTTGTTTTCTGTTAATACAATGATCGCTTGGTCCGTGAGAGACGTATTTTTAATACCTGTCTTTCCGGAAAACTCTGCAAATCGAACAAATGCATGGCGAGAAACATATTGATCGTTACCCACATAGAACGTCGCCTATGGACAAGTACAAACACGAGTTTAAGAAATCAAAATCACGTTTACTACTACAAAACATCATACCTTTGTCTCCTTGCTCTTTTTTGGTGGCATTGTTTAATATCGAGGGGTCTTCAATCCTGCTCCGATCCGATCGAACTCTTTCCCGCCTGGACAATGAAAGACTTCATGTATTGCGCACCAATGTGTGGCAGAAGCTGGGTGGGGGCTGCGAGACGGTTTGGCACAGCGCAAGGACACAACTAGACTGCAAAACAGTCGGTTTTTTCCTCAAAATCAGTAAAGAAATCGGTAACGCGTGGCGTAAGAGTCTTATGCGCGCAAACCGCGCGAGCCTCACACGCCCGTACGCCCGTATGGCGTGTGAGGCGAGAAAGAAAAAACGTATTTTTTAGCGTCTCTCCCCAGTCTCGCTCTCTATTTTCAGCCTCGTTCCACACCTTTTGTTTGACTGCTCGCGCGTACTTGAATACGCAAAAATGCGGACTGTTTTGCAGTCTAGGATATAACCGTTCATTTTTCCTCTGGGAATAGACCTTGTCACGGTTTTCGACGCCATCTTCACGAGTAGGCAAACCCGTGAGAAATTACTGTGTTTGTATGAGAATCTAATGTCGAATAATTTCCGGAAATGCGTTTGCTGTTCGCAGGCTGGTAAAATGGCTGTTTTAAAAAATGTATATCAACTGTTAACTAAAGCTTCACTCTTAAGGATTCTACTGAAAAACAGACAAATGTAAAGAAAATTTTAAAAAAGGTTCTAAGTCTTCTAGCGCATCATACGGAGTCTCCCCCCCCCCCCCCCCCCGCCCGGGACTGGGATCACAAGTCAATTCTTTTTTGCGCAACAGATGCAAATTGTTGTTGTCAGTCATCCGACAACGGGGCATGCTTAGCTCTGTTTAACCTGTCGTTTGGCATATCCTTAGCCATTTTACCACTAACGAAGGCTAAAAAAAGTATTTCATTAACATTTTTCCGAAGAAACTCCCATTTCACTTTGGGAAAAGTTATAACTGAATAAGGCATTTACGACAGTGTGCGTGCGTAACACTACACCCAATCGTCCCGATTCTATTGTGTGTATTAACTCATTTCCGGGTCACTATAAAGTCATCCTAATCCTTTTATTGTAACACAACGTCGTGGTTTGCAACGGGTTTGCAATCGCGTTGGCTGACAGAAAAGGCGGACTGCAAGTAGTCTAGTGCCAGTAAAATGCCAATACCGACAGAAGTTAGTTTTATCAAGTTTTATTTCATATGGAGTGTCATCTTTTATAAAGGTGAGGATAGATGTTCGGCTTCAATACACTCCATGAAGGATAGACCTTGTCACGGTTTTCGACGCCATCTTGATGAGTAGGCAAATTTGTGAGAAATTACAGTGTTTGTATCACTATGAGAATCTAATGACGAATAATTTCCACAAAATGGCTGTTCTGAAAAAAATATCAATTGTAAACTAAAGCTAAAAAGCAAAGGATTGTCCTAAAAAATTATCCCGTGAAAGCTATTTTTAAAAGCAGGAACGGGGAATCGGGGAATGGGAATGGGGAACGGGGAACGGGGAACGGGAAGTCTTTAAACTGGGGAATCTTTAAAAGCGGGAATCTTTAAAGTGGGAAATCTTTAAAACAGGGAATCTTTAAAGTGGGTAATCTTTAAAAGCGGGAATATTTAAAACAGGGAATCTTTAAAAGCGGGAATCTTTAAAGTGGGGAATCTTTTGTTTTGTTTTGTCTTTTGTCTCATTTTATCTTTAAACTTAATGTGTTTTCTGTTGGATTGGATTAGCGTACTTTCTTGTCGCTTGTCTCACTGACTCAAATAGTATAATTCTATTTCTGGCATCTTTGCAGGGAATGTTGTCGAAGGAAAAAGCTTGTACGTCTCTCGCTCTGGTAATGATGAATGGTCTTGTGATCAATCGAATCCTTGCAAAACCATTGGGCGAACTGTCATGTTAGCGTCAAGAGGAGATAAAATTCACATTGACGGTAACAACACTGACAAATACCCTTATACTTGTCAATCAGGAACGTCACAACATCCGGGAATATACATCAACAAGGCTCTATCACTGATTGGTTCTGCTAATCCCATGCCTCAGATACGTTGTTTCGAAGAAACAGGATTGGTGTTCAATGGCTCTGATAGCGCGGAGGACATGAATATAACTATATCAGGACTTTTATTTAGTGAAAGCCTTGTATATGTTGAAGATTCCTCTGTTCATATCGATGGTTGTAAGTTCCAAGGTAGTAATCAGAGCGTGGAAATTGTTATTCGTTACAGTGCGTTCTCGAAGATGCTGGTTACAAATTCGACATTCTCTAAAAACCGTAGGTGCATTTCAATAGTTGTCCAAAGTGAAATGACCTTATCGCCAAATATCCAATTAATATTCAAGCTTTCAAATTCCTCGTTCGATGGCAATCTTTGTGTGGACAGAGGCGGATGTATTTTAATTTGTTCTACAAACCTGAGTCCAGTATACAGACCGTTAGCTGCAATGTCACACTGGATAATGTGATATTCTCCACAAAAAATTCAGTTCAGGACTCTTCTTTCTAAACATTAACAAGGGCAGACAGAACATATACCTTCAGAACGTGACAATTAGCGAAAACGCGCCATCGTCAACAGTCTTAGATACTCTGGGAGGTTTCCTCGGTGGTGAATACGTTGTCTCTACTGATGATGTACATTTTTTGGTCAATTCCAGTAACTTCAGAAGTGAACATGCGCGTTTATTCCATGTGACTGCGTCAAACATTTCATTTGAAATCTTCAACTCGCGTTTTTTTGGTCACAATTCCAAAGGAAGAGGTGGAGTTGCATCGCTGGTTGGTGCTTTTCTTTGCACGCTTAAAGTCTCCAAGTCATTATTTATTGACACAACTGCTGCCCAAGGAGGAGCTTTCAATATAGTATCCTCCAATGATGTTAATGCAAGCATAGAGGATAGCACTTTCTACGGCAATAAAGCAACAAATGACGGAAGCGGGGGAGCGGTGTTTATTAGTGCCTCAGAGTCATCATTGCGACTAAGTCAGTCTGCCTTTACGGAATGCACTGCTGGATATGGTGGAGCAATTTATTATTCTATCGAAACAAAATCGAATTTACCGAGCGCATATCCTAAAGATATTGGTTTGCTCTTAAAAATTGAAAGTTCCAATTTTACAGGATGCAGTGCTAATATACAGGGTGGTGCATTGTACCTGATTTATGACACCAATACGCAAATTAGCCTGAATAAAAGCCGTTTTATCTCTAACGGTATGGAATTCGGGTTCGGAGGTGGGGCTATCTGGGTTTACAATTCAAAATCTGAACAGGATTTGAACGGGAACACCAGCCAAATGACTTTAGAGTACTGTACGTTCCTAAAGAATCATGCTCGTCAAGGTGGTGCTTTATGGCTGTCCCTGAATGTTCCAAGTCTCATCGTGTTCAGGCACGTCATTATGGAAAACAATTGAGCTACTGAAAAATTTGGAGGTGCTGCCGTTATCTACGACAGTAGTATTCAAGTGCAAAACTGGCGATTTTCTAATAACTTTGCAGGTTATGGTGGTGCGTTTTGGATAATCGGTGATGTTAATAGTCTTCAAGTTATGAATTCTGTTTTTGAGAACAATTTTGCTGCAAGCTACTCTGGGGGAGCATTTCTGATTCAAACGGGGCTGGTTTTCCTCTCCATCTCTATAGTTAACTCGACTTTTAACAACTGCTCAGCCACATACAATGCTGGTGCTGTCAATCTTGTTACAGGTAACACCGTAACTGTAAGTATCTTTATTAAAATGTCTCGTTTCCAAAACAATTACTGTTCTTCTGGGAGTGGAGGAGCCCTAAGACTGTCTTCGTCGTCTTCGTATGAACACACAGGTATTAAGGTTCAAGAATGTAGTAAGAGTGATACGAAAATACAAAAAAAAGATGGATCAAAAGAAGATACTCACCTTTTCATCGAAGACTCCGTCTTTGAAAGAAATACTGCACCATTTGGCGGTGCTATATATTTGGGTGTTGGAAAAGCAGCATTTCATAATTGTTCTTTCATTGATAACTTTGCTAGATTGCGAAGTGGACATATTCACTTAGTCTTTGGTTTAGCAAGCTTAACAATACAAGACACCCTCTTTAGACAAATAATGAATGAATTTAAAAGGCATAAGATTATTTTTAAAGATACTTCGTTTCTTGAAGCGGAAAACATCTTAAGTCTTAAGTTATATAATACCACAGTAGATGTTAGACCTTATGGCAGTACCGGCCCCTTTATACTGATAAAAAATGGAAAGCTGATAGACTTGGGAACCAACAACTTGACAAATTATAATTGTCCTGTTGGGAGCAGGCTGGACATTCTAAACATAAAAGATGAGTCCCTCAGTACTTGGCAGTTTAGCTGTTCAGCCTGTACAGGCAATTCCTACAGTTTACAGCGTGGTCGTGCTGTTGGATCTCATGTGGTACCAGGATTTCAGTGTCTTCCATGCCCGTTTGGAGCAAACTGTTCTCAAAATATAATCGCTAAACCAAACTTTTGGGGTTTTCAAGAACAGCGTACTCCGCCAAAGCTTAAGTTTACCATGTGTCCTCTGGGTTACTGTCGCCCACCTGACATAAGAGATTTCCCTAAATATAATGGTTGCCAGGGTAACCGTTCTGGTGAATTATGTGGACAGTATAGTGATGGTTACTCAGAGACACTTTTTTCTACAAACTGCAGACCCTCACAAGAGTGTAATGATAACTGGTTTTGGCCAGTTGCGTTGCTTTATGTGTTGGTTATGGCTTTTTATTTCACGTTTAAGCCTCCTATTGTCCCCTGGATGAAACGTCAAGTCCTCTGGTTTAAAACGCGCGACACAACAGACGAGGAGAACGAGTTTCACAGAGGTTATCTTAAGATTATTTTCTACTTTTATCAGGCAGCAAACCTTTTGCTCGTCTCCAGTACGTCACTACGTATTTTTCGAACAATGTTTGCGGAGATTCTTGTTGGAATTTTCAATTTTCAACTAAGAGTTTCATCGAGTGGATTGATTTGTCCCGTTCCTGGGATCACTGTGGTAACTAAGCAGTTATTTTCTGTTTCACACGTGTTTGGCACATGTCTGATGATTGGCATTATTTATGTTGTTCACTGGGGAGTTCAGAAGTTTCGAGGTCGAGAAGTACCATTTGCTGGTCCTTATATTGGCGGTATTTTACAAACCATGTTGCTTGGATACACAACTCTTGCTTCTGTCAGTTTTGACCTGCTACGATGTGTTCCCATTGGTTCAGAGAAGCAGATGTTTTATGATGGAAACGTGGAGTGTTTTCAGTGGTGGCAGTACATGTTGATTGTTTTTGTTTGCGCATTCTTTGTACCTTTCGTACTTTTTTTGTTTTGGGGCAGTTTTAAACTTTACAACCAAACACTTTCTGGGGAAAAATTGGTGTTGGCCTGTTTTATTCCTTTACCATCTTTGGTTTATTGGGCTTTCATCTCTTTAATTGAAAGAAGAAAATATGGAGACAACAAAGAAACACTGGTTTCAACCAATGCAGGAAACGATGACACGCCCTCCATCAACATCACCGCCAATTCTATAAAGAGAGTTCTTTATGACTCTTTCAAGAGACCAGAAGTTGGCGGAAAACTGTCTTTAGGATGGGAAAGTGTTATGATCGGACGCCGGTTGATTTTGGTTGTGTTGAAAGCTTTAGTCAGTGATCCTAAGTCTCGTCTTCTTGTCATGATTTTCTTTTGTGTCTTTTTCTTTCATCATCACTCTATGATTCAGCCATTTCGTGACAGTTTGGCCAACAGGGTGGAAACAATTTCGTTGCTATTTCTTACTGTTCTTGCAATTCTCAACATGTTTTTTGCCTCTTTTCTATCGTTGGCTGCAACATCGGACGCTTATTTGAGTTATTGGTGGGATGGCTGTCAAGTTTTACAAGTCATTATTCTCTGTGCTGTACCTACGCTATTTTGCCTTCTTGTGGTTGCGGCTGTTTTATCGCAGCTGAGTCGCCTCATCATCGTGGCTGGGCGCTTTTTACGCAAATTTATGTGGATCTGTCTTAGCATGTGCGATGGAGATCAGAACGATGAAAGAAGACCATTAAGGCTTGTGACCTAATCACCATATTCCTTTACTGCAGACCGCACTCCTCCTGTTTTCCTCCTCCTGCAAATATGAACAGCAAGAAATTTCGCAAAGGGACGAGGACAATGCTTTTTTAGGTCAATTCTGTGCTGAAGCAGGAGTCCATAACCAGGGGCGAACAACTCTCATACCATGCCTATTTCACGGCGTTTTTACATACCAGTTTAGGGCACTTTCTCCCGCGAAAATATAATCTCCACCATATGTCCATATTCGAAGTATAAAATTTCAAAACGGAAATTTAAACGTTACTAAAAGGCAAAAAATATAATTTTTAAGTCTGTAGGTTTTGCTGACTGGTTTGTGGAATTTAAAGGATATTCAAAATTCGTGCCGAAACCGTTCTAAAAATAAACTGGTCCGTGAAAACGCCGTGACACGAGGACATGTAAGTTGCTCGCTCCGGATTATGGGCTCCTGGCTGAAGTTATTGTTTAGTACCTTTACCCGCCAAACACGAAATGCTACTGTAGAGTTATGAACAAGATGTCCGTCAAATTCATCAGGATAACTAACCATAATAATTTTGGTGATTGTTGTAGGGATAGCATTGAAATTTGGAAAAACTGGCTCAACTGCTTTCAAGTTTCAATCTATGTTCATTTTTGCCATCGGTATTAACAACCGACGGGAACAGTTTCAATGCCTACACATATAGTCTTAAATAGCAAAACTGGACCATTACGTTTGGAATTCAGATGATACGAAGACACGTTTTGGCTTTTTTAAAGGATATCATATAGTGTGACGTAGCTCCTTTACATCGCTTTTCGCAAACACGCGAACGTCCAAAAGCCGACTTCCCAATTACGTTTTTCGCTGCCGTCAATCATAATTACGATCACAACCAACGAAACACAGAAGCGCACAAAACGGATCGAAATCCACCAATCACAGATCACAAACCATGTCCTTTTGAACCCGTTTAAGTAAAGTTCTGTTTCCTAAGAGGTCCGCCAAGATGATGACGGCAGCGAAAAGCGCAAACGTGAGTTGGCTTTTGAACTTTAGAGTTGGTGTGTTTTTGAAAAGCGCAGTAATCTAAGCGTGTAGTCCCTTAAATCAACAGAAAATCCACCATCCTTTGATTAGAGATCTGCAATGAAAGTGAAATAATCTTTCCAAAAGTTACCATGCTCCAAAAATCCCGGGGGGGGGGGGGGGGGGTTACTTCCTTATAAGAGGTTAATGGGGATGTGTCGCTTGATGAGGTCGCATTTTCACGACTGGATTGACTATAGTGGGGTCGCATTTTCAATAGAGTTACTAGAACGGGGTCGCACATTTTCTGATTTTTGGGGTAAGACAGTTCTTCATATTTACGATTAGCAAACGTACCAGAATTTTTGCACTGTAGGTGAAAAGTAAACTGTTCTTCATTCAATATTAGGTAGATACATAAACAGAAAGTGACTAAGTAGGGATCGCGAAAATTACATATTTTCCCCAAAGTGACTAAGATGAGGTCTTTAATTGGCAACAGAATAGACTATAATGGGGTAGAGGCTCTAAGAGGCCATCAGCACTCACCCAGCAAAAATTAACCCAAGTACCCCCTCCCCCCGAAGGCAAAAATTTTGACCAATATTTTTATCGCACTAGATAACAAAGGTATTATATTACATTAAATCACTTTCAAATTAATGTATTTATCTATCTTAAAACACAGGCGCTCTTTTGTTTATAAGACGTTTTGATCAGGTAATGTATAGTAGGGTTATTTAGTGACTCTTTCTAAACCGAGAAGAGTGTCTTAACCGTTAGATACCGTAAAATTCCGAAAATAAGCCCCTTCATGTATAAGCCCCTCCAAATAAGCCCCCCAAAATCGTAATGCAAAAAACCCTCCGTTAAATCGCCCCTCTGAATATAAGCCCCCCTGGGGGCTTGTACTTGGAATTTGCCCTCGAATACAAGTATTAGTAAAATCCAACTAGTGGTCTATTATCAATGCTGCGTTCTGATTGGTTGAGGTACTACTAGGCTATATGTTACAGTCTACTGGTAGCGAAAAGCGCGCGCTTTTTGGCGGCAAAAAGGATTAAAGTCTAGCTTTAACTAACTAAATTTTTTTTATTCTCGATATTTTTGACCAATTAGTTGGATTTTACTAAAACAATTATTCCTCTCCCCTCATGGCCTCTGAGTCAATAGCCCATTTGGCCTTCGGCCTCATGGGCTATTGACTCAGAGCCCATTCGTGCTCAAGGAATAATTGTTAAAAACAAATCAAAAATGGTAAATTTCCTTTCTACTACAAGCTAGCTCAACCAATTTTATAACGCAAATTTCCCTCCGTACATAAGCTCCTCAAAAAGGGCCTTTGAAAAATATAAGCCCCAGGGTTTATTTTCGGAATTTTACGGTATACCGGTGCTATGTTTTAAACCAACTTTCTAGTGTAGTAAAACTAGTGAAGTTGCACTGATCTTCTAAGAGGAAGATTTGGGTCATACGTCTTTAGTTTATTATTTGCCCGTAATTCTAGTTAGTTTTTTTGTTGTAGCTTATAAGTACTGTTAGTGTCAGGACTACTAGTCTTTAGCTTTAATCTTTCAACAAAATAAACACGCCTTCAATAAAATCAAGCCAAGTGTTGTTGTTACCTGCAAAGCAGATCTAATGCAACCTCGGTTAGTAAAGAGTTTAAGGGTGCGTTTTTTTGGGAGAATGCAAAAGCGTATTTGTGATCTCAGATCATACAGATTCTTTACTACCAAAAACGGAAGATCCGAAAAAGGATCATTTACCATGACAAAGGCATGTCCTCGTGCTCCTCGTGGGAAAAAAAGAAACAACAAACTGATCCCCACGGCAAAGACAAGAAGAAAGAGTAACATAAAATACGAATGAAAATACGATATGTATATATTTCGGTTTGAAACACAAACGTTTCTCGAATAGAGTACCCTCCTTGTAAGAATTTAAAACTGAAGCCGATGAATTGTTTTCTTTTTCTTAATCACTTGGAAAATAAACTGGCGTAAGCAGACACTCGCATACGTACAAAAAACATGACAAGTAAGGGTTTAAAAACAGTCTATCAATAATTTGAATAGATGACAAACATGAAATGATCTCGGCAATTATTGGCTCAAAATTAATAAGGCGCCACCAACATAGGTTCAGTTAGAATGTCATACATGTACGGCATCTGTTGCGTACCATTTTTTTTTTCAAAAACCGCTTGTCAAAAATACTTTTTTCAAATCCTTTCCCAAAAAAACGCACAGATTGGGAATTTCAAAAATCCGGATTTGGATTTGATCTGAAGAATCCACCTGAGTGTAGATTTTATGGATTCATGATCCGTTTTTGGATTTACCCCCAAAAACGCGAAATCCGTTTTTGGATTCGGATATACGGATTTGGACTTTCCCCAAAAATGCACTCGTACTTCACGTATACGACAAACGGCAAACCTCAGATTCAAGTTAAGAATTTCTCAAAATAGAAAATCTCAGCTAAAACCAGCTCAAAGCAATTCTTATGGATAAAAAATTGCGTGAAACTACTTATTTAGGTGTAGAAACTAATGAACAGTAAAATTTACAAGTAAGGAGGAAACTTGTTCACGTGGTACAAATTCGTTTTTGCCGTTAATTTGACGTAAACATGATGCTTACCATGTCAAGTAACGTCTGCGAAGCAGAGCCGAGATCCCTCTTCTGGGC
The DNA here is from genome assembly GCA_964035525.1 of Porites cylindrica. Classification (NCBI taxonomy): domain Eukaryota; kingdom Metazoa; phylum Cnidaria; class Anthozoa; order Scleractinia; family Poritidae; genus Porites; species Porites cylindrica. Next base: position 29,845,611 of record OZ037775.1, read on the forward strand.
ACCCAGTGGACTCAACGAATTACCGGAAGTGCGTGTCGTATCTCCTTTCATCCTGATTGGCAAACCGACACTTGCTTTTTTAACAGGCCAATCATGGCGCGTACTCAAATTCTGGTAAACAGGCGGGAAATCAGAACCAGGATTTCGGCGGTGTTTCGTAGACGGACTTAACCAGAGTTTAGTTTCGTCTGTTGCGCAGGCCTAGAGTGTTTCCCTTTTGTATGAGTGATTATCATTTTAATGGTGTCGTGACATGAGTGGTAGAACTTGTCAACAATCAATTAAAGTAATAAGAATCGTAAGAATATTTGGTGCTCCATAAGTCACCGCAGAAATAAAAGAAAGTTCTCGACGAGCTCTATCTTATCATACAAACATGGAAAATTTCGAAAAGTCATCGATTTTTACCAATATTATCTTAACCTGACTACCTACATTTGTTTAACCATTTAAGTCTCAAGAGTGACAAAAACCAATTTTCTAGACGTTTCTGGGAAACTGCTCACCTACCCCTCCCCTAAGCCAACATTTTGCCCTAATTAATTAATTAAGTGAGAAGCAAGTGTTAATGTTGGCTTAGGGGAAGGGTAACTGGGCAGTTTCCCAGAAACGTATAATGATCCACAATATCAATACATCATCAAGAGAGAAGGTTGTGAGAATTAATAAAGTAATCACCTGAGGGAAAATGCTTTGATATTTTATCAAATTCTCTCAACTTATTCTTTATGGAAATGTATAGAGACCAGTTTGAAGAATTTGAAAGTGGATAGTGGGGCTTAAAGGGTCAACGGTTTACTGCGATTACAATTGCTAAAGATCAAGACTCTTGAGCGGGTTTTTACGAAAAAAACCGACATTAGAAGACGAACCTATAAGATGTTGTTATATTTGAAAATAGCACTTTGGTTGATGAATACAACAATCGAGTCAGTAGAGAACCGCAACAGAAACACAGAAGCTGACATTATGAATTCGCCCACAATTTATCGCAAATAACAAACTATTAGAAAAATAAATTTTATATATCATAATGCGAGTTTGAAACTGTAAGTTCAGTGAAGGTTACTAAACATTTAATGAGTGAGGATGAGTATCATTACGGCCTCGGCGGATAACACCCTCCGAGATCTCCATAATTCTTATGATACGAAAGCCAAATTCAGTAATTGTTTTATAATTCATTCAAAATAATTCCTAGTTTTAAAACATAGCTGAAACATGCTTACCTCCACCGATGTTAAGTTCATCTTCGATAGTGCACGTTTAGGGTAGTTCAGCTCGCAAATATTCTCCAAATAGCAGATATCACCGTTCGAGTTGTCCTCTTGCTGTTCTTCCCATATTTTTAGCTGTTATTTTGCTTAGTTCTTACTCTTGAAACGAGTGAAATTTCCTCCATTTTTATTTTCACAACCAAAACAACTCAACCTCGTCCCCAGGTCTTCTCGGTTAACGGTGCATTAACCTGCAGCCGTGTCGCACTTTTGACGTCATCGGTTGATTAATCGCAAAATTCTTCCAAATTTGTTCATCTGAAGGTGGTTGTGGTGAATTGTGCGTGTGCTTTTAGCCAATCAGGAACGGAGAAATATTTTGAAATAATAATTTTTATTAAGCGGACACCTCTACTGATTAAGTGGTCACCATTTAATGTCCCTCACAGGGAGCAAAGGTGACACAGTGGTGGCAGCACCGCCTCCAACCATTGTGGCCCGGTTGGAATCCTGTTGCACCGTACACGACATATCTGGGTTGAGTTTGTTGTTGGTTCTCTCCATTCCTCCGAAAGGGTTTTCTTCGGGTACTCCGATACTTCCCCTTTCCTTTAAAAAAAAAAAAAATCCTGGATCCGCCCCTGCACTTTCAAATGCCAATTCGATCTGGAACGCACGGACACGTTTCAACGAGTTCATAAGAACTCCTAAGTGCTGCGTGGGTAAACAAAAAAAAAACAAACATGAAACAAACAAATTACAATGTCTGTTTATAGAGGTTTCACTGATTTACTGGGTAAGAATGATACTTTATGTACTTCTATAAAAGTGCATTATATTTGCATTTTCGTATTTACTAATAGAGACCTGAAGATTGGGAGCCTAGGACGAGAATTAGTTTAAAGTTTTTTCGTTCGCGTATTCTCAAAAAATAGACACCCTAGAAGGCTTCATTGTCCTTTTCTTGACCAGAAAAGTTATTAAAGCATGTTTTATGTTTTATTGAAGGAGGTTAAGCCGTCTCCCGATTGCAAAATGATAAAACGTCTAGCATTTGACAACTTGTTTCTGCCACTACGACACTCGCTAAAGCCGTGTAGTAGAATGACGACGGCTATCACGTTTTCCCGTCAAAATGACACTGGTTCACGCACGCGCACTACTTAGTATTGAGAAAATCTCGTACTCATGGCCGCCCTCGTCTTACAATCTTAAGGTCTCTAATTATATCATTTGTGACAACAATGGCACTGAATACTTAGCTCTAGGAAATTTGGATCTTCATTGCAATAAATATAATACACTGCATTGCAATGCAATGAAATATTTTTATTTAACCATGTAGACCCCAAAGTTATGAGTATTTTCAGTCATAGGTCATATAAATTGTAGCAGTTATCAAATTTATAAATACAATGCCAACTGTTTCAGAAAATAAGAAATATCTTCTTAAGCCGTTAAATCTGTACATTAAATTACTTGGTCACACACCAAACCCTATTCTACAAAAATATGCCTCTGTAAAATCCCAGAGGGGATGTTACTAAAACGGGGAACGGGTAACGGATAGCGAAGAGCGAGCAAAGGGGACAGAAAAATAAAAAGTGGGAACAAATCCGGCCAAACGTTCCTCGTGCTCTTCGTATTCCGCTCTCCGTTTTAGTAACATCCCTCTGTAAATGGAAATGTCATTATAAATACACCTAAGCGAAATTGAGTGATGAACCTCTTAGAAACCACTATTTATCATTGGCTCTTGAAACACTCAGGCTATCGTTTTTGGCGCTAGAGACATTGTTGGTTCATCAATCTACTATTTTGTTAGCAAATTTTACAGGCAACTCGTTCTGAGAGATAAGAAGCAACCGTGATGGAAGTACGAATTATAAAGAGTTGCTGAATAATTTTACAATTCCTTCGCTCCTCAAATAAATAACACATTTCGCTTGTCTCAAGCGTTACGATAAATTGAGAGTTACGTGAATAATAACAGAGAAAAGAGCAAGAAGAGAGGAAAAATTGATACGCAATCCATACAACCCTAATTCCCCGAAAGAGCACCGCCCCGAATACGCACCACATACACTTCATTCTAAAGTTCCGCCAATGGTAATTATTTATTTATGTATTATTTATTTATTTTGCTTTGATTTCATCTGCAACAGACCTCCATTTAAATTTGTACTTCTGCATTTAAATCTGTACTTTCAAATGTCATCATGTTTTATGGAATATTCTGCATATAGTCCAATCAGAATAGTCGGTTTATTGATTTGATTTGATTTGATTTGATTTGCGTTGATTTCATCTGTGTGCAGAACTTTTACTTTAAAACAAGACATCGACGGTCAATTGTCGTGAAGACAACGGAAAACGTAACTTGCTAACATTTTGGAATAAAACGCATTCACTAGCAAAAGCGTAATAAGCAAGTCCCCGCATAAGCAAGTAACTTCAAGCGACAATGTGGCGCTTTTTAATTTGTTTTTTAGACATTGTTATTATTGCAGTTACTATTGTTTATTCGAATGTGGAAGTGGACATAGACCTTCCTGGCTAACATTTCCGGATCATAATGATTACCCAGCGAGCAGAGGTGTCTCTCTTGCATGGCATTTAGCATTAACAAAGTCGTTCGCGTGGCTCGTCTGTCGCGTAGTTGGGGCGTATAAAACAAACCAACTACGCGACTGATAAAACACACGAACGACTTCGTAAACGCTAAAAGCCATGGAAGAGGAAAACTGCTCGCAGGGCACATAATGATGTCCACGTTCTACATTCTTTCTGTGCTATCGATGTCGCTTTTTAATTAAACAAAGAAAAAGAGTAAAAAAATGAATCACAATATGCAAATTTCAGGAAATAAGCGCCTCCTTCGAATAAGGTCACAGAAAAGCTATGGAAAATTTGATTAGCGACGCGGAGCTCTTCTGGGTAAATAAGGTACTTCAGAGTTTTCAACGACCCAAAAGCAAGGAGGTTTTGGTAGACGGGGGGATTCTGGGAGATTTTCCTCGCGCCGCCTTCCATTATGGTTCATGGCATTTCCAAAGGAAAGCCAATCTCGTTCCCAGCGTCCTCTCCTACTCGTCCCCAGGAGCGAGAAAGTGGGTCGAGTAGGAGAGGATCCTGGGAACGAGGTTGTAGGTAAGCAAAACTGATTGCACTTGTTTAATAAATACAGTTATTACTATAATGTAATCAATATATTAAATGCGACGTTTTTCTCAGCCGATTATAATTGCATTTGCAGAGAGATAGCTGCATGTTTGTCTGCGTATTGAATGAGTAAGCGCTGTTTTTGAATATTACACCATTTACTGTCAAAGCTATTTTCACTTTTCACTTCGATAGACCGAGACAAGGATGCTAACGGGGAGAAAATCAACGAAAATTTGTGCACCAACCGAAGTGAAAAAAACTTTGATAGTTCATTGGGAAAGAAATACGCCAACCGAAAACAGATTAACAATTGCTGAGCACAGCATTCTATGGTTCAAAAGGAGAAAAAAGGCTTATTCAATAGGAAATTACGAAGAAGGGAAGCCAATTTTTTAGGCAAAGAAGTAATATCATGTTTTGCACTGATGTATAGAGATAGACTAGGGTTAGTAAGCACTGACTTAAAATGATTAGCTTTCATATATACTGTTTCGGAAACTCCTTATGATAGAAAAACTATATAATAACGGCATTTGGTACTGATGATTGCTCCTTTAGTGTAGTGGTTATGATAGGTAGTATACCGGTTCAAAGCTTCCTTGATTATCAGAGATCTTAGAAAAGGTTTTCCTTTTATTCTTGTTAAGTGAATGTTGGACAAATGTTAAGACTGTTTGAACGGGCTGGCGCACTCACATTCTACCAATTGACCAATTCCCAAAACTCATTGCGCACGTTTAGTCGTCATCCTCGCCTTCTTCTTCCTCTTCTACAGATATCCCGTGATGCTTCATGAGCGCCTTCATCATGGCCTCCAGTTGGGTGGTATGATCTAACACAGCTTTGAGTTTTGATTTTAGGGTCATTACTTCGTCTTTTAAAGCCTCCTGATGATTCTGTAGCTTTTCAATTGGAGTCTGATAAAAATATATAGATAAATAAAAATAAAAAACGTTGACAGACTTTCCTGAAAGGTGTTTTCTTTTGTATAGCAATGCCTTGTAATCCAAAGTAAATTGAAATACTAGCAAAGAGAAGGGCGATACTAAGCTATACAAGGCCTCAAGGATTGGCTTAGAAAACAATAAAAAACAGTAACAATGGACTATTGCTGTAAAAATACATAAAGAGGCTGTGTCACGGCTACCTGGTTCATTTTGTTAATGATAGAGACTTAACCATCAGGTTTTTCATGGTTAACGGCAAACCTGAGAAGATCACGTGACCACAGTCTTGAAAGGCAGCAAGAGCTTCCAGCGGGAAGTGATTTTTGGCAAAAAATTTGTACAGCCTCACGTTTAAAGGCAAAAGATAGGTTCCTACACCCGCTTGTGATGTGCTAGTTAGATGTTTGAACTCAAATCAATGAATTCTTGATATTTTTCAGGCGATTAAAGTGAAGCACCCCGACTTGACGAAAAACAACGTGGTGCCACCAAACAACGAACACTTGGTTAAAATTCGAAGTACTGTCAACGTGAAACTGCAAACGCGTAACCGCAAACTGCCGTTCGCGGTTTGCAGTTTCCAAAGAAAAACCTATGCTAAAGGTCTCTAATGCCATTTACGCTTCCTAACCGCAACTGATATAGCTGCCGGGGTCATTATTGCACGCCAGCCTCACTATCACTACTATATCAGAGGAAATAAAGCGTATAATCGCTAACCTTTTCTGGGTTCATTGCCTCGTTAATTGCTCTTGCAGGACTGACATTCTGGTTCCAAAATGACCATATTGTCCAGTATCTGTTAGCATTTGGATAAACTACTTCTTGAGTTGTGGCAAACCGTTGTCTCAGCATTGCAGGAAGAGCTTTCTCTACATCTAAAGCAAGGTCAACCTACACAAAAATGGGACACTTACTTCTTAAAACCAACCTGATTACAGGATAAAATTCCCCCAGAAATAATCAAACAGCTCTATCTGCGTTGTGTGTCAGTAGCACATAACGCCGACAACAATATGGATTGATTTAAATAATTCATGTGTAGATATATGTGTACACGGAAAACTAATTTTCAAGAAAACAATTTGCCTTAGATGAATTCCAGGGAGTAATTGTGGTATTGGCAACTGGAAATTCGTGTTAAAGTAAGGTGACAATGTTTTTAGTCATTAGTCTATCAGTAATACTTGAAAACTAGCGATTTCATTCTACACTTGTTTTCTCTGGGCAGGGCTAACGCACAACGTTCCGTCAAAGCACCAAAGGTGAAACCGTCAATGTCTAAAACCTTATAAAATAAAACCAAAACCTAGTGAAAAGGTACAATTGGCAGAAAAAAAAAAAATTGCCTGAAATTCAGTAACCGAAAAACTAAAATTTATCCCCAGAATGCGAGAAACCTTTTGACACAGAACTAAAATTTAACATTTTTTCCAGAGAAGCATGCCCTCGGACCCTCTAGATTCTTCCGCTAGAAGAGAACCCATTAAACAAAAATTAACAGGCCATTTTACCTTAAGAGGGCAAAAAATATGACTGTTCCTCAAGGGCGAAAAGTTATCTTTAATTGTCAAAGAGGAAAAGAAAAAATAGTTTCACATTTATCCAACCTCCCCCCGTCCACCCCCCCCCCCCCCCCCCCACCACCCCTCGTTCCAATAAACAATGCACACTCTGTAGCTGGCAAGTTGTGGTGAACATAAAAGCATTGTTTGTCAGTTACTGTGTGTTGCATTGACAAACCTGCATGGCCAGTCTTTTGAGCACTGCTTTCTCTTGCACACCTTTGATATCGTCTACAGCCAGACCAACCTATGGTTAACAATTAAAAACGCCCAGATTTGGTGGCTACTTATTGGAGATAACCGCTTATGAGAGGTTCTGACTATAGAGCTTTCACTGGAACAACTGATTTCCGGGATTCCGGATTCGGGTTTTTAAAGCAAAATTGGGCGATATTCGGGTTGCAAGTATTCACAGTATGGAGGATAGCAATAATAACCATCGGGGGATTACGGGATTTAGCTACAATTTGGGTTAGGATGACGGGACTGAAGAACCCTATTAGGCAATCTCCGATTAGATTATTCTGAATGGGCGTCGTTTACGCGGAAAGGTCACTCACAAGAAGAAAGCACGGACCAAGGTTCAACCCTTGTACTTTAAAAATAGGGAATAAGCCATTTCAATCAACTTTAATTGGAAACAAACGCAAAAGAATGAGTTTTGTTTAAAAAAAAAACAAATGCTATCATTTTCGGGAAGAACATCACTCCATTTTAAGGTACTTTTCCAACAGCACTGTATTTGTCTGTACCAAACTAGGATGACGAGTTTCGCATCACGTGATTACACTTCCCTTTTGCACTCAATCTCGCAACAAATGGGCCATTACCGACTTGCCCCAGCCTCTGTTTCAAAGCGAGGCCAAGTGTGAAGCCATTAAAACGAAAATATTTTGTTATTATCAAGCAACAGACCTCTTTAGTTTGTATGTTTTGTTTTCCCAATACAGACCTGTCATAATACTCTAGCATACAAGCTAAAGAGGGCTATTGAAACTCACTTTCACGAGAAAGGTTTTGCACTTTGGGAGAATTTTTGGAATTTGGAAATGGTCTTTTCACCGTACAATTTGCAACTCGTATCCTCTAGATCGTCTCCTTCTTTCCCGACAGTCACTTACCAATAAATTCATAATGATAATGCAGTTGGTGACGAGGAAGGCTACGTACAGTATCCACGTGACCGGGGGTACCACGTTTTCATTGTATACTGTATCGTATTCATATTCTCCCAGCATTCCCATTGTTGTCTTTAGCATGGCTCTGCCAGGAGTGGAGTACGGGACCTACAGATGGAAACCGAGCATCTTTCAGTCGGATCAATTGAGGTTTTTGGATGACTGATTACCTACCCCTCCCCTAAGTCAAAATTAACACTTACTTCCCCCTCAGGGCAAAATTGTGACTTAAGGGAAGGGTTACTCTGTGACGAACACAGGCTTGGGACATGCTCAAACCGCTTCGGTCAGTCACTTATGCGATATGTGACATGTGACTGATGGGTGATTTTGGGAATCCTGCTTTAGAAAGGGGTATTCACATTCGAGACTTCCAAGCAAAGGGTGCAATACCTCTTAAAGGCGCAAAAGATTCGAAGTTGTAGAAAAATTTTTCTAGAAATAGAGATCAAATGTTGCGTATTTTAAGGACAGGGCCCAGTTGTTCGAAACCTGGGTAACACTTTCCACTGGATAAATCTTTATCAGTACAGAACTTATCCGCTGGATAGTTATTTATCTGGCGCCAGCTGCTCCAAAGGTGGATAGTGCTATCCACTGGATAAATCACTATCCACTGGAAAGCGCAATTAATTTCCCCAATACTTAACCGCTGGATAGCCATTTATTCGGTATAGAGCTATTTATTTTTTGAACAATCGCGGCCTGCTGGATAGCGCTATCCAACGTTTAAACAAACGGGGCCAGGGGTATTATTTTGAACACAAACACAAACGTCCATGTGGAGTTCTGGCAGGCGAGCATTCTCATTCAAACCTTGTCTGGTCCCTAAGCCTCATTGTTTCGCACGCCCAAAGCGTTTCGGGTCACGTGGTCCAGGCGAAAATGTGAGCGTTCGCCTCGGATACGTCACCGAAGTGAATTGACCGAGAGGGACTGGGAAAACGCCGTGCAGGCACTAGGCAAATTCAAACGTACTAAAGGAGTCTGTCCCTAGCAAGGGATCGAAGAATATTTGTTCCTTAAGTCTTCAAAAAATGTTGTGTTTAGCATATGCTATTAATATTTCATTAGACAATAAGAGAACCGTTGCAACTTCTATTCAATAATATAACGAAAGCAGATGCACAGTTTACCTGATTGTATAGTAAAATATGAAATCCTAAGCCAAAGGCCACAATAAACAGGAAACAGACTACAAAGAACTGAGCGAAAGTCTTGAATATATCGGTGAACATCACCACATAAATTCCAAGCTTGGGAAATTTGCGCATAACAAGAACAAGGCCAATCCAGGAAAGGTAGACCGCGGTCGCACCTACACTGTTGTGATAAACAAAGCACCTGGAAATGAAATCAAAAATATTTACGTTCATAGGGGCTATTTCACGTGATTTGCTACCTTTTCAAAAAGCTAACAAATTTTTTTTGCATCAATGCAATTACAAAGTAATGGTCCAGTTTGATCATTTACGACTATATCTAGGCACTGAAACTTTTTCCTGTCTTCTGTTGCTACGGATAGCAAGGATGAACATGGATTGAATCTTGATTGAAAACGTTGGCTCAGCTTTTTTCACGTTTTGTTACTATTAATAGAGAGACTAAGATTCACGTTTACGCCAAACGGCAAACGTTAAATTCAAGTTGCGAATTTCTCAGAATAGAAAATAAGCAGATAAAACAGTCCACAACAATTCTTATGTATAAAACTGGCGTGAAAATACTCATTTTTTAGTTGAAGTAATAAACAGCTAACGACAATTAAGGGAAAAACTTGGTCATGTGGTACAAATTCACGTTTGCCGTTTGACGTAAACGTGAATCTTAATCTCTCAAATACTTGCAAAACCACCTAAAAAGTTAATATTTTACGTGGTTCCTGATGACATTTGCTTGATGTCTTCTTCATAACGCTACATGGTGATTTCGTGTTTGGTTAAAGGTAGTAAGTAAAGACTTCAGCACGGAATTGACCCAAAACGGCAATAACCTCGTGCCATAGCCCTTTTACGTACACCTTTTTCTAATGCTGCAGCTACCTCATTCTCACTTAATTTCGCGAGTATTTTATTTCGTGATTTTTTGGATTTTTAGGGATTTTAAGGGAATTTTTAGGGATTTTTAGATTTCGCGACCATTAAATTTCGCGAAATTTAATACTCGCGAAATTAAGTGAGAACAAGGTAAGTCATAAAATGCAGTAAGAAGCACTTGTTCCATACATTTCGTGAGGCAAGATCAGTTTTGAGAAAGATTTGTCACTGTGACCGGTAATGCAGCTCTTAAATATTTCAAATATCGCAAGCACTCAAACATGGTTTGAAAGCCCTAGCTTTGGCTTGGTTATAGTAGTGAACTACATCCAAACTTATCTATAATGCCTCGGGTCAAACCGTCTAGCTACCATCTTAAGAAAGAAACTTGGCTTGACGTTGTTATGAACCTAAGATTTAATACTATGCGTTTTAAAAACTCTTTCATTAACCGTTTAGTTTTCAAATACGAATTAGCTTTGTAATATACTAGATTTTAATTCTTACTTTTTATCTTTTTGCACTTATTACTGGACGTAAAATTTCTTAATTAATTACACTTGTAACAAAAGATATGTATTTTTATCGTTAAAAACTTTGTTATTATTATTATTATTATTATTATTATTATTATTATTGTTATTAACTTGCCTTGATCCCTCAGATATCGTAAAGCTTGTATCGTCAAGTTGTAAGTCATCCACGACGTAAACCATAGAAAAGACATAAGCTAGCAATTCAATAAGTCTATTCCATTGTAAGATAAGCCTCCACACATAGCAAAACTGAATAATCTGCAAGCACAACAAACAGAGGGTAAGACTTCGGATCAATTCTCACGGATGGGGATTCTGCTGAGTTGGACTTGATGAAGAAAAGAGTGTGAGTTCATAGTCAACACAACTTCGTGTAGCAAGCTGCAACCAGTTGTAAAAATGGCGAGACACTCCAACAAAAAAACGGCCCTTTTTAAAACGCTACTTGTCACACATCTGTAAGATATAACTCTCACCCCCTCCCTTCCCTACATTAAAACTTGTCCCTACAGGTTTTTAGCATGGTATAGTATTGCTAGCAACTTTGATAAGGGAGGGGCGGGGGGGGGGGGGGGGGGGAGTGTGAGTCACAAGCACAATATAGTCCATTGCATAGGACATTTAAGCACCAAAAAGGTACAACGTCTCAAGTATTTCAATTTGCAACTGCTCGTACAGTGGCTACGCATTGTATAACAAGTCACGAGAGAGACACCACAAAGGAAACAAACAGAATGGCAAAAAGATGGACTTATCAAATAAATCAAAATCAAGAAAGACGCAAAGATTCTAGTTTGGACCCAATCGTGGGTCAAGACAATGCTTACTATCACTACTACTAAAACCACCTCTCCGTAACGGCTACATGCCTCTGTTTCTAAGATGGCCGTTGTGGTGAGGTACTGGCAGACTCTTTAGTGCAAAAATCAGCCTTTTTCACCTGGTTTAACTTCTAACATACAGCTATTTCGAGAAAGGTTGTAGGAAAACGTACACGCGACATATCCCGAAATGTATTGCGGCTAATTTTGAGTTGACTGTTCTTCAAAGAAATTGAAAGAAGAATGGCACGAAAAGGCATCGATATATGTTTGCGAGTGCTAAAGGAAAGCAACAAAAATAAGTTCGACAGCTACAGTGTCAGGAACAGTGTACATGTATAATGATCATATCCCATATTACCTTTCGGGATTGTCGCGTGCACATTTTCTCGGACCATTTTTTCCTTTCTCGAAATAGCTGTAGACATGTTAAAACACGATACTCAATACATTTTACATGCAGGGCATCAAGACAAAAAGTCTTGCTCCTCTACTACCTATAACGATGTAGATTACGTACCTCTAAAAATATACTAATAGACGTTGTTATAAGAATCACAGGCAGACCAATCTTTCTCCAAACCACTCGGCTCCCTGTGGATCCAGTATCAAAGGACACATTGCACGTGCACTCATGCTCTTTGCACACAGTCATCGGTATGCTCTTGGTTGTATGCATAGCGTAGCCAGTCAGGAAAAACAGGAATATCCCATACAGGATTAACCGGCCGTAATACACATAACGGCCAAAGCTACGCCACTTATAGCGAAGTAGGTACGTTACAAGGGGATGGCTGAGTAGTTTTACCCGCTCTTTTGTGACCTGAAAGAAACAAATGAGCCACTCTATGATCCTTTTTTTCGTAAAAGTGCTGAGAATCAGCAAGACAGTTTCTATCGAAACATACAGCTTGTAGGTGGTCGAATTAAAATGGCATTCGCCAAACTGACTATAAAAGAAAGAACGGAATTTCAACAAATGTCTGCGCATTCCCGCCTTAAAGGAATCTCAGTAGCACACTAACGTACTTTGAATTAAAAACTCTCGTAAAAAAAACCCCGCTCTCCTGAGCAACCAACCGGGTTTTTTCTTTGTTAGCCTGCCAATAGAGCCGTATCCCCTCGTTCCTCGCCGCTAGGGACGAAACGTCAGGAGAGGGGAATGGATTGTCGTTAGTCCGGATTCTTTGATGCACTTACCATAAGCATCAAAGGATGGTTGCTTTTTATTTCCACTTGCTTGCTGGCGTTCTCAGGTAAAGCTGACTTGATTTTATACATGACAGCATCTAAGCCACTCTCCTCATGCTCAACTGTCTCTGACGTCATGAATCCTGCCCACTCAAGGCTAACGTCATCCAGGAACTCATAGCTAAGGGTGATAGCGTACTGTGGATGGTCTACAGGGTACCCATTCGACTTGACGCAGCGATTGAAGACTTTTTCCGCAACCTCTACGATACGAGAAGAAAAAACCGGGAAAGAGCTTGACGCAGTGCATCAGTAAGGAATCGAAACCTTTTCGCTCAAAACCCGACTTGAAGGCAAGGTTACGAAAATGGCGCTTCATCCTCAATTTTATTATGTACAAAGATGTGGGCGCAATATTACGGACTTTACGATAGGACGACGCGAAGGCAGCGAAAACGTCGCTTCAAAAATGAATTTGCGTTCTTTCGGTTTTTATTGAGATTATTCCAACTCACGTACTTTGCCAAATGTAGGCGACCCCTCCCGGAGTTGAATTTCTAAGAACCATATTCAAGAATAAAAAGAGAATAAAATTTCATGGAATGTTTACGTCCTCCCGAAAAAGTAAAATTAGGCAATTTCACGTCGTAGTCGTGCAAAACGGCAAAGAAATGTACAAAAAAGTGAGATGCACGTGCAAAGTTGTTGTTTTGCCTACTAAATCTATTGTGGTTTTTGACGTTGTCTTGTGATTCTATTTTAAAACTTCACCCGTTCATGTGAAACATTATTCAATTAAGATAGATTTAGATATCCACACTAAAATGGTCAAATGGATTGAGCGCATCATTTCAAAAACAGATATAATAAGAACCTGCTTTTGAAGACGGAAATTAGCTTCTTACTTTGTACGGATAGAAAAAGAAGCTTTTCGAGAACGCTTAGTTCAGAGATACTTATTATGATGATGCAAAACACGAAGGAAACAGGAATCAATATGCCCTAGATTAACTTGGAATAAAATAGACGGTCGAAATCAATCGGAAAATGCCAGTATAACGCGGAGCTCTTGATGCAGTTTGTTTTAACACGAAATAATGCGCATATGAGATGACGTGCAGAGTCATTGCGATTAACTGTTTCTTGAAAATCTAAAGGCAGGATGTAAACCAGGCTTCAAAACCATTAATTAAGTCAGAAGGAATAGGAATTATAATACTTTGAGTGGAAAAATTAAAAAGGATGAAGGCAAAAGCTGCCACAATGGAACACTCACCGGGTAGTTTTTTGATGAGTTTTCTCATCGGTGTGTTAATAAAGTTTCCTTCTTTGGTCTTGTTGCGCATAGCTTGTCTCCAATCCTTGTGTTGAATAATAACAAGTGCTACTTCCCTTGGGAAAAAAGGACTTTATATCACTATGGTTTACATGAGCTTTTCCTCTACTCTTTTCGACTAAGGGACGGACAGTGTACGCCCCGTCCCAGAGTACTTTCTTTAAATGAAGGTATGATTATCGCAATGGTAATTGTAATCCAAGCAATTTCAAGTTAACCCGTGAAAAAAAAATCGGGACTTCAACGAGTTTCGAACCCATGGCCCCTACGATAGCGCTGCAGTGCTCTACCAATTGAGCTATGAAAACCCTGGGAGCAGGCCAAATTGTTGAGTACTCTTTTTTTTCGGGTTACCGTAAATCCTCTATTAAGCCCCCCTTTTCAGCGGAGGAAAGTTAATAAGCCCCTCCCCCCTCCCCCCTCCCCCCTCCCCGTCTCCTCCACCGTTATACTTCACAAAACAATTAACGTGGACTGCTCAGTTATGGTTTATTGAGGCTGGAAATTCATATTATTTTTGGTCTTCCGCCGCATGACCCCCAACGTTTCCAACTTTACGCTCTAGTTCTCAGTGGAGAGTTGTTACCATTTTCTTATTGTTAGAAAAAGCAGTATAACGCCCGGGAACTGCCACAATGTCCGTCATCGAGAAACCTTGCTCCCGTTGATACCTTTCGCTAAACTAAATAAGCCCCCCCTCCTCTTTTAAGCCTCCCCTCAAAAATGCTTGAAAAAATAATACAGGATTTACGGTAATTTGCAATAGTTAAAATTGCAATTACAATTGCGATGATCATGTCTTCATTGAAATTTGTATTTCCGCAGTTCACATCATCTTCAGAGTACTTTCTCTTAATCAGAGTTGGCGTGAGTATCAGGAAAACGACAAGATGAACTCGGGACTACCATAAACAAACTATATCTAATACGAAGTAAACAAACAACAACAACAACAAAATATATAAATAGGATAAAATTTAAGAAATGCGAGGCAAAGGCGCTTGGCCATAACTTTTGGATCTAAAGGTCGCTGTTTCAAAGTGTTTACAAATCCCTGAGGCATTTGCTTCTTGAATTTTTCTTAGCCCGTATTTAAGTACTTACTTGTGATTATTTTCAACGGCCATATCGAGACAATTTCTTCCAGCACTGTCCGTCAGTGTTATGTTAGCTTTCCTTGACAAAAGTAGTTTCACCATCTCCACGTGGCCTTCACGTGCAGCAAGGTGAAGTGGGGTAGTCTGAAAAAAAGGAAGACTTAAGAGACAGGCCAGATTTGCCGAGCAGAGTGACTTTCATCGCGGTATTACGCGATTTCGATACCGGGATCCCAGCTAACAGTGCAAGCTTAGTTGTCATGCAAACACAAAGCTGATTTTTGTTACGTTTAACAAACGTACCGCAATTCAAGACTCACAATGGAAGTTTCATCGTTTCCTTTTTATTCTCCATTAGTTATAAGTGCGCTGCTCTTTGCAAGTAATCTTATTCAACAAGTGTTTTCACCAGCATGTTCTTTCAACCTCATTCCCAGGGTTCTCTCCGGCGGGTAGGAGAGAACCCTGGCAACGAGGTTGCATGTTCCTTTTACCTTTGCTTTATCAGTAGGATCCACAGGACAGTCAGCATCAAGAAGAACAGTGGCTGCATCCACCCAGCCCTTTGCTGCCGCACAATCCAGCGGCGTCCATAAGTTGGCATTCCTGTGCACAATGATCCGTTAGAAGTATTGACTACGAACTTTCGTAGGATGTCGATTTATAGCTTCGGATATTTAGTGAAAGCGATTGCACAGCTTGTATGACCTTGGGAAAAATCCGGTCAAGGAAACTGCCTGGCTAATGATCTTAATAATCAATCAAATTGTGTTTAGCTAGCAGTTTTGTTTGTCGAGCGCGCAAGTGAGTGGCCAAGCCGTGCGCGCGTTTTCGCAGCGTTTTTCTCCCTCTCGCCAAACAAACTGCCAGCTCGGCAGGCTACCTGATTTGTATCACTGTCCCTTTCATGCTTTTTTGTTAACAGTTACTCTGCTTAGTTCGATAATTACGGATTGTACGGCTAGGATAGAAACTTTCCGAAAACTTTACCACTTCTACCTTCGGCTCTGGGCTTAAGTTATTCGGTGAAAGAGGATTTTTCGTCCGTAGCAAAACAAAATTAACCTCCGTGATAAAGTCATGATCTTCTTCTCACCTTGCATCTATAGCGGCTCCTCTATCAAGCAATTCTTTAGCGACTTTATCATTGCCATTTAGTGCAGCTACATGTAGCGGAGTGTTGGAAGCATCATCTTCGTCATTTATTATGGACATGTCCCTCTTTAGAAGAGCACAAACTGTTCTGTAAAATGGCCACAAGTTAACATATAAATTATGAGACCAGCTAGACTGTTTAACAGAGACCATAAGATACAGAACCGTTTCCGTTAACGGGTACGGGTACGGGTACGGGTACGGGTACGGGTACTGGTAAATAACCTGTACGCGCAGCCGTGAAAACGGCTAGATTGCCTCTTACCCTGCGGAGAAACGGGTAGGCTACCGGGTAAAATGGTTGATGCCACTATTACTTCTGGGAAATCATGGTCACCTGTTGTACAACTACGTTTAACGTGGCAAACATGTTCGTCTGTCCGTACCCGTGGAAAGAAACGGTTTATCTTAAGGTCACTAATGTCCTCTATTATCCTGTAAAGTCGTCGAGCTAAGAAATCATGGTCACCTTTTGTATAACCACGTGGCAAACAGTTTTGTCAACCCATACCAGTAGAGAGGAAAGGTGTATCCTAAGCCCACTAACTTCCTCTATTTTCCTTTTAAAAACGTCGAGCGTGAGCGCTTACTCTAACGGGCCACCATATATGGTTCAAACAACCCGTGGGGATAGCCGGCGAAGAAGTGTATAGCCTCTCCGTTTTAATGATCTCTTACGCGGAAACAAGGGAGTGTAATAAGGCTAGTGAGCGGGGACTGTAGGCTGTGTTTCGTCAGTATCTACTACTAAATTTAGCGCTTTGCCCTGAGAAGCCTGTAATTTGTCACTAGGAGAACCAGGATCAAATTTTTAGAACTTATGATCCGTCCGCTTCTTTAGGCACAGATCCAATTTATGAGACACGCCACATTCCGTCTAACAGTAGGGCTAAAGTAAACACAAGGAAGCTGAGTAGAGAGTGCTTTCTCGTTAAATTTCTAGACTGAATATGACGCCAACTGGCCAGTGTTACCTTATCCGCCCAAATTTGGCCGCCAAGTGGAGTGGCGTTAGGGATCCATCGTTTTTACAGTCAATGCAACAACCATTGTCCAGAAGAAGCTAAAAGAAAATCAAAAAATGAACCACTTAGAAGCAAGCGCCACTGGAGGAGCAACTGGCCTAGCACTCCATGAGTCTAAGCACATGTACACCTTACTACACCTACAGTCTTCATCTTACGCTATTTGGCGAACATATAATCTGAAATATTATTCTGATTCTTACCGTTTGTAAAAGTAATAAAGGTTGCATGTATGTCTGTTTGGCCTCCATCGCGGATCGCATTTATAAGTTCCTAGCTTTTGAAGATAATTTTGGTACGGCCCTGACGTCGGAAAGAAAGCATTACCTTCCTTGTCCCCAAAGTTTCTTTCTCAGTTTTACAGAAAGAAGTTTCTTTCGAAGTCGACGATTGTGGTGTGTTTGCAACCAGCCAATAGAAGCGTTTGTTTTACTGTGTCGCGCGTTACGTGAATTTTGCAGTTAATCAAAAAGCAAGCAATTTTGGCAGCAATGTTATAAAAGAACTTGCTCATGCTTTTAGCTGTGCGTATATCGAGTTATGGATGTACTTGGGAAGTTTGGAGAGCACTCAAGAGGCTAGAGTTGCCCTCGGCTGTGCCTCAAGTAACTCTCCAAACCTCCCGCGTGCATCCATAACGCGATATACGCACGCTGAGCATGAACAAATTCTAAAATTAAAAATAACCTTAAAATCTAACCGGCGCCTGCCACGCAAGCTATTAGGGATGTGTGTAAAACCAGGAACAGGCCCGGAACACCCGGGAACACTTACGGAACATCCCCGGAACATGATTTCTGCGGGGTCTTATAATTTGCCTAATTGTTGTAATTAAGGGTGTTCGGGGCGGTCTGGCCCGTCAGGGGGGTGTTCTGCAGTATTCCGGGATGATCTGGGGTGTTTTTGGGCTTGTTGCGGTTTTCACTGACACCCTGCTATAAGAACTTACTTGGACAATTCTAACATATCCTTTTTTGGCTGCAACATGTAGTGGAGTGTTCTCATACTTGTCATACTCCTCGACAAGTGACTTGCCTTTGCCAGATTTAAGAAGAAACTGAAGGACAAAAGAAAAAAAAAAGTCGAGCGGCAGAGATAAAGTGGTGAGAAAAGGAATTAGCGGGGTCTGTGGTGCTGCGTAATATCCGTAAGCCGCGGCAGTTTTGGTAAATTTCGTGACACAGCTCGATTAAGTCTGGGGTTCTTGTAGACTACGATATAGCGAACAAAACGCGAGCGCGCGTGAGTTCATCCCACGCGAGAAAGGCGAGACGCGGCGATTAGAGAGAGACAGAGAGCAAAATGGCCTTTCTCGCGTGGGGTGCCGGATTTTCACGCACGCTCGTGTGTCACTCGCTCTACTATCCCTGAGGGAAAATGAGGGACGACTCGTAGTCTAGGCCACTTTGCTTTTCTAGGCGCCTTCTTGAATTGTATCCCGACCAAACAAAATAAATTAGTGTACAACTATCCTCCGAAGGGGTGGTAAATAGTGGTGGTGGTATATATCTAGCGCTATGAACCGACTCTGAGGGGGATAGTTGTTTTAGTCTTAGCAAATCAGTTGGATAAAAATCAAAAAGCAACTTTTTGTAAATACAAGACGTCACTTAGTTAGAGTTTGTTTACGTTTCAATTGACAGTGTTTCGGGGATCATTTTTTATGATTTTGTTGCAAATTCAGTAAGAAAAGAAAAATTCCTAACGACCAGTAAACACCGACAAGCCCAATTTTGTCTGTTTCTTGGTATTTGTTGGTGCAGCTGTTTCATTTACCGCTAAAATTTCATCCTTCGAAATTGTCGCGAAACGAGAAGCCATTTTGAATCTCGTCCCAAAACAGTGAATACCCAAGGATATTCCGAGTTACAGGAGCCAATCAGAACGCGCAAAAATTGATATCCACTGATTTGGTGAATACTAATAATAAATACCTAGTGTATGCATACCTCAAGAGTCTCAATGCAGCCTTCAGCTGCGGCTCGATATATGGGTGTGGCATCATCAATATCCTTTGCGCTGATATCAGCACCATGAGCTAAAAGGCTTTTGACTGTCTCCAGGTGATTCTTAGATGCTGCTATAAGCAAAGGACTGTCTTTGTCCTTATCTCGACACTCAATGTAGGCACCTCTAAAAATGAAAGGATTAGCACAAGGAGCAAAGATTAACATAGTTGGTTAGTGCATGGCCTTCTGTGAGGTGTTTTAGCTCTTACAAAACGGGATAAAAGGACTGCGTTTAAACACATTCCTCAATTTTCGGTTGGAATTTCCGGAAAATGATCTAACCACTAACCTTCCGTCCAAAAATTTCGAAGTTTTGGTTAAATGGTAACATAAGCAACTTAACATTTCCAATTTCCACTTGGATAATGAGTGGTACACGAAACCCACGATGTGTGTGTGCTACCTGGGTACCAAGCAGACAAGTGAGATAGGAAAGAAAAAAGCACCTACAGTAAAATAATGGCAATTTTCACACCAGCAGACGGAAAAATCTTCTGCACACGGACAAGTCGTTCACCCTTGTTGTTCGCCAGGCGTGAATTTACATCGGACTTTAGACGACTTGTCTGTCTATACAAACAAATCAGTCATCTTAAAAGACGAACAAATCGGACGACATTGCACGTGCAACATGTTTTCCTTCCGTTTTCAGTTATAGGCTCATCTACTTGTAAACAGGGAACACATCCAACTATACGTCCGCCTCCAGCTTGTATTAAGATGAATTCGATTCATTCTCACGTTTTTAAATGCTTTATAATTAAAAACCAGAGTCCACCTGTTCGAAGGCCGATTAGCGCTAACCCGAGGTTGTTCAAAAGCATTTTCTCGGATAACATTTTCTATTCTTTTTAGAACATCCAACCATAAAACTGTATATACAAAAAGAATTGAACTGAATTTACTTTTCAAGGTTTCATATCTGAATTCAAATTTCCACTAAACCTGGGTTACCTTAACCCAGCTTTAAACAACCAGGGTTTTTCAATAAGAGCAGGCGGAGAAGGAAAAAACTCGCGGCGAAGGCGTGACTTGCAAGTACTGAAGGTGCGAATGAGTTTCTGGAAAAATTTTGAAATCTGCGCCTTTTAGAACGCATTTTCAGCAGTCTGGAGCAAAAATTAAGAGTGTTTAAACAGATCACAGACATTATTACATTTTGGCTTTTTTTCAGTGTCCGCACATGAATACTCTTTAAACTGGGGTTATTTCCAAAGAAAAGTAGGTGGCGAGTTTACGTGAAATGGGCGGCGAATTTCGCCAGCCACCGGCTCATATGAGCTTAAGCAACCACGACGACGACCACAACGACGACTTCCACAAAACAATAGGTTTAAGTGATGTTACAGGAAACGATTCGCAACGACGATTTTTAGCGCAAAAAAACGTTGCAATATTGGAACAACATTGCAACCATTCGAAACAATGTC
Organism: Porites cylindrica; assembly: GCA_964035525.1. Classification (NCBI taxonomy): domain Eukaryota; kingdom Metazoa; phylum Cnidaria; class Anthozoa; order Scleractinia; family Poritidae; genus Porites; species Porites cylindrica. Next base: position 29,866,319 of record OZ037775.1, read on the forward strand.
GCAACAATGATGCAACGTTGTGTTGCGCTAAAAATCATCGTTGCGAATCGTCCCGTGTAACATCACCTTAATGATCAAAACAACAGCTCTGCACGTGCATCACGCTTTTTAGTACATTTCTTTGACGTCCACGACTACGACGTCAAACCTTCTAATTTGACGTTTTAAGGAGGACGTGGACATACGACGACGAATTTTCCTTCCTCTTTTTGAACCTGAGTAAAATCCTTAAGAATTCAACTCCAGGAAAAGTCGCCTAAATTTGACATATTGAGCGGGTTCAAATAGATGCGATTAAGTTTGAAAGAAAGTAAATTCATTTTTTTACCGACGTTTTCACTGCCGTCGTCGTCGTCCTTACTTAAGGTCCCTATATTGAAAACCGTGAACAACCCTGCCCTGTAAATGTAAAACGCATTTTGATCAGTACCGCTAAAGCTTGTTTCAAAGTGCTTTTTCTATTGCGGTTATAAACCCCTCCGTTCTTATAAACCCTCCAGCTTAAACTCCTTACAAAGATGGATAACCCTAGGGCATATAAGCAGCAGTTCACAGAAGTCCACCTTTCAGACGGTTTAGAGTGTCTGCACCTTTTAACAGGCTACCGTCTGAGACAACTTGTCAGTCTTCTAGAGTGAACGCTGCTAATAGCTTACCTGCTTAGGAGATAGTCAACAATCTCTACCCTGTTAAACTGAGCTGCTCTGTGCAGTGGTGTTTCTTGACTCGCATTCTTTGCTTCTATATTGGCATCATGTTCTATTAACATCTTGACAATGTCCAAATCTCCGCCATTGGCCGCCAGATGCAAAGGAGTGCTCATGTTAACCTTGTGTGCATTAACGTTTGCTCCTTTGTCCAGACAGAGCTTTGCCAGGTTAATATCACCATCCTCAACTGCAAGGTGAAGGGGTGTTTGTTCTTCTCGATCTTGGTCTGTTACCATTTTGGACACTATGGACCATCCACCTTGCTCTTCAGCTAAGTACAGAATAATGTAATAATAATGATAATGATAATCAAATGATAATGATAATGATAATGATTACGATGATTATGATAATAATAATAATAATAATGATAATGATAATAATAATGATAATACTAATAATCATCATAATGGACACTATGGACCATCCACCTTGCTCTTCAGCTAAGTACAGAGTAATGTAATAATAATGATAATGATAATCAAATGATAATGATAATGATTACGATGATTATGATAATAATAATAATAATGATAATGATAATAATAATGATAATACTAATAATCATCATAATAATAATGATAATGATTATAATAATGAAAATAATGATGATGATGATGATGATGATAGCGATGACAATGATGATCATGATGATGATAATAATAATTTTAATTATAAAAAGAAAGTAATAAATACAGCAGACCACCTGTCCAAAACACTAAACTTTACCACGTCAGAGCCCTATGGTTAAAATCTCTTGTAAAAGACCACCTCTTGTAAGTGTTTGTGAACACTTTGTGCTTTTGGGAATGCTGATTCTAGAGTTATTTCAATTCTAATTACAGTAATGTGCAAATTGATTTCCCTTAGTAAAAGCTGCCCTCTTTCTCCCTTGTGGATCCTAAAGCAACACCTGGAGTTCCTTAATAGCTACACACCTGTTTCAAACAACAGCTTGGCGACTTCAAGACTTCCTTCCATACAAGCAAAATGCATAGGTGTCATTTGTTCCTCATCTAAGCTTCTTAAGTTAGCTCCAGCATCAATGAGGCATTTAGCAACAGAAAAAGAACCCTGGCTGGATGCCACATGCAAAGGAGTCATCTGAGTTTTATCCTTGGCCTGAAATATTTAAACACCATATAATTTATGTAACTCAACCACTGGAGCTCGCCAATTTGGAAGATGCTTATGTTATACTATTTTTCATGTCAGAAACTAAAGTTAATGGCAATTTACGTCACGTAACTTGCCAGCAACCTGGTATAAAGTTAGCTGTTTTGGTACAGTTCAAAGCCATGTGAAGTTGAAAGTGCTGAATCACTGATCTGTTTGGAATAAAACCTAAACAGTTAGTATCGAATTCAGCCATTGCATGATTAATTGCAGAATTGTTTAAAACTCCGATTGGATGGTGCCGTGCTATCTACCATATAGTAGAGATAATACCCTCCTCAAATTGTATAATTCTTCAAATCGTATGAAAGCCAAATTCAATAATATTGTAAATTATTCTCCAAGCACATTTCTCTGCCTCACGCTTCTGTGCTGTTTGCAGATGCCATTTTACAAGAGTGACTACTTTAACCAGGGCCACCTAGTCAAAGCTAACCAATCGGATTACAGGAAAATTACAATGCATTTCGAGAAAGTTAGTTGCCAGTCATTACTTCCATGAAACGAAAGAAACAACATGGAGTGAAATCAACCAGTTACAATCTACAGACGTGACCTTTTGAACCTGCTGAAGAAAGCAAGTGTTTCCTGAGAAGTCTGTTAGAAAGAGTGACGGAGGCGAGAAATGTAAACAATAATTTTTGACTTGTGGTCGCAAGTTATTGCAAAGCACATCAATGGTGGTGAAGAAATTGCTGGTAGATGACAAAATAACTTACAGTTTCTGTCAAAGAAATATGTCTCCTGGGTGTTGTATGCAAAGTTTTGAACAGAAAAATATTGTCTGGTGAAACATTTTGCATTCCTGAAAAATGTTTGCTATCAATATTAAACTTTCTGCTTTGAGTAACTGATTGTTTTTTATGAGCTGGTGATTGGCCCACAACCAAATTTCTTGGAATGTACTGTTATTTTCCTGTGAATCCGATTGGTTAACTTTGTCTAATTGGTCCCAGTTACGGTAGTCGCACTGCAAAAGATCTTTTTTTTAATTACCTCAATATCAATACATGGATCAGTCAACAGTTCTCGAACAGCATCAGGGTTTCCCTTTGCAACAGCATAATGCAGCGGAGTTGAACCATAACTGTCCTTGGCATTTACATTAGCTTTTCTTAACAAAAGGTACAATATCATAGTCTCCTCAACATTAGATGCCTGCTCTTTTGGTATGAAAGAATTAGAATTTCTTTTCTCCAATGATAAGAAATCCTTGCTGAATAGTTTAGTTCCTAATGATGAGCCTAGAAGGCGACTTTTTGCCCCCTTCCCAAAACTGCCTGATCCCCCATCTTTTTTCTTATCATCCTTCTTTAGAGTCAAGCCAACATCACTCATGTTTTCCATGCTAGGACTTGGGGTCACTTGAGGTGTTGGGCGTGCAGAGCCATTATAGGTTCTTGGGACTGGACGAAATCTAGCAGCATAGTGAAGGGGCGTGGCATCATCTTCTCCTTTTGCTTCAATGTCTATAAGTTTAAAAAAGGAACTTGAACAGGTTAAAGTTATTTTAATCTAGTTTAATTTTCAACTTCCTTAACTGTTCTTAATCATGAAATATAATTATAACGGCAAGGAAAACATAGTAAACATATCACACTTCACACATCACATTAAGTACTTTGTATTACATGTACAGCGTGCCATATACGCATACCTGCACCAGATTCCAGTAACAGCTTGACAATGTGAAGGTGATTGTAACGCACAGCATAATGCAATGCAGTTGTGTTGTCCTGGTCTTTCTTGTTGATTTTCTTGCTTCCCTTTCCTAACTTTTCCAGTCTTCTCTCAACAAGGTCACGCTTTCCATCTCTTGCTGCCTGTTACACAAAAAGTTATTTGTCTTCAATTTAGAAGCAGATTGAATAACTTCAATGTTGGTAAGAACAGTAATTATCACAAAAGAACACACCATTAGATAAGGCAGGCCTGACGGAATTATGCGCAGATTTTTCAGAAATTATGCGGAATTTTTTCCCAAATTATGCGGTAAAAATCGCAAATTATGCGGGAATTATGCGGATTGCGCAATATCTTTTATAATAAAGTTCCAATGTAACAAGCGTTCTCATTGGTTTAAACAGCGTGCTTTATCAGAGTCCAGAGCACGCATTTCGTAAATAAGATTGCGCGCGTGTTTGCTTTGAAAATAAAGGCCAAATTATGAAGAAATGATAGTTTCTTTATCATAAAACAAATAAAGAAGCCTCACCCGTGCTCTGTTCTGTTATAAAGCACGCAGGAAGCGGCGATAGCACTCAAGAAGTAGGGAGAAACACTCGCCTGCGTCTCGTGTCTCCGCGTGTTTTATAACAGAACAGAGCACGGGTGAGGCTTCTTTATTTGTTAATTTTAACCGAAGCACTTCCAAAAAGGTCCCCACACACGGGGGGGAGGGGGGGGGGATTTTTTAGATGTGGACAAGTGTTGTAAGGAGCTTAAGCGGTAACCAAGCAAAAGTAGTATACTAACGCCACAATAATTGTTATTTATTTTTCAGAGTTCATGACACGAAAGTGACATTTTTACATCGTAGCATACGTCGCGCTACGTAATTTCAATGTCATTACCTAACGTCTTCAAAAAGGATGCGACCTGGAATCGATCCAAATGAGTTTTATTGAAGTGACAGAAGTGATGCCAGAACTTCAACAAATGTTTCTGCCACTTGTTCACTCATTACGTTAACTAAGAGCAAACTTTTTGTAACTTCAATTTGAATCAAAAGAAGCATCGCCACTTAACTTGTAATTCCCTAAACAGTGACATGATTTAATCAAAATTGCTCTATTCTAGCATAGGGCGCAGCCAAAAACGCGACAAAAACAGGCTTTAAATCTGACGTGATCTAAAATGATATGCGTCTATGCTAAGCAGTTCGAAGTGATAATTTTCACAATGGAAATGATATGCTTCATGTATACACGGAAATGTTCCTTGGGCTTATGTATCGTTAATTCTTCTTTCTATTTTTCTTAAAACACTGATAAATAGCTTCTACATCATGCAACTGAGGAAACTGAAACGGACCAGATCCTTGGATCTCGAGCGGACCAAGGAGAAGCCTGGAGGGAGAGCAGTAGTCGATATCATCTCGCTTTGGCCAGTTAAATAATCTCGCTCCGACAGAGTACAGGAACTTCATCTTGGTGTTACTGTTGACCTCGAGAACTCGACCAATGTAGTACAACTTGTGGTACTCTACAGCATAATACTCCCCTTCTTGGGGTGTCTGCATCCTGTCCACACATTTCTTCACGTCAAGCTCTAGCACCATTTGACTTCGAAAGGCGGGGATACTGTCATTGCTGATTACACTTTCTGACAGACCTACAAGGCATCTGGCGTACATGCATACGTACACACCGCAATCGAAGGAGTTCTGCTGTTGGGGTACCTCGTGTTGTTGACCGCTGAAGAAGCTCCATTGCTTAATTTCTTTACCCAGTGAAGGTGACAGTTCTTCCAGCAAGCTCCACATTTTACACACTGCTCTTTCATGGGTTGGCTTCACACCAGAACCTTGTAACAAACTGTCCAAAACAATTATTTCCTTCTGCTTTGGTATTACTACAAGAAGAAACCAGTGCCTGCTAGTCCCGGGATTGCAGGGAACAAGGACATAGTCTTGCTTCATTAGGTCTTTGCCTTTCACCACATCTGCGGCAGGTCGGCTGGCAACTCCTTTTTCAAAAGTTTCCCATTCAAGAGTTTCAACTTCAAGTGTAGTTGTTTCAGCAACCAGCTTAAGATAGGAGTCGATAACGAAATTACTTAAGTAATTGGCTTCATCCTTTGGATGGCCACCTTTAAGACCAACTAGATCTGCAGTTGACACAAATTGACTGCCTTTGAATGTAACTGAACCATCAACTATGGCCTCGAGAACTGCGTTATTGTGAACAGGAAATACACAGACTTCTGTTTTCTCTAACTTTTCTAGCGTGTTCTTGCCAAGACCATTCTTTACTTGGGGCTGAGTTGGCGGTGTTTTAACATTCTGTATTGGGATTGAAGAGCTACGTTGTTGGCTTGATGGGGCTTTGGCTGATTTCGTAACGTGAGTGCCATCTTTGGATAGGCTTGAGCGGAAACGTTTCCCCTGGTCTTTTTTGTCGGCTTTCAGTTTCCGCTTGGACGAAGCGCTTGGCTTGGTAGCTTTTGTACCTGGTACTTTAGTTGTTGGAACAAGAGGCATTGGCTTCAAAGTAGGATGGAAAAAGCTGGAAATGGGGGGCGATTTGAGAGCAGACCCGGCAGGCATGGTGCCCGCACTGCTTGAACACATCGGAACAGAGCCCGTGGACGTCTGAACAGGAGGTGAAGACATCGGAGAAGAAGCCGTAGACGTCTGAACAGAGCCCGCGGACATCGGAAGAGAGCTCACGGACGCGGACATCGGAACAGAGCCCGTGTGCATCGGAGCAGAACCAGTGGACATGGGAACTATAAGATGAGGAAAAGAACAAAATTGCCTAAAGAGCAGCAATAAAACATATACACATATTTTTTTTTATCATTTTAATGTTCAATGCCATGATGAATTATTTATTGTGATATAATATTTTGTTCATCAGTCTTCGTGAATAATGCACTTATCAGCGGCCATCCCGGGGGGGATGACCCCGGGGAACCCCCGGGCATTTGCACAACAACGTTTACAAATCCCCCTACCCAAAGGCAAGATTTTTTAACAAAACGCTACTAATGTCCCTCCCCTGGGGGGTAAAGAAGTGTGCTCTGCCAAGTTAAAAGGTGCATATGATCTCAAAGACAAAAAAATTATATTTGCTATAATTATACCTATAAGAGTTAATAAAATACAACCAAAGAAAACGATTACAAGAGAAATGCGAAATGGCCGCTGATTAGTGCATAAGTTAATTTCTCGTAGCTTGTGCGCTTTGCCTGAGACTAGAACTTACACGAAAACATTGTTCTACCTTGGTCTGTGGATTTTGAATGGAGTTCCATGGGATCTGTCCACTTTGAAGCAGGCGCTGATGGGGCTGTTTCATTGATAGCTGCCGACTTTGCCTGTAAGTTCCAGTTCAGGAAGTGATATGCCCTGATGGTTTCAGGGGTCATCGACATCCGCTTGTCATCGAGAACGCTGTTGTACATGGAAAAGGATCGCTCTACATCATACGAACCAAGGGTTGCAGTGCAGTACCGCGATGCAATTTCGTAGAGGCTTGGAAGTGCGCCGGCATTGGATTTCCAAAAAAACGCAAGGTCGAGATCTCCACTAAAGCTTCCTTTGACGGCTGCTGGGCCAAGGACATTCACGTACAGATCAATCTCGCTCTTTGGAACGTCTGCTATCCCGGGGATGCTGCTTTCTGACAGGCGACCCATGTCACACCTGATGAGATTTCTAGGATCAAGTACCCTGATATCTTCTAGAAAGGCGCTGCCTGGCTGTCCACCCTCAACCACATATTTGTTCAGCTTCTTGTGCGCATCTGAGAATGCTGACTGAACAATTTCCAAAACGTCCGCTTTGTCTTCGCTTTCAAACCTAGTGGAAAGACAAGAGTAAAAAAAAATAATATACCCGCCCTTGCCCATTAAAAATTCGCGCCTTTTTAGTCCAAAATGAGCCTAAAATATAATGCGCATTGTTTAAGGAACATTTCGCTTTTTTATTGTTGGGTTTATTAACAATATTTGCTCTCTAAATTTATCCCCACTTTGGGGGTAACCATACACTACAGGCGCTCCAAGGTGTAAAGGGAATGAGACCGTAAACCAGCATTGGACTGCTAAATACTTCTAGGCCCAGCTACATGAGCAAGAGCAACAAATGTTATCCCAATAATATTTACCTCGCGACAGAAAAAAAACGCTATTTTGCTAGCAAAAGTATCTAGCACGCTTATCACTATTTGCATAGGAAACTATTGCGCAAGGTTACGCTTTGTCAAAATGGCTCATTGTTGTACATTGTATAAAATAGCTTCCCGTGCGAGAGCAGACGCAGAACTCACTGTTTTCGCCAATATTCTGATTGGCTGCAGCTAGTTCTACAGCTTGGTAAAGATTTTAGACATATAGTTTACCTCCAATCTCCTTCAAAACAAAACCCAATGTCTTCTTCGTTCATCAATGAGCTACTGTGAAGATAACAGAGGAGGCTTTCCATCTTGTTTTTCGCTTGTGTCACGTGTGGGATTCGCTGTTGGAAATAATCTAGCAGAATCATCAACTGTGGCCCCATTCTTGATATTATCATAAGCTGCGCATGTAGACTCTTCATGAATGAGCTGTCGTCATACATTTCTTCAAGCCGCAACAGCGAGTTACTTGCTGCATCTCGTCCACAGCGCTCGATTTCTGATCGAACAAACTCCCCACAGATGGAGTAATACTTGGCGTGATAATCGGCCGATTCAAACCATGCAGACCAGCTCTTCGTTGTTGGGTTGGGCGGCATGACTGGTTTTCCTTCAAGACTTGCAGCGCGTTTCAGAAAGTTCAAGAAACGACTTTTACGTCCACTCGGAATATAGAACAGGTTCCTGAAACACTTGATGAATTCCGATGCAGTTTTAAAGTGTTTCTTGAAATCAGCCGCTGCCAGGTTGATAATGTGGCTGTGGCAGGTTATATAAAAACAACACGGAAATAAAGCAGACAATGTCTCATTGAACGCCTTTTTCATGTAGCTTGCGTTGTCGGAGTTAAAGATCAAGACACAGTCAAAGTCGATGCCATATTCGACCAGTGTCTTAACAACTGCTTGGGAAACAGTTTTGTTGTTCGTTTCTCGTAGAAAATGCGTGTCTATCAAGTACGCAACATTTTTGCCACTTGGCGATAGCTCATCGAAATCAAGCAAAGTTACCATTATATCCAACACATACCGCCCATCATCATCACTGAGCTCATCTACCATCACTGCAACATTTTTTTTACTTATTTTGTCCTTAAGTTCCTGTTTTTCACACTCATACACATCAAAAAGATACTCACGCAGCTGCGTTCTCTTCGGGATTGCCCCGCCATTAACCACTCGGGATTTCAAAAATTCTCGGAGCACGGGGTGGTCAGACTTGCCAAGGGGGATGTTAGTGGCCGTGCACACCTTGATCCAATCATGGCAGACTTTGATCCTCTCTTCTTGTGCCGAATTGCTGCACTTGAACGAAGTTTTTAGAGTCTTTTGTTTTCCACGACTTGTACCGGGCAGATTAAGACGTTTTTGGTGTGAAGCAGCTTCAAGGTGCCTGTCAAGAACCGATTTTCGAGAGTGCTCAAGCACAACATTGCACACGGTGCAAAACAGTAATCCGCTTTCCTCGTGAAAGGTTCCGGCTGAGTATTGCTTAACTCGATCTTTAGCTGTTATTTTTGTTGCTTCGTGGCTCTTTGTTTTTTTCTCACTCTCTTTCAATTTAGTAAACCAGTTTTCCATGCTCTTCATGGCGGTCAGAAAGCAGAAAGGAATTCGCTTTTCCCGCGCAATCGATAAGAATTTCTATGCAAAAAAATGATTGGTTCTCTTCTACCAATGAAATGGCTCGTCATATCTTTACTAGTTACAAGCCCCAAACGGCCGTACATAGAAGGCCTGTTCAATTTTTGAAGTGAATATCGTTCTATCCGAGGACTTCTGAAAGCGAATTCTAGAAAAAAAACCTCACATTTCTTATTTGTTTTACAATGAAAACAAGGTAGGAAGTCCTTAAAAAGGAGATATGACACTTAATTTATATTTTTTTCGATATTTTCCAAGATTATGCGGTATTATGCGGGATTTTCAAGATTATGCGGGATTGCCCCCAAAAAGCCAAATTATGCGGCCCCGCATCCGCGCATAATTCCGTCAGGCCTGATAAGGCAAGACAACCCATCCCTTTCTCAAGACATTTGCAGTGCTAGAAGCATGTTCATATTTATATTTAGAGGTAATCAGGGTCAACTTAAGCTTAATAAGGCCATGCAAATCGAATCTGGGTAGCCATTGTAGGTGATAGTTTAATTAATTATTATCCAACTGAGGAATTACAAGGTGTTACAAATAAACAGGCTTTGGTGTGGCTTCTTTCTTCCTTAGCTGGAATAAGAACAGCACGCAAATAACATTCTCAAACTCATCAACAGTTCATAAAGAAAATACAAAGAAATTTAATGACTAATGAGTGTTTGGAAATCAGAAGAAAAACTGCTCATTTCTGCATCCTTAATTTCTCCTTCTAAAATCATTTTGTTTGAGAAGTGATATCAAGCATTCGACACAGTGTTTCATCAACAGATAAAGCACCTTGAAGTTCGTCAAAAATACTCTGCTGCGCACATGTCGTATTTCTAACTCTTCTTGGTGTTTCATCTGGTGATGAAACACTGTGTCTAATGCTTGATATATGGCTGCTGCTATGTTCCCAGTCAGATCGGCCACGATGCTACAGTTTTTCTCGCTTGACGAAGTTGATGAGAAAACAGTACTCAAGCATCTGCTTTCTCTAAAGACAAATAAAGCTATTGGCTTGGACAACATCAGTGCGAGACTTTTAAAGTGTGGCGCACGTGCTATTTGTCCCTCGATCACCAAGTTACTGAATCTCTCTATTCGCACTGGCAATTTTCCTGAAATATGGAAATGCTCGAAAGTGGCTGCACTTTTCAAAACTGGAGATAGGAGAGATGCGTCAAATTATCGCCCAATTTCTATTCTGCCAACAATGAGTAAAATTCTGGAAAAAGTCGTCCATTCCCAATTCTATGACTTTCTGAATTCAAATAATCTCCTTTCAAGCAAACAATTTGGCTTCCGTCCCAAACTGTCTACAACATCGGCTCTCACCAGTTTTGCAGATGAGGTCCTATTGCATATGGAGAGTGGAGAACTGTGCGGTGCAGTGTTCCTAGATCTGACCAAGGCATTCGATACCGTTGACCATACGATCTTGCTATCTAAATTGTCGGCTATCGATGTCTCGCCCAGCACTCTACAGTGGTTCAAGTCTTACCTGAATCATCGTAAACAGCGGACTGCCTGTAGCGATGCTGTGTCTGACCCTCTCCCGATGACCTTTGGGGTGCCACAGGGGAGCATTCTAGGACCGCTTCTCTTCTTGGTTTATATTAATGACCTTCCGCTGGTTATAAAGAATTGCGAAGTGACTTTGTATGCTGATGACACGGTCCTGTACTACTTTGCTAAAGAGCCACACCTGTTAGAAGAGGCACTGAATGATGATCTCTTGAAAGTTGCCCAGTGGTTACATGGAAATAAGTTAACTTTAAATCTTACTAAGACGAAATCCATGATTATAGGCAGTAATAGGAAACTTGTTGGTATTTCCTCTTTCACGTTATCTATTTTTGACACTGATATAAATTCTGTAAGTAGTTTTAAATATTTGGGAGTTATGTTGTCTTCAACTTTCACATGGTCCGACCATATTGAGTATATTTCATGTAAGGTTAATAAAAACCTTGGTCTTCTACGTAGGATTAAGTATTATTTACCTTATGATGCCCGGTTACTTTTTTATAATAGCTTAGTGCTACCTATTTTTGATTATGCTGATTTAGTCTGGGGTGACAAGGACAATGTCTCACTTATGAAGGAATTGCAAATTCTCCAAAACAAAGCAGCTAAGTTGATATTAGATAGATCACCTCACTCCTCATCCACCGATGCATTGATTGTCTTGAGATGGCTGAATCTTGAAGAACGTAGGAAATGTCATCGATGTATATATGCATACAAGTGTATTAATGGCCAACTTAATCATTCTTTGGACATTGTAAGAAAGAGTGATATACATTCCTACAATACGCGCAATAACGATACTATCAAGCTCCCCAAAATTAAATATAATTGGGGAAAACAACGTTCGCGGTACCACTGTTTCAAAGACTTTAATGAATTAGAGAGAACTGTAAGAAACTCAGCAAGTTTTCCAATTTTTAAGAAGTGTCTTTTTTCTGCTTTTTATAATTGAGTACTTGTAGTGTGTATGTTTTAATTATTTCTGTAACTCGATTTTAGCTTGAATTTTTTTTTTGTTTTTTTGTTTTTTTGTTTTTTTTGTATCATATATATCGATTTTAGCTTAACCTTTTTATATTTTAATTGTATTATATAATATACATCTCGTAATTAGGACCTCTATGTAAACCACTCTTGTGATGGAGCATCCTATTAAAAGATTGTTATTATGGCAACTTCGTGACAGATATGACAAAGAGGATGACTTTTCAGAGGGGGAAGGAGAATGTGGTTACATATTCAAGCTTCAGTATTACATTGGCATTGCTAACGACAGCACAGTAAACAAATAATTTAATGACATAAGGTAAACATCAATAGTTACAAATTTTTTTTCTGAAACAGAAAAACTAATCCCAATGGTTGTTTCCACCCTTTGTGGTTGGTTTAGTTCTTCTCCTTCTGCTCACCAATTGAAAGCCTAGTCTTAAAATGGTATGTAGCAGAGTTGTAAGTGGAATCAGACAGCTGTTTTCACTAGAACATAATGATCTAATCTCTTATTATATATGACTCAGACTCTGACTCAGTTATTTGTGAAAACAAGCCTTCAGAAAAATATATGGATCAATATCACATGTCCTGAAACCTCAACTTTTTGTGCTTTTCTATGAAGAGTGTTTCTTTTTTTTTACCGCAAAGCAAAAATAAAATGGAAACTGAAATCTTCAGGGTCACAAGAAAATAATGTAGGTGATTCGTTTACACAAATATTTCCCCAGTACAATAAGATGCAAAAATGATTGGCTAAAAACTATTTGAAAATATGGAATGTAGCTAAACAATCCAAGGAAATCTGGATTAACTGACTAATTTGGGCCAACCGAAAAAAGGCCATTGCAGCAAAGAATGGGCTTGTTTATTTTTGGGTAAAACAAATGTAGCCCTAGAAGCTTTTGAATATTAATGACAGCTCTCTTTTGTGCAAATACTCTTAAATTATTTATTGAGACATCACCCATAAAGGAACTTAATGTTGGAATTACCAACGGCTATTGTTCAAGTGAAAAGGTCTGAAAAGTTATAAATATTCAGTGCAACGTCACCACATTAAAGCTTAGAAACATGATAATTTTTCATTTTTTGTATTCATGGGTATAATAATTTCAAACTTAAAACCTACAGTTATTGGAGAACATGATAAACGAAGTTACAGAGTGATCCGGCAAAACTGACACTTCAGAAATTATTAATTTGATTATAGCAGCTGCACATTAATAACATTATTTTGCACCCGCGCGCGCTGGCGAATTTTCCCTATTTATATAGATAAACAACACAATATTTAAAATATGGTTAGTTCGAAAATAAAAAAATGACAGTATAAACCAGCCTAACGTTTTTCAAAAGGAATGAAAACCTCCTGTCTAATGTGAAATGATGTCATGTGCTTTTTCTGTTATCGAGCTTTGAGTCTAGAACGCGTGAAATAACCAGATAGTCACATGAAATTAACCGAGTTTATGAGCTATTTAGTCGCGTAAACTTAATGCGTCTAATTTGGTTAAATTACTTAAAGTTCAATCACCTGATGAAGAGATACTGTAGCATTTTCGACACTTTCCCTCTCTAATCCCATCAGATTTTTCGACGATCGCGAAGTTAGAATACACACTGAAGGCATCGAAGAGTGCAGCGCGCTTGAGCTATCCTTGTCACTCTTTCGCGACTTCATCCCAAGTAGCGGCGTTAGCAAAATATTTCCTGCTCCAGCCTCCTTTTTCAGCGACATTATTAGTTTTTCAAGAATCGCTGACCACGAGGAAGGGCCTATTTCGTTGCAATTCACATTTTATCCCACCGACAACTCAGCACGCAGCTTTTACGCATTCATCCTCCATCTTTACTATCACAACCGATAACCCCTGGAAACTACCAACGCTTCTCGTCCCCAGGCCTTTGAGGTGGTTCGTCTTTGGTGTAAATTTGGCGGACATTTTGGAATTTTGTTTTTGTGTTTTTCTTCTAAACAGAATGTCTTTACAACGAAATTGCGTGCTAAAGGACATGAAGAAAATTGTGAGAAGATGATAGAGTCGTAAAAAAATGAGTTCCCCTATTTCTAGCCTGAAGAAAGGCAAAAGAAACCCTCTGGATCCAAGGTAACCATTTGTAAACATAAAACTTCGAAACGTTTCATTGAATTTTAAAATCATGAGCTTATTATTAATACTGTCCAATAACTTACTGTTTTGTGAATATTAGAAAAAAACAATGTCATTTTTTTTTTTTACTATACGTAGTTACCTAGGTGTGCATGTTCTTTCATGTTATTTTACCATCTTGTTTTATAGTTTAAGTGCTACAACGATCAAATTTGCATTGGGAATCTGTTTTTCATCATAAAGCTTAGTCTTACATATTTCGAAAATATATGCAAGAGACTAATAACTCTCTGTGCCAAGCTAAAATTTGTTTTGGCTGTTTTACCTGGCTAAGAAAGCCACAGATAAGATTGCCACTGAAATTTCTTTTGAAAAATAAATTGCAATCCACAACACCATACCATAACATACCTTACTGTTGTAACACAACATACATTTTGTAAAGCAATTTGGCTTTTGTTACTTTTAGGGGACCATTGCTCTATGGAGGAAAAGTATAAGGACGGTGTTTGAGCAAAACGATGAGATTGATATGATGAATAATGTCGTATGTTTTTTGTATTTTAGACTATTTACTGAAGATTCAAGCTAGAATAATACAAAAAATAACTAAAAAGTCTCGATCTACATTCTACAGTAATGTTGTATACATTCGTCTTATTTTCGCCTAAACTTGTCATTTTGCATTGCTCGCACACTTTATATTAATTTGTTTTTGTCTTTGTTGTCCCCTAAAAGTAACAAAAGCTGCAAACTTTGCCATCATTCAAACCATGATGAGTACATTGCAGGTAGTATCATTTCAACTTTCAAATTTGTCTGCAAATAACTACGTGCCTACAGTCAATGCACATACTGAGTTGAGGAAAGTTTGGTATTTGGTTTTCAGAGCTGTGCTCATGTGCAGTTTGCCATAAGTTGTGTTTGGGTGACAATGGCACTCCATGTTTATCCCAAGAAATTACACATAAACAAAAGAAGAATACCAATTGACTTACATTTAAATGCAGGACATGTTTGAGAAAAATTTACTATTGTGATTTGTCATAGTTTTTCAAGGTTTGATCAATTTGAGGCAAATTAGATTTTCATTTTTGATTTGCTTACCATAGAAAAGTCATGGTTTATGAGGTTGACCAACTCTTTAGTTATTTAATATTAACCAGGGCTCAGAGTTTAAATTTGAGTTTGGGAGCACTTGTGCTACCAGATGTAAATTTTTAGGTGCACTGCCGAAATTTTAGGCGCACAGCTGAAAATTTTAGGAGCACAGCTTATAATGTTGGGAGCATCTATTTCAAAAGAAAAAGTAAAAATTTTAACAGTGCCACGTTTAGTTGTCATCTTTAGTTTGTTACTTTTACTTCGGTCCTGTGATTGATAAAACACAGCTGATTTGCTACACAGTAATACCGTTGTGATTTTTAATACTAATTTCTCTTTTTGACAGTACAGTTGTGACTAAAGAAAACTTACACTTGAAAAACAATTCAAAATTGACAACAATGAGTGTGTCGAACGAGAATGAAAATGAATCTTTTAGTAATGAATTTGTTAAATGCGCAATGACTTATATGTTACTGGAATATGACTTAAAAAACTTTCTTACCTGGAAAAAAAGGCTCTTAATCCGCAATGCTTTTGTTTTGATTGACATTAAAACTGAATGTTCAACATGATCGTCCATTGCGCAAAAAGTACGTGTTTTGTTTGTAGCATATATTCGCATGTGTCAGCGGTGTTTATTACAAAACAGAAGAGTCTTGGAGGGAGTAAAACATCGAAAGGAAAGAGAACATTCAAGTTTGTAGAATCCATTGGGAGAAAAGACCAATAATTAAACATACACCGTCTTTCTAGTTCGAGTTTGTAGGTATAGTCGCAAGTAAGTCAGTCGCACTGTGCTTTGGGTTTTACAACGCACCTGTAGGTGCAATTACAGATGAATTTTTAGGTGCACAACCAAAAATCCAGTCGCATATGCGACCAGTTAGACGCTAACTTTGAGCCCTGTTAACTGTCTATTGTTTTTAGGCAAGCTCAAGTCCCATTTAGGAATCAAGGAAACATTCCAGGTACATGTGCTAATTATGCCTGCCATAATTTACACCATTGCACCACCATGCAATAGATAAAAAGCAGTTAAATCATTGCTTATTCAGTTCTTAATGAAAAATAATCAATAGAGAATTAATCAGTATTGCTTGTTTAGTAAACCGTATTCCACTGATCCTTGTTGGATTATTATCTTGATCAAAATAAAAAAAATAGTCTTGGACCCATGGCCAGGGTTTCGTTTCAGGCCGGACGTCAGATGTAACATCCGGTTGTTTGGCATGTAACAAATGGTTAATGGTAGTTCACACATGAAAACAATAAAATAGTTATTATTTATTAGTATCTTTTAAAGACCGTCCTGGTGAACCAATTTCAGTCCAAGGAACACAGGAAATTGCATTTTAGAAATTAAAGTCCAATTATAAAAATTTCACGTGGGAAGTATGCCTCCTCAACCCCCAACGTTTGTGCCTGTGGCATGAACGGTGTAAGTCTGCCAGTTCTCTGCATCTGGTTATTGCCAAATGCTACCATCAACTGAAAACCCTGCATGGCACCAATTTAATCTTTGTCTTTCTGTGATCTTCTAGATGACATTTCTGGTTCTTTGTTGAAGAACAATGGCATGGCAAAATTACCCAAGTCTTCAAGCTCAACTCATGGTAAGAGGAGCCATGTCCAGCCCTGGCCATGAAATCCAGAGTTTCTTCACTTCTTACTTAGTTCTACACTTCTCAGAGGTGTGGAAGTGTGGAAAAGTCCGACAAAGTAAGGATATTGTCTCACTTTCCCCCACTCATGAACCCTTTGTCATTCTTTACTTAGTTCCACACTTCTCAGAGGTGTGGAAGTGTGGAAAAGTCTGACAAAGTAAGGATATTGTCTCACTTTCCCCCAGTCATGAACCCTTTGTCATTCTTTACTTAGTTCTACACTTCTCAGAGGTGTGGAAGTGTGGAAAAGTCTGACAAAGTAAGGATATTGTCTCACTTTCCCCCAGTCATGAACCCTTTGTCATTCTTTACTTAGTTCTACACTTCTCAGAGGTGTGGAAGTGTGGAAAAGTCTGACAAAGTAAGGATATTGTCTCACTTTCCCCCAGTCATGAACCCTTTGTCATTCTTTACTTAGTTCCACACTTCTCAGAGGTGTGGAAGTGTGGAAAAGTCTGACAAAGTAAGGATATTGTCTCACTTTCCCCCAGTCATGAACCCTTTGTCATTCTTTACTTAGTTCTACACTTCCCAGAGGTGTGTAAGTGTGGAAAAGTCTGACAAAGTAAGGATATTGTCTCACTTTCCCCCAGTCATGAACCCTTTGTCATTCTTTACTTAGTTCTACACTTCCCAGAGGTCTGGAAGTGTGGAATAGTGTGACAAAGTAAGGATAATGTCACACTTTTCCCCCACTCATGAACCCTTTGTCATTCTTTACTTAGTTCCACACTTCTCAGAGGTCTGGAAGTGTGGAATAGTGTGACAAACTAGGGATATTGCCGCACTTTTCCCCCAGTCATGAACCCCTTGTCATTCTTTACTTTGTTCCACACTTCTCAGAGGTGTGGAAGTGTGGAAAAGTCTGACAAAGTCAGGATAATGTAACACTTTTCCCCCGGTCATACGAAACCACTGTCATTCTTTACTTAGTTCTACATTTCTCAGAGGTGTGGAAGTGTGGAAAAGTCTGACAAAGTAAGGATATTGTCGCACTTTTCCCCCTGTTAAGAACCCCTTGTCATTCTTTACTTAGTTCTACACTTCCCAGAGGTGTGGAAGTGTGGAATAGTGTGACAAACTAAGGATACTGCCGCGCTTTTCCCCCAGTCATGAACCCCTTGTCATTCTTCACCTTGTTCCACCCTTCTCAGAGGTCTGGAAGTGTGGAATAGTCTGACAAAGTAAGGATATTGTCGCACTTTTCCCCCTGTTAAGAACCCCTTGTCATTCTTTACTTAGTTCCACACTTCTCGGAGGTGTGGAAGGGTAGAATAGTGTGACAAGTTGAGTTTAATGTTGCACTTTCCCTGAGTCACGAGAAGCTCAGTGCACTTTATGAGCACTTGGTTTTATTTCTGTATGGTTTTTTACATTTTTCCCTTAGAACTATTTTTATTTTGAATAGCAGATATAACCATTGTTTCAATGCCAGCCGTTGAACGAAACTTCAAGTTAAGAAATCCGATCTCCAACCAAGCTTTCATCCTTATCAGTACGGGTTCAAATTTGATAATTGTTAGATGATGCCATATATCCACTGTTTCGCAGTTTTTCCTCTTCTCTAAGGTTATGTAAATACTGGACATAAATTATGAAAAAGAAGCAACACCACGCTCGGAGGCGAGCGGCTCGAGGCCAAGAAACATCGAAAAAGAATTCACCTAAGGCTGACTCTCTAAAGACGAAGAGGAGGGTGGACCATGCAAATATTTTAGTATTGTCACGTGCCGCAGAGATAACATAAATATTGCCAACCCTATAACACGCAAGTAAACAGTGATCCCCCTTTTCCACAGAGAGATCTGCAGGTAGCTACTCTAGGCCGATAAGTCACAATTATTACTTTATACAGAATGCTGTATATTTTTAGACCAATTTAGGTCATGAACGTGATGAAGGAATAGAACATCAAGAATTGATTTGAGCATTTATAAACTTTATCAAGTTGATCTGAAAGCGAGGAAGATAGGACGCACATACTCTGCATTCTTTACTGCCTATTTTTAGCGTTGTCACGATCTTAAGAGACCTGACTGTTGTACCCAATTAAAAGCTCCCGGGGTTAAGGTTCTTTGTGTATTGTATTTGCGTTATAATGTGGCATTCACATTTAAATGATATGGAAATTCCTAAACCAAAACGTTTTATACCCAAAAGGTTTCAATTGGGTATGACATTGAGTCAGCCGAATAGATCTATAGGAAGGAGAAAAACCCAGAATAAGACGTCTCATATATGGCACATTAAGATGAAAAATTTCAAACATAAAAATCCACAGATGAGATGACGTTGTTGAGGTTTCCCTTGAAAAATAAATAAATAAATAAACGAAGATAAAGGACTGACGGGGACTTCGTCACAGAGAAAACGTAGGCTTGTTTTATGGTCGGGTATTCAAACAGATGGCAGTGAAACAAGGCTAATATCTTGTAGTCATAGAATTGTTGTCTAAACTTAAAATAGCATTTAAAAAGATGTAAAACGAGTTGCAGGAATAAAACCAACAAATACTCCCACTGCACTTTATTCTCATTTCATACATAGGAATGTAACTTAAAGGAAAGAATGTCAAGGGATTCGTGACTGGGGGGAAAGTGCGACAATATCCTGACTCTGTCAGACTATTTCATACTTCCACACCTCTGAGAAGTGTAGAACTAAGTAAAGAATGACAGTGGTTTCGTATGACCAGGGGAAAGTGTGACATTATCCTGACTTTGTCAGACTTTTCCACACTTCCACGCCTCTGAGAAGCGTAGAACTAAGTAAAGAATGACAAGGGGTTCTTAACAGGGGGAAAAGTGCGACAATATCCTTACTTTGTCAGACTTTTCCACACTTCCACATCTCTGAGAAGTGTGGAACTAAGTAAAGAATGACAAAGGGTTCATGAGTGGGGGAAAGTGAGACAATAATTATCCTTACTTTGTCAGACTTTTCCACACTTCCACACCTCTGGGAAGTGTAGAACTAAGTCAAGAATGACACAGGGTTCATGACTGGGGGAAAAGTGAGACAATATCCTTACTTTGTCAGACTTTTCCACACTTCCACACCTCTGGGAAGTGTAGAACTAAGTAAAGAATGACAAAGGGTTCATGACTGGGGGAAAAGTGAGACAATATCCTTACTTTGTCAGACTTTTCCACACTTCCACACCTCTGGGAAGTGTAGAACTAAGTAAAGAATGACAAAGGGTTCATGACTGGGGGAAAAGTGAGACAATATCCTTACTTTGTCAGACTTTTCCACACTTCCACACCTCTGGGAAGTGTAGAACTAAGTAAAGAATGACAAAGGGTTCATGACTGGGGAAAAGTGAGACAATATCCTTACTTTGTCAGACTTTTCCACACTTCCACACCTCTGAGAAGTGTGGAACTAAGTAAAGAATGACAAAGGGTTCATGACTGGGGAAAAGTGTGACATTATCCTTACTTTGTCAGACTTTTCCACACTTCCACACCTCTGAGAAGTGTGGAACTAAGTAAAGAATGACAAAGGGTTCATGACTGGGGGAAAAGTGAGACAATATCCTTACTTTGTCAGACTTTTCCACACTTCCACATCTCTGAGAAGTGTGGAACTAAGTAAAGAATGACAAAGGGTTCATGACTGGGGGAAAAGTGAGACAATATCCTTACTTTGTCAGACTTTTCCACACTTCCACACCTCTGAGAAGTGTAGAACTAAGTAAAGAATGACAAAGGGTTCATGACTGGGGGAAAGTGAGACAATATCCTTACTTTGTCAGACTTTTCCACACTTACACACCTCTGGGAAGTGTGGAACTAAGTAAAGAATGACAAAGGGTTCATGACTGGGGGAAAGTGAGACAATATCCTTACTTTGTCAGACTTTTCCACACTTCCACACCTCTGAGAAGTGTAGAACTAAGTAAAGAATGACAAAGGGTTCATGACTGGGGGAAAGTGAGACAATATCCTTACTTTGTCAGACTTTTCCACACTTCCACACCTCTGGGAAGTGTGGAACTAAGTAAAGAATGACAAAGGGTTCATGACTGGGGGAAAGCGCGACAATATCCTTACTTTGTCAGACTTTTCCACACTTCCACACCTCTGGGAAGTGTAGAACTAAGTAAAGAATGACAAAGGGTTCATGACTGGGGGAAAGTGAGACAATATCCTTACTTTGTCAGACTTTTCCACACTTCCACACCTCTGGGAAGTGTAGAACTAAGTAAAGAATGACAAAGGGTTCATGACTGGGGGAAAAGTGAGACAATATCCTTACTTTGTCAGACTTTTCCACACTTCCACACCTCTGGGAAGTGTGGAACTAAGTAAAGAATTACAAGGGGTTAGTGCCTGTGGGAAAAGTGCGACAATAATTATCCTTACTTTGTCAGACTTTTCCACACTTCCACACCTCTGAGAAGTGTGGAACTAAGGATGAAAAAGGAAAGTAGGGATCTTGTGGCCAGCACTGGACATTTGTGGGTAAGAGTAGTATAATGTCATAGGGAGGAGAGATTACAAAGTGAACTTGGTCCTTTTGTTAGTATTGCAATTATGCATGACTAAAGGATTTGAAAAGAAAAAAAACATTCCTGTAATTGCGCAGGAGGCAAGCGTGACCAAGCAGTTAAAATGCCAGACTTTCATTGCCATCTGATCCCAAGGCCTCAAGTTCTAATTCCCATTGATTACCAGCTGGATTCATTGTTTCACCACAGCCCTAAGTTGAAATCTGTTGCTGTGCTTGTAAATAGCCTACTGGTTCAATGCTTCTGTCACTAAGATTTGTTCATGTAACCTTGTTATACCTTAGTTTGTGTTTTTTTTATTAATATGGTTGATTATTATTAATTATTAATAATAATTGTTTAGTTATTATTGTTTTATTATTACATGTTAACAAAGCCATTTTCTGGTTACTGTCTAGCTAAAGAGCTAAAGGTTTTAAAAACCTACCCAAAAGCCTTTTGCATGTTGTGCACTTTGCGGACTTCTGTTCCAGTGGCAAAGTCTTTCAGCTTGGAGAACCGAAGTATGAGCATGCATAGAAAGAGAGCTTTATCTCCTCCCCTTTCCCGTTATTTTTCTTGCCCCAGTTTTTTCTTTTGCTGGGCATTTACTAGGAAGGCTTCGTTTTGGTGGGAAAAGTTTTTGGGAAAGTTTTTTGATTGTAGGATTATATGGAAGGAAGTGTGGATCGCGGTGGGTAGTGGAACAAGATATTCATGTGAATTTTCGTGTCAACTTTACAATTCAATTCAATTCAATTTTATTATTCACACTTGTCTTTATAAAATATTTACATTATATATAGTAAGGTAGGGATACACTAATAAAGGAGAAGAAGAAGGAAAAAAAAGAAAATTAATGGCTTGGGTAGAAGTGTACGGTGGTCAGAGGAGCTTAGCTTTCAAGCTAACCACTGGTTGTCTCGTTGCCTCTTTGTCTGTCCCTTGACTGAATCATGCTCATTTTGGTGTGGTTTGAAAGATCTCTTCCTCCTGCACAAGTTACTGACAAAGTTGTCCTCGACTGTTAAAACTGATGACCACATGGGATACATAGGATGTAGTGGTTATGGGCGGTTCAGGAGCAAATGGGTTAGACTCTTGGTCAAAGAATGGGCATTTACAGTGATTATTATTAATAGTACCCACAGACCATGAACTTCTTGGCAGTATGATGTCTCGTTTAGCTCAAGCAGAACAGCAGCTAAAAGCTGCTCAGACACAGCTGCTTGAAAAGGTAAAAAAAAACATTGTAAGTATTTATTATAGTAAGTACTGTAAATAATTATGATGTGGTGAAGTGTAATTTAAGCTAAGTTAAATGCGAAACCGAGCTGGTCAGTGGCCTCCCCTGTTGCAGGCATGCAGAGTGGTTGGGAGTTTTGCAGGTAGTGACGTGGTTTTAGAGCTCAGCTGTTGAGGTGAACTTCTGCTCTCGTGTGCTTTGCCCATTTCAACTGTGCTTGGGGTCCTCACTCCCTGCCCTCCCTCCCTTTCTGTGGTAAGTATGAGGTAAGTATCAGTTTTGCACTTTTTTTTTGGTGTGATGATGTCAACTTCTGCTCTGGTGTGCTTTGCCCGTTTCAACTGTGCTTGGCGTCCTCACTCCCTGCCCTCCCTCCCTCTCTGTGGTAAGTATGAGGTAAGTATCAGTTTTGCACTTTTTTTTGGTGTGATGATGTCTGGTGGTTGCCGCTTACAGGGTTGTCATGGTTACCCTACATGCTCAGCTCTTGTGCTTGTGGCTCAAATATCTTTCCAGGCACCTTCCCCCAGCTCATCTACTGTTGATGAGTAATAATCATACTTATAATGAGTATTATTTTTATTTATATACGGTCAC
The DNA here is from genome assembly GCA_964035525.1 of Porites cylindrica. NCBI lineage: Eukaryota > Metazoa > Cnidaria > Anthozoa > Scleractinia > Poritidae > Porites > Porites cylindrica. The sequence continues at coordinate 29,889,419 of OZ037775.1, forward strand.
ATAATTATTTTAAGAATGTGGTTTTGCCATTGTTTCACTGAGCATGAAACAAGACAGTGTTCTCCTTATCAGGTGGTAACCAGTAAAATTTGCTGCTTGAAGCAGCACTTCTTACCACCTGCAAGGTTTACTAAAATTAAATATTGTAGTTTTAATAAAAAGGCAAGTTGTGGTCCAATCCAATCAAGGAAATGAATGAATGTGTTGAAAAGTATTAAAGTATACACAGCTTTTCTTTTTATGGGCTATGCATTTTGGAAACTTAAAAGAACATTGAAGACAGACTAAAATTATTTGAATAAAATGTTTTAAATTGTTGTCTAAAGATAACAAAGTTCGATTTCTGTAAAATAGGTCTTGAAATGAGGGAATGACATTTTAGTCAACTTAGCTCCTAAATTTCCCAGAGAGGGCACGGCCATGTCCCTCACTCCAGTACCCCCTCCCCCTCCCCCTCGCCCAGGAAAGTGCACCTCTGGGGCATTTTTGGCCTTACCAGCCATAAATGGTCCCTTACCTGCTGAGCTAAAATTTAAGGAGAACACTGTCTGTTATTTCATTTCCACTGCTATGAAATTTTCAAAGCAGTATACAAGATGAGCATGACATACATTTTTAAAGTCAAATTTCTAGAGGTCTTTGATTTACAAGTCTGGTTGAAGGGATAACTATACTTGTGCGCTTGAGACCAAGATCAAAATAGTATTAAATGAGAAGTGTATGATCGTGGGACTTACTGAAGCTGTAATGTGTCTTTTTCCCACTTCTTACATAACATTTGTGCACCAAGATTTTGTGAGCACAGGTTAATTAAATAATTTGGTTTATTCGAACTTACTGTAATGTAGCTCTGTTTAAAGTAGATGCAGTCAGACCTCCCAATCACCTAAAGTACGTTTAAGGTTCAGTGGTTAATAATGGGAGGTTGTCAAAGAATGAAACAATCAAACAGCAAATGGGTGTTTTCCAATGAGAGGTCCTGACACATATACTTTTTGAAGGAGAATTTACTGCATGCAATTTCCTAGTTACCATTTAAGCTCCATGTTGTCACTAAAAGTTCTTCGTATACACTCTGAGTAGCATAGTGCACATAGTACATACAGGAAACATAGAGATTAGACCTGCATCAAGTGGTCACTAATGGGAGTTTAAAAACAATGGAAAATTTAAAACTGTCTCTCCACAAAGTGGCTGCAGTCGCTTATGGGGGGTGGTCGTTTACGAGAGTTTACTTTATACCAAGACCTTGATTATTCCTGATCTCACAAAAACTGAGTCTAGTAATGTTGTTTTGTTATACATGTACATTTTTTTGAAGAAAATAGCAACAAACACACTGTTGCACAGAACACAGTCTGACATTTATACTCTTAGAAATCATGCATTGCACATGCAACCTACAGATAAGTCACTAATCTACAAGCAGATAACGGACTAATCTGTAGGTTGCACTGATTTCCAAAATAAACTGTTGGCTCTTATCCAATCAATAAGAAGTCAGATAGTGAGTACAATGTATAATGTAGCATCTTAAATTATCTACATCATTAAAAGCTGTAGATATCTGAAGTCAGCATTGCAAAAGGCAGATCTGGTATTCATGTATTTAAGTATTGATCAACATTCACCCTTAAGTTTTAATTTCTGTTTATTTGGTTTTTTAAGGATAAGAAGATTCGAATCCTTGAGGATAAAGCTAAATTGTTAGAAAAAGCCAGAGGTAAGATACAGTGTAATAGTGGAGTGCATGTAAGCTATTAAAAATATCAAGCATCAATTAGTTGAGAAAGTCTTCCAGACCATTTAAAACCTTGTCAAGTGAACCAAAACTCTCAAATTGTCTCAACAGGTCGTATTGAGATGGGTGTAGCTACCTAACCTCAGTACACTCATGGGTTACTGGCAAATTGTTGATGATTAATAAGAACAAAGTCTAAAATAATGATTAAAAAAACAAACAAACAAAAAAAAAACAGAAGGTGTATAAGTGATAGCTTTTCAGCATTCCCCACCCCCGCCATTTTGCCACAACTGTGGAAGGGTGTGGAGACTGTAACTGTTGCCTGTTGGCGAGGATCACAGAGCCAAATTTGGAATGGGATTGGGGGGGGAAGCTAGCGACCACTAAAGGCGGGAGAAATAAGCAGGGTCCAGGGTGTTCTCCTCTGGGAAATTGTGAAATAAAAGTCTCATTTTGAGGTGCATTTGCGACATATTTATAGTATATATTTCATGACATTTTGCTCATTTTGTGAATGAGAGAAGGCATCTCTGACTGTGATAATAATAAAAATCTTTAATCAAGTAGCCAACGTCAAAAAATTATTTGCTATGGTGGATTATCGTTGAAAGAAGGCTAACTGATATACATGTAATATGTGTTTACAAAAATACGTTGAACATACAATATGTTATTCAATCATATAACACAAGTTCTAATCTGCATGGTACATGAATGTTTTACAGCCGAAGAGCTGGATAACTTGCTGTTTTATGATATTTACTTATAGGACCATTCAAAATGGTGGCAAAATCCTTGAGGGTGCTTTAGCTCCCCCCCCCCCCCCCTCCCCCCTCCAGTTCCCCCGGCTCTGCAGTCCCTGGTAGAACACTCTCCTATCTTACTTGTATGTTACTATACCATATTGTTAGAAAACACCCATTTAATCAAATAAACCCACATGGAAAGAATTCAGGAGGTGATGTGGGGCAGATTTAAAAACAACTTTGCATTATACCTATGGAAAAACTAATCCCAGCTGTACCACTGTGAGGGATATTGAATTTGTCAATAGAAACTTACGTAAAGTAAGGTAAGAAATAGAGATGGTCCATTTATTCAAGCATTTGAGTTTTATCTGCCCCTTTACTTGCCTTTCAGGTTATAATTCAGATACAATAACAGAACTAGAAAGAAAATGCAGGAGATTACAGACTCAAGTATTCCAGATGGAGGTACAGTGGAATACCGTCTTATTATCCCCCCCCCCCCCCCCCGGTTTATACGACGACCTCGTTATTACGACAATATTCTTTCGACCCAAACGTAAAAACCACTGAGTCATTTTATTATTTTAAATACCCCGTTAATGCGACCATCTCGTTATTACCATCAGGGTTTATTGTCCAACGGTGGTGGCATCAACGGGGTTCCATTGTAGTAGGGATATGATCCTGGCTGAAATTAAGAAAACTCTGATTTTTTTTTAACCCAGCTTCGAGTCAGTTTTAGTTATGGTATGCCTATATCATCCCACATGTTTATGCTTAGACTCTGAAGATGACTGTACAGCACAGGTTGTCGAAACGTCAGTCACTGTCAACAACACTCAACCGAACGAACAGACTCAACCTACTTATCAAGTGACTTCTGGGTTCAAACCTTTCACAGTTTTACGTTCACTTGGACGACAGAGCGAACCACTTGCAAACCACAAAAACTCTGACACTGAAGATGACTACTGTAGAGGTTGTCAACCAGCCTGCGAGGAAGATGTTCTCTCGCGGCTTGCTTCGCTCGGGATAAATGGAGAGCTTGCTCACAGGCTTGTCGTCGAAACTTCAGTAAAAAAATAATAAAATAAAACTTCTAACATTTGATAACTTGTTTCCAGCACTACGGCATTCTCGCTAATACTCGTAGTAGAATGACGATGATTGACGACGGCTATCGCGTTTTCCCGCCAAAATAGGGACTTTAAGATCCAACGAGACCGTAATGACTTTAGCCTGATGACCGCCTGGGCGGGTATTGAAGAAAAACGGTACGACAGACTATTACTTTCTCTATTTCAGGACTTCTTGGCTGATTATGGTATGGTGTGGGTTGGAGATAATTCTGCTGCTGATTCTGATTATGATGTTTTGGAAGAGTCACCATCCTCGGATACTACCACTTTGAGCCATCAACAGGCAGTATGGAATCCTGGTAAGTTCAAATTTTGTATATTACCTGATTAAAAGTATGTTTTAACATTAAAATGCCCTGTTGTCGCAAAGGGAACTGTGGTAGTCCTTTGAACCTTGAGATTCTCGGGGATGCACATTTGTTAGTCTTAAAAACCACGAGGTTTTTGGTCGTTTTGCTCGCTCCGCCTTTTTTTGTTCTGTTAGTGTTTGGAGATGTATTTATTAAAGTTTTACACAATTCTCACCGACCAATTACCCGGAAGAACACCTGTCCACACTAAGTTTAGAGCGATTACCAGCCGCTATTCGGAAAATGAGCGCGCGCTCCGCCCTCATTCCTTTCGAGAAGGAACAAGACTGGACCCGAGAGAGCGGGTATTAGCTAATAATCAGTTAATGCCCTGTCCACACTAGATTTACGAGCGCGATTACCAGCCGCTGTTCGCGTAATGAGCTCGCGCTCCGCTCTCATTCCTTTCGAGAAGGAACAAGACTGGACCCGAGAGAGCGGGTATTAGCTAATAATCAGTTAATGCCCTGTCCACACTAGATTTACGAGCGCGATTACCAGCCGCTGTTCGCGTAATGAGCTCGCGCACCGCTCTCATTCCTTTCTGGAAGGAACAAGACTGGACCCGCGAAAGAGCAGGCATTGCCTAACAACCAGTTAATGCCCTGTCCACACTTGGTTTACGGGCGCGATTACCACCCGCTGTTCAGAAAATGAGCCCGTGCTCCCTCTTTTCCCTAGGGAAGGAACAAGACCGGACCCGAGAAAGCTGCGGAAATAGAGCCTACACTGGGTTATGCATGCGTTTTGTAAACCCTCGTTCTTGTTTTTACAAAAAACAGAGAAATGCCCTTGTCCATGATGATACTAGCTTTTTCGGTCGCGTTGTCTCGCAAGTCCATGAAAGCGAAAGTCGGCTGTATTTCGTTACCAGGCTATTCCCGGACGGTTTCGCTCTGACGAAGGGTTATAGCATTCGAGACTTCAGCTTTTTAACGATTTTACGCTGTTAAATGAAATTTTCCACATGATACAGTCGATAAAACATAAATAAAATAAATAAATAAATAAAAATTTATTTATTTATTTATTTATTTAAAACCAAAATTTTGTTTTTTCAGGCAACCTTTGTTTTTCGCCCCATGTATGGGCATCCAAGATAATATTGGATACTGGATTCCAATCGTTTGTGGGATTCCGGATTCCTTGAGCTGTATTC
>OZ037775.1:29899559-29949559 GCA_964035525.1 Porites cylindrica
ATTTAATTGTTTTTTAGTCTATTTGATAGAATCTTTTTTAAATAAACGTAAAAATGGCTGATCAGAAGTATCTATGCTTACAACTACAGTAGTATCTACTGTAGTTGTTCTTTGTTGAATTCCGTCCTCCTCCTCCGTACATTTGTTTGTTTTTCAATTGAGAGAATTAGAATTACGGTTAAGGCAAAAGTCAGATTCAAGTTGACAATTTCTCAAATCACGAAATGAGCAATATGCAAGGTAATTCTTACAGATGATAGTGGCATCACACGACTTTTATGTAGATGTAATGAACAGCAACCGGCAAGAAAAGGGAAAACTTGGTTGTGTAGTACAAATCATGTGTCGCATGGCGGGTGGTGTTCCATTCCCACAACATGTATGTGTAGAAGTAATCATACTGCTCCTGGTCGAAATTTTGACGTACAACGAACACTAGTTTGGCCTTTGGAAATTGCGTTTGAGGGTCTTACAATCTAACTCAGTGAAATCTCTTAATTCAACATGGAGGTGGTGGGAGGGGGGGGGGGGGGGGTTGGGCGGGAGTGGTGGATGGGTTTGGAAGTGATTTATATCATCGACTGTCTCTTAATGGACACCTATAAGACATACAATTCCGCAAACGTACACCTAGGGTTAGTCCCTGCTTTCTATAGTATGCTGCCCACTATTTTACTCTCTGTAAGAAGGACATCTCTCTTAGAGAGAGTTGTCTTTATTAAGTTTAGCACTTGTTTGACTATGCCTATCTCTAGCGACTTTGTATGGTCCCTATTTTGTTGAAAATAAATCTCTGTTCTCGTTACTATAGGGTGGAGCAGGCCATTCAGACGTCAAAGTTCTTGATACACCCGCTCTCCAGGATATTAAGACCAGGTAATCCGCTATATTGTGGTCCCTCTGGGGCTTCCTATCTTAAAAGGCCTATTAGCACTAATCCAGGCTTCAAACGCACATCTCAAAATAACTAGTGTTACCAGTTCTTACTCCAGTGACGCCATGCTAAGACAAATATCTGATGGTGTCCGGATGGACAAAGTATACCAGAGGCTCGAAGAGCGAATTATATCTCAAGACTTTTAGTTTTTATTTTTACAGTTTTTACAGTTTCTAGATTTTTAGTACGTTGAATATGTAAAAAGACGTAATGTCTTCTTTTTCTAGTTCGAGGTAAAAAACTTCAACCCATAATTGTATGTGTCTTGTTTTCAATTGGGTAGAATATGATTTTGTGTTAGCATGACTAGATCTCGAAGTAAGGGCTTAATAATATTTTTTGAAGTTCCTAGACAAGAATTTTTTCAAAAACTTTGGCTAAACACTGGGTTAATTAAGCGACTAGCCATCTTTAGACGATATATGCCTTGATGGTTATTTTCTCTTTTAGTTCCTAATTGGCTGAGTTGATCTACCTCACTCTAGGCCCGATCGGTCTAAAGATAGCTAACTTGTGCTTTGGATTAGGCCAAATTACAAACAATACTTTTCGCAAAATAAGAAGTGAAAAAAGCGTATTATGCTGTATTTACCTGCATACCTTGAAAACTGTAAATTGTAAAAGTCTTATTATCTACCCCTTCCCTCCCTCCCACTTGTTTTCAGGGATTTTACAACACTGTTTTGGGGACTTTTTGCAGACTACTTGTGACGCACTTTAAAATCAGTGAAATAACAAGTTATGAGTGCCTCCTAAAGCGAATGTTAATTTGAGATGGACGACCACACCAAGGACTACTGGCCCTGCACTTTATGAACACTGGAACATTGTTTGGGCTCTTTAACATCCCACAGGGTTTATACTTTCTGCAAAGATCGGGAGACGTAGTCTACGGTTTATTGTCTTATCTGAGGAGACTAGATTCCAGGGCTGTCACGTTGTGCCTTGGAGCGGGGATGTACAAGCATCACCTCAGACTACTCAGTTCCCGGATCCAAACCTTGAGATAAGGCGGGGGTTGGTCATCCAGACCCTTTGATAAGGTGGGGGGCTCCCAAAAACATTTTTTTGGCCCTTCGGGCCTCCGTTTGATCTAAAAATAATTGGGGGGGACCGGGCCCCCCGAGCCCCTCCATCGGCCACTGCTACTTTCATGGGAAACGGAAAGGAAATAAAACCAAAGGACTTCGTGGCTGTTCTATTCCCCACCTACTAATTGCATATAGGAGGCATCGTGACATCTGTGACAGCCCTGCTAGCAAGTCTAACCGTTTGTAGATAGTATTACAAATGCAGCACTTTTTTTCTCCGCTGGCCGGGATTTGAACCTCTCGCTTAGCTGACCGGTGCTTATCCAACTGAACTAACCAAACTAACAGCCCAAAACGGTCTGTAAGTCAGTTAACCAAACCGCCAATTAAGATTTGTAACTTTGGTTTATCGCTGACCACCCCTTTGAGTAACTGCTAAATTCTTTTATTTATCAGAGAGTGACGTCTCAGAGTTTGAAGAGAACTCTCAATCACTTTGTACAATTGCATTACAGGAGTGCTTCTGGGCCAAGACCACAATCAGGTTCACCTCAAGTTACAACATTAAGAATCAAGTCCGAATCAGGAGAAATGGTAAGTCTGCCAACATGACAGACTCAGGAAGTTGTGCGAGTGAGGAAAAGTAGGCGAGACGAGTGAAAATGTTTTAATTAAAGTTAAAACTGGTGGTCCCTTAAGTAGATTACAGGGTTCGCATAGTTTGGAAAAGTCCTTGAATTTGAGGGGGAGCTCTTGAAAAGTTCTTAAATTTCTATGTAAGCCCTTGAACTTTCTTCACGTTTCAATGTAGTGGCCTTGAAAGTGTTTTTAATGCGTCTTGGTTGTCCAAAACAGAAAGTAAATCATAGCTCAGAGAAGTTAAAGAAATACTTGAAGCGTTTTTTTGTTTTATGTAAGAATTAGCCATCAATTTACGAATTTGGTGGAGCAAACAGTTCGAACCTTAAAGTCCTTTTAGAATTCACTGGAAATTGCATTTTTGTTCAGTTTGTGAAATTACATTCCTGGTAGGTGGTCCTTGAAAAGTCCTTTAAAAATGGTTGCAATTTTTTGTATGAAACCTGTACAAACGTTTAACTATAAGCCAAATGCATGGAGATATTTTAGGCCTCTTTTTCCCCCGATGCGTTCCAACACGTAAGTATTGCAATGCTCACCGTGGAAAAGGACAAATCATTTGTTGAAGACATGACAGGGAATCTCCCCAGCACAATCGACGATGGACTTTATCTAAGATAGGAAGTTCAAAATTAAAGAGGTTTCTTGTCTCTCGTAACTGTATTCTCTTTTCTTGTGTCTGTTTAGACGTATATCTTGAAAATGAAGTTTACAGACTGTATTGCTGATGTAAGGAGTCACATAGACGCTGCAAGGTTTGTGCTCACTATCAAACTGTACCTCTTGTCCGAGCGCTGAATGACGAGTTTTGGAAATTCTGGAGAGTTTCAAGTAGCATTTTTTTACCATCTTGCTTCGAGAAAAGTTGATGTTTGTGTAATTGCTTTTTTAAATACGGTGGTTAGTCGCTCCCGGCTCTACCCCCAACTCGGTTGAGGTTGGTTTTCTTCCCTCCTCGTCTTCTAAACTGATCCAACAGCAAGGGTGGACCAACCCGGAAGTAATGGCTCTTTAGGGGTCATCGGGAAGATGCAGCACGTCATTTTTTCACATTTGTAGTTTAAAATGCGAAAAGGTTCGTGTCTTTTCGTCGGATACATTTGGGATCGTATGCCTCAATATATGTAATTGTTTTTGTTTCATTTTTCATGAAAGAATTGATGAAAATGAGCCTTAAACGAAGTTTTAGAATAAAGAAAGCTGACTTTCTGTGGAGACTGTTAAGATGAATGCTCACCTTCACAGTACAAGACGCGATGATTACAGACAGAAAATGGGAAGCTTGCCGTTTACCATAAGCGTCTTGTGTAACGCTGTAATTGGATTCTTAAGCAAGGCTCTCTTCTGAGACATGTGATAGTTCTTTGGCGCCGTTAAGCAGTCTTCACTTTTGCATAATTTTCAAGTTGCTGATTTATATTATTCTGTTTTAAAATTTAGGCCTGAAAATGCCCCTCCATACGACATCAAGACGTCATTTCCCAACAAAGTCTACGATGATCCAACTGCATCTCTGCAGGAATGCCGCTTAGTACCTAATGCAACGCTGCACTTACTCGCCAAGAAAGTGTGACCAGTCTTGATGACATGGTGACTCCACACGGAGTATTGAATCAAGTCAGACGGTGCCTTTCCTCAGGACACCCTTCTTTTTAGGGTCTCTTATATCTCGGTTTAATTTATTCACTTCATTTACGTGACGTCGCCCCTGTCATGTGTTAGTTTACCAAAACAATGAAACGGTGGCCATGTTAGTGAACCCCAAAAAATCCTGTGGGACTTGAACTCTTTCCTCAGGCAAATCTTCCTCTCCCTCCAAGAAATTTTCGTAGCTGTTTCCCGTTTGAGTGAAAAAGTTACACCGGCACGGAAATTACATCGGATAGGGCATCTGTTCGCACATAAGAACCAGTGGCGGATTCAGGCCTTCCCTTAACTCAGCGGTGACCGCCCCCCTCCTCCTCCCTTCTCCCCCCCCCCCCTCCCCCCCTTTCCCCCTTATCTTAAGGTCTGGACCCCGCCACTGAGAACGGTGCTCTCGGCCCTATTTCTGTACTGGGGCGAAGCTGCACCCCGCCAATCTCTTAAAGCGAAGAATCACATATCGGATAAGTGTTTATACCATACCGGACAGCTTTTCGTGGGGGCACGAAAAGCAATCCAGGGTCGAGTTGTTCAACGCTGGGTTAAGATAACCTAGGGTTAGTGCGAGATTTGAATTCAGATTTGAAAGCTTAAAAAGCATTTCAGTTTTAATTCTTTTTGTCTACAAGTTGATGATTGGAAACTCTAACAATAACAGAGGAGATTATCCGAGAAAATGCTTTGGGACACAAGAACAAGAACCCCGGATTAAGCGCTAACCGGCCTTCGAACAATTGGGCCCAGGGTGGCTGCAAGGAGAACTCAGCATGAACAAGACGCTTTGGGAGCGTACACCTCGGCGTCGTGGTTGTGGATTAACTGTGAATGCGTAGGAAGAGTAAGAAATGATATTTTTCAGGATACCCTTCCATACAAATACCCTTTTCTCCTTTCGTGTAACAGACGTCTTAACTTCTTCACCGGAAGTCTGCTAGGTGCATGACCGCGAGGCTGTAACCCAATTCGATTAAAATTCTGTGATAAAACGAGATCTCAGTTGGGTTGAAAAACAAAAAGTTGAGTGTAGGGTCGATGTATTTGTGGATGGAAAATATATATACTAATAAAATGAAGAGGATGGGGAAAAATTATAAAATTGAAGAGAGGAGGAGGGAAATAAAACAAAAAACAAAAAAAATGAGGAGGGAGGGGTATGTAAAAAACCATGCAGTGTAACAAAGAACTGCAGATGGCCTTTTTTATTTTAGTCACTTCAAATATTTCTTTAAAATCAAGTATTTAAAACTTCTGCAATTATTAAAGGTTCATAAATTTGATTTCTTGTGTCTTAATTCGAGCATTTATTAGTCGCGTGTTTCAATTAATCCTTCTTAATTTTTTTTTATTGTTCTGTGTTTTTATAATCATACATCAAGGTTCTCCCTTGGGGTTTTTACTGCAGAACTGAACTAATTTGTGTGCAAATGTGGACTTCGCATAATTAACTGACAAACGGTGCGTGAAACTACAATAGTTTTTAATTTCCTCGAGACAGAACGGAGAAAACGGATTTGTAATTGTCAGACAAAATTGAAATAAAGAGTTTTCAGCTCTACTTCGTGTATGTGCGTGTGTGTTTTGTTTATATATCCGATTTTCAGCGCTAAATAGAAGACATAAGCCGTTCCTCGTGTTGCTAGGTGATCGTTTATCTTATTCCTACTTTTTCGCAGTGGAACCCCGATTTTACGATCTTCGATTTAACGATATTCCCGATTTAACTATCAACATTCTATGTCCCTTCAAAAGTTACAGTAAATTGTATGGAGCAGAATCCCCATTTAACGATATTCGCTTCAACGATATTCCCGGTTTCACTATGGAAATCTAGCGACCCAAGCATAAAATTTTTCCTGTTACAACGATATAATTGATATCGCATACCGTAAAAGAGTGACAAACATCTATCAATTACACAATGTTTTATTTAGGTATGGGGATCCTTTGTCCAGTAGGGCACAAGACTAGCGTTTCTGTCAACAGCTTGTCACACTAAAGTTATTTGATATCTAAGCCGCTTTATCATCCCGATTTTGCGATATTTTTAGTTCCTTCGCCGTCATTTCGTTAAATCGGGACTTCGTTTACAACGATATCCCGATTTAACGATATTATTTTACTGTCCCCTTGCTTGGAGGAACGCATTTTTACCTAGCTACAATCATCGTCAAAAATGTTGGGAAGGTTACCAATTTTTACCTTTTTTGCACTTGTCCCCCCCCCCCCCCCCCCCCCCGCCCCTGGATCAATGTTGGACAAAACTAAATTGTTTTTGTGCGTAATTGTTGTTACATGTCCCAACATTGAATAGGGGGCGCGGGGGGGATTCAGGAGAAGAACAAATAATCTTTTTTGAACATAGACATAAGGCGTATGAAATGGAGCAATAATGTTGTTACAGTCAAACCAGGTCAAGCGTTCCCGTCGCTAACAAACTAATGGCCGTTTTTATGCTAGAGACGTTAAAGTCGTCTAGACGCATTTAACGTCTGAGACGTTAAAGTCGTCTAGTGTAAAAACGGGACGCACAAAAGTAGACGACCTTATTTAAAAAAGTAGATTTTTCTGAAAAAAGGACTAGGCTCTACTCTCGGAAGACACTGGACACGAGTTAAAGCGGCGCCAAAAATGAACTTCAAGCTAGCAAACTTCCTAGTTTACGACGTCCCGTCTTTATACCAGACGACTTTAACGTCTGAGACGTTAAAGTCGTCTGTTAAGTGCGTCGTTCGGACGCACTTAACAGAAGACGTTAAAGTCGTCAGACGTTAAAGTCGTCTGCCTTATTTACCGTTTTTATACTAGACGTTAAAGTCGTCTTAAGACGACTTTAACGTCTCAGACGACTTTAACGTCTCTAGCATAAAAACGGCCAATGAATTCATTAATGGAAAAATGATTTCGTTTGTTGATTCAATAATCCATTCATAAAATGAATAATCCAACGGTCAAATTGTACCTCGATTCAATAATCAAATGTTGATTTGGTTTATGAACAAAATCTACCTGTTCTTTATTCTTGTCTGTTGTGTTCAATCGTATTTGCTTCCCTTTTCCTGCCGTTTACGATTGCGTTTTTCATTGCCTTTAATCAAAATAACAGCTAGAATAGACAGACCGCAAACGCAAAGAAACTGACAAAGGCCGAGGATCGAAATCCACCAATCACCGCACATACACTGACCTCAGTTTGACCGTCGTGTTTTCTAAGGGGTCAGGCCTAGGTCTGTTGCACTGATTATTGGCAGCAAACTGGCGTACATGTAACAGTTTGTTTGGGTTTGAACTTCAGAACTCGCCAGCACTCGACTCTCAGAAAAAAAAAAGGAAAAAAAAAATTCTGAGGTCAACTTGTGGAAAGTGTAATTTTTCAAAAAACGGTAATCGAATCAACATTCGATTATGGAATCGAGGCTAAATATGACTATTGGATTGTTTATTTTATGAATGGATTATTGAATCAACAAACGAAATCATTTTTCCGTGAATGAATTCATTAGTTCGTTAGCGACGGGAACGCTTGACCTGGTTTGACTGTAAAATGCCTGGTATGTGTTTAGATTTGTAAAAATGTTATATTTGAGACAATTTAGCACGAGTCTGCGAACTAAGACCATGATTTTTGGTTCACGGGAGGTCTGTTTATTGATGATATCGACCACAGCGTGATTGTCCGAAAAGAAAACAATGCAATTATTGCGCATGATGTCGCCCCAAATCTCGGTTGCCAAAACAATAGGAAAAAGCTCTAGTATGGATATATTCAGAGATTTCCAACAATCCGGCCAATGTCCGTAAAACCAACGTTTGCCTAGGACTGCGGCGTAGCCTAGAGAGCCCGCCGAGTCTGTATAATTAAAGTTTAATGGTACTAGATGTGAGCCACTTCGCAGATAAGAAAAAAGATTTCCCGTTGAACGAATTTAGAAAATTGAGCCATAACAAAATGTCCTCCTTACACTGTCTCGTGAGACGAATGTGATGATAAGGCTTACGCACACCTTTAGTCAGATCAATCATTCTGCGGAGAAAAGCACGACCGGGAAGGACAACCGAGCACGCAAAATTCAATAACCCTATAAGCGACTGCAGTTCTTTAAGGGTTACACTGCGTTTGTTATAGAATTCCGTTAACAACCCCCGGCAACGTGTGCGAGCTTATCCTCCGGCAAACGGGCGTGCATGTTAATTGTGTCAAGAGTGATCCCAGCAAATTGTAAGCAGGTCGCGAGCCGACGGTTTTCTCATCTGCGATAGGGACTCCGACCTCGTTGCACAATTTGATAAAGTTATCTAAAGCCCTATGACACTTGTCTCGCGAAGGTGCGAAAAACAGAAAATCGTCTAAGATATGTATAACAGCGGAAGCTTGTAACTTGGCTGTGGCAATCCATTCGAGCGCCGTGCTAAACGTCTCAAATATGTTGTACGAAGACGAACAACCCATTGGAAGGCAACGATCAAAATAGAATTTACCTTCCCATTCTAAACCGAGCAAGTCAAAATCTCGAGGGTGGAGAGGTATTATGCGGAAAGCCGACTTAATGTCAGTTTTTGCAAGGAAACACCCAGCACCTAATGGGCTGATTTTCTTAATCGCGTCATCGATAGTAGCATAATGTACAGAAGATAGCTCCCTAGGAATACCGTCATTTACAGAAGAACCTTCCGGAAAAGACAAGTGATGTATGAGACGGAATTCCCCAGGAGCTTTTTTAGGAACCAGGCCAAGAGGGGAAATTCGAAAATTCTCAAAGGGAGGCGTGTCAAAAGGACCAATTATTCGCCCCGACAATACCTCCTTATTAAGCTTATCAGTAACTTCCCGTGGGTTTTCAAAAGCACTCTTTAGATTTTTGGATCGAAAGTTGAATTTATTCCCAAAATATCGAATAGAAAAACCAAAAAAAAAGCCATTTACGAGGTAAGTCGCTATGGCCGGATCATACCCTCTAAGGAACGGTTCCAGCCTGTGCGGCTTTACTGGAGTTGGACCGCAATTTAAGTGGGGCGGATCCTTTTTTGTCCTCTCCACTTGAGGATGCATGCTGGACACTGGGCTTGGCATAACACTGAGTTGCGGGATCACGTGGCACCGCACTTAAAACACGTGTGCTTGAATCGACAGCCGGCACAGTATTCGCCGGAGTGAAATTTCCAGCACACACCTTTTGGAAAGGACAGAAATGGCCGGGTTTGGGGTTTTTTATTCCGTATATTCTCCGATGGAGATTTTGATGTTACGTGAATGGCCTGATTTCAAAGTTCCCACATTACCCTGTCCCAGGGAAATTTCTCTGGATTTGTTTGACGCAAATAGCGGAATTGCTGGTCGTAATAACGCCAGTTTCCCGACTTATTAGCAATATCTCTGACAACTTCACAATATTTAAGCAAAGCCGCAACCTTTAGCGGGTATTTAACTGTATAAACAGCCACAAAGGTATTAAAAGCCGTCTGCCATTGCCCCAAGGATAAAAACTTAGGCATTGGTTTGGATGGCTCGAGGCAAAGACTTGGCGATTTTCCGTCATTGTTAAAAGAGAGAATAAATTTATCATCGTCGGGAAAAGACGATAGTAGCGCCCCAAAATCAATGTATTCATCGGCCCAGATCTTTGCCTTGAGCTTAGCCGACACCCGTGCCTCCAAATCAATTGCTACGCTCGTGAAGTTCACTTCACTAGGTTTGTCATTGGAATTTGAGATTGACATACCCGCCGACAGGGATGAAATGCTGGCTATCTCGGCAGCTGTGGCGGTCTCCACTGTGGCTGAGGCATCTACAGGCCAAGGACTTTGGTTAACCGTGGGGGGACTGGATAATGGGGTCGTTTGCCCAACTCCAACTGCTTTCAGGGCCTCTGTCACTGCCAATGTGACCACGCTCGTTAAGTCCACGAGGTTCACAGGTTCAGCTGTTTGTTGCGCTGCTGAAACCTCGGCCAGGTCACTCGAGGCACTAGAGGATGGGGTCGCTTGTTTTGTGATCTTGGCAGCTGACCTACCCGCCTGTCTAGCTGATTTTCTCTTAGGAGGCATGACTTAAATAAACCGCACAACATTAATGACCAGTAACGCATGACTAAGACCCCTAACATAAGTAATTAAACAAAGCATAGTAAAGAGAGTAAAAACGGGTTGCAGTCAGCCGGCCAAATTTTGGTGTACGCAACGGATCGAATGCAATAGAGGAAAAATGTGGATATATGATACATTGACACAAAACAATAGAGATAGGCGCACCAAGGTTCACTGGGCGCAAAAATTATGTGTCGGGTATCGCTATATCAGAAAATAAACATGTGACTTGAGGCAAAAATTCTGACAGGCCCGTCTCAAGCGACAAACAAAATATAGAGGATATGGTGCATGGACATATTGAGGACAAACGTCCTATAATGGCCTGAGTGCACTGGGCACACTATCGTGATAGCCGCCAAAAAATAAGTACACTAATTACGCCATGTGTCGGGCACCGATAACTCATAGGTAAAATTGGCACTAGTCCCGGGGGGGGGGGTACTGCCATATATGGGCTATATAGGTATGTGCCGCTGTGAAGGGTATGGTTTTCAGGCAGTTTACTCTAGGATAGGGTATGTAAATCAGAGCGTTTGGGTCTAGAATAGGGTATCATTTTTCAGGAAACTGATCAGTTGGTTGAAGATTTTATCTAGACAAGGGAAACAGCTACTCTGGGATAGGGGGATTTGGGGAGTTTACTCTGGTATAGGGTAGCAAAATTCAGCTGAACTAGCTCTGGTATAGGTTAAGGGTTCCAGCGTCCCAGCGGCACATCCCCACCCAGAAATTCCTAAAGTACCACCCCCGGGCACTAGTCAGACTATAAGAGAAAAATGCCTCACTCGTCACTATATATTACAAGGACATAAGTATGCACTTGGGAATTCATAAAATCGTGAAATTATCAGCCCACTAGGCCTGCGGCCTTAATGACTGCACCCCGGATACTTCGAAACAACTTTAAGTTGCCTAAATCATTTAAGTGAACTCCATCCGGCAAGTAAATGTTTTCCCGGGAGTTCCAGGAACCCCTGTGTTTCCAGTACAAGCAGTAAGGTATTGGTTCGAGAACAGCCTTAAGCAAATGAAGTTTGGTAACTTTTAAATTGTACGCAGTACACTGAGGGGAGTGCCGCCGAATAACTTGGCATACTGCAATGCTTTTCACATTAAACTCGTCGTGCAGATATCGCACTAAAGTTTCAAGCTCCGAACCGACAGTTTGTGCCGGCAGTTTGGTTAAGTCGTTAGAACCCAACTCCAAGACTATAATATCAGGACTTAGACGGCGAATTATGACTAAATCAAACTTCCGAACCTTCGCAATTGTGCGGCCACCTACACCATGAAAACGTATGGACCCTAGAGATGAGAGTTTGGCCATGAGGTGTTCGTGCCCCCTTTTCTGCAAAAACCCAGCAAGACGACGAATAAAGGAGTGTCCCAAGATTAAAATTTGAGGTGGCGCCATGTACCCCCGGGGGGGGGGGGGGGTACTCCCATACATTACCTATACGGGTATGTGCCGCCCAACGGGGTCGTGATTTTGAAGCTCCTGATTTAGAACGGGGTATCCATTTCAGAGGCGTTTTCTAGAACGGGGTATAATATTTCAAACGCACGAAAGCTCCAGTTTTGTAAGCAGCCATTTGAAATTATTCAAGGACAGATTGCTTTTAAAAATACGGTTCAATGCGTTAACAAGCAAACTGTTATACTCTTTGCACCTTAGAACGGAGTATAAAAAATTGGCCCATTTCTAGAACGGGGTATATCAGTTTTAGGGCGAATTCTAGAACGGGGTATCAATTTGAGGGGAAATTTCTTTTTTTAGAAAGGGGTGCCAATTTGGAGTCCCGGGCGGCACATACCCACCCAAAAAATACCCAAGTGCCCCCCCCCCCCCCCGGGCATGTACCCAACAACAATAAGACGAAAATAATAAACAGGACAAAATGATGAAACTTGCGTGATAAACTGGGAACAAAAATGAGTTGCGATAGACTTTCACTTTCGCTGAGATGTGCTCGCTGAGCTTGTTCGCAGAAAAGGGGAAGAACTTACTTGTCGCAGCCTTAACATAGCTGATGTCTCTCCACGTGACAAATAAAAAACCGTGTAATAGACCGCAGAGGCCACCCAGAGAACTGCTTATCGCAATGCCGCTCCTTAGCTGTTATCTACTGATAAGCTTTTCTTTGGTCCCAACATAAAAACCATTATGTTCCTTCCGTTACATAATGCTGGCCTAAACATCATTTGTGACATCTTCGGATCATCGGAGTGTGGTTCGCTCGAATGTCACTTTCAACTTGCTGTCGATCTTTGGCTGGGAGAAAAGATCTGTAGTTTCTGTGTTTCAGAAAGTAAAGTGATATCATGTCCCTACTTGGTCATGATGATGTCTTATTTATTCAGGTAAGATGATATCATAGTCTATTTTTAACTACCATTTTTTTCTATTTTTCCGAAAAACATAAAATAGCGCATCCACGAATTGTCAGAAGAAGTCAAAGATTTTAATCAAAAGGACGAAAGAGGAGGTTAGGCGAATGCTAAATCCTACTGATTTTTCGGGCAAAAGATGTAGACGAGTCAAAGCGCAGCGAAGCGTAAAACTGCCTGTCAAGCAAAAATGTCAATCTTTGTTTACTTGACTCTGTAGAAAGTATTGCACAGGGTGTAAAAATCCTATAGAAAGCAACAGGTAGTTCTAAAGCAATCCCTTACTCTTTTGGTTCTGAAATAAACTTCATTATAGTACCTAATGAGTGGAACGTCTATTTAAAAAATAGGAGTAAGAGGAGCGATCACTTAGCAACAGAGCCCGGTTTTCGGATCGTCTAATGAAAAAATAGGAATAAGAGGTGCAATCACCTGAACGCGAGAAACGGCTTACTATATCTTATTTGGCTCTAAAACTCGGATATATAAACAAGACACAAACACAAAGTGGAACTGAAAAGTCTTCATTTTAATTTAGCTTATGGGGTATACAAATCTGCCGATCCGTTATGATTTATTAACCAAATCCGCCCTTCCATTTTCGCTCTGAGTCCGAAATCCGGGCAAAAATATATCAATTACACGTAAAGTCCAAATCCGCGCCCAAAAAACAGATGAATTTGCAATCCGCTGCAATTGCAGGATCCGGAAATCCGTTAAAATATCGCTTTCAATCCGAAATCCGAGCAAAAATATTTTCAAAATCCGCCGATCCGTTCACCTGTTCACCCCCTTCAAAGATGGAAATTGATTAATCATATTCTCTTCGTTCTTTTGGTTTCCAACGTCTTCGCGTTTTTGTGTGTAATTGCTCCACAATCGTGACACCGAAGAAAGCCCTCTTTGATGTAATTTCTCTTCTCGGGGATCTGGTGATGGCATGTAGAATACACCTTGTAGTAATCGTGCCAAGAGCATTTTGGACATTTCATGAACCTTTATTTCATGATCAATGTCCCGTACACATTAGAGTTCTGGCAATGTTCACAGAGATTTTCAGAGGAAAGGTGGTGGACGTTTCAGGGGTGCTACTTTCTGTTTCCTGACTGTCTTTTTCAGTGTCGTTTTCGCTCTCTTGGATGTCTTCATCTTTACTGCCTCCCCCTCGTCCTCTCTATCCGATGAACTTTCCACATTGCTCTCGTTCTGGAAAGTATTTTCGTTGTTTCGGTAGCCTTTTTCCTTTTCTATTAAATCGCTTAGCAACTTTTTGTTCTTGATTAAACATTTATCGATTGGTATCTCCACAAAACCATCTAGGAACGTATTCCGTGCACGAGGTTTGGTTACGTCATCGTTATGTGGTAGTACCACATACTCAAGTACCTCGGCGATGTTTGTGACGGGAATTATACGTATATTTCGAAGTAACTGTCCGCGGGGAGTCCAGAATAAAATATCTTTGGAAGCGGCCATACTATGCAGCAACTCCGAAGTACGCTTTTCCGAAGTTGTTTGCGTTTGAACACCCTTTTACCTCCATGATTGCGGGAATGACCGGATCCGGGAAAACTGCCCGGGGTTCGATTTCTATTACAACGTTAACAAGCTTCAGAATCAATTTACCTTTCCCGGAGAGGATCGTTTGGTGTTTTCCACAGTGACAGCCTGCGTATACAGAAATGCTAGTCGCCATGCCACACATTGAATTCGTCAAGGGAATTCTTAAGGCTTTGGAGCAGGATTGAACAAACGGAACTTAATCGTGTTTGACGATCAGTTGATCGACCCCAATAAAGAATACTCGTGGTTCTCATCATCGCAATCTAAGCGTGATTTATTTTGTGCAGAATCTATTTCATCACGTGAAAGGCAGTCGCAGCATAAGTTTAAACAGTCACTACTTGGTGCTATTCAAGAACCCTCGAACAAATTTACAAATTTTGACTCTCGCCAAGCAAATGTATTCCGGGGAAAATAATTTCTTTTTAAATCAGTGCGAAGGAGCTGTGAAAAGACTCTTTGGCTAACTACTTAGTGATCTGAAAACCACCACACAAGATGATTGTCGACTACGAACAAACGTCCTACCCAGTAAGGAAGGCTTTAACCAATCAGGGTTTCATGACAATATTGCTCAAGAGCTTCTGAAATATCTAAAAGCAGCAAAATCTTTCACCTGTCCCAATTCTTCCAGCTATACAGGAGATACAGGGCAATATGGATGACATGCTTTCTCGAAACGATGAAATAGCTGAGTGATACCTTCAGTTGCAAAATTAATATATATATATACCTTGCTTTTAAGGAACAATTAAATACAAGAACACGAACGGAAGAAATAATCAGCACTGTTCCATCAAGCATACAAGATACAGTAACCGGGCAGCATTGTCCACTCCCCTTAACCCCTCCAACGTAACACCTAAATTGACACAAGCGGCTATCTCACAAAAACCTGAAAAAGAAAGCTTCAGCCTTTCACCGCCCTTAAATCCTGCTTTCCTGACTCCTCCTCCCACAGCAGAAACCCCATCACAAGGCCCGAAGCGAAAAAGGCGTCAGATTCAAGTTGTAAATTATTTGGATGATCATAATGCTCATAGCAAACAGAGGAAACGAACTCGGCATAAGAAATTTCGAGTCAAACCTTTCAAGTACATCATGGGCGAAGAAGAGGATTAAATTTTCATTCCTTTCAAATCGCTGTGTATTTTATTCTGTTTAATTTGTTATTGTTTTTCAATAACGTTTTTAAACGGTATCTCGTGTCCGATTGCTAACAATCTATGATTAGTCCCGTGTTTTAATTGCAGAGCTCAACTAATCTGTCTGCAACTGTGGGCTTGTGAACTCGCATAATCACTGGCGGCCCAGACGTAGTGTGCGTTAACATATTAATATTTACGTGGACAAAATGGGATGAGTCGTCGAAACTCTCATGAACTAATTAAAATAGTCCAAAAGTCAAAATATAACAAAACAAAGCTAAGATACCTTTAACTCACGTCTCCTTCTTCTTCCTGGCCGGTTAAAGTGGCATTTTGTTGAGGTTTGCAATCGTAGGTACTATCCACTAAAGAAGAATTAATTCTTCTTTAAACCAATTATACTTCAGAACACACTAATATTATGCTAATTAGGTTACGTGACCTTACATCTCCACAAAGTCTCAAAAAATAATTTTAAGAAACATGGGCACACTTTTTAGCAAAGAAAAAAGAAAATACAAGAAAATACAAAATATCATGAGCCGCTACAAAACTGCGCTTGGCAACTTTAAAATGTCTCGTTTATTTTGAAAATAAACTGATTTTTCGACTAGTACCCAGTCTCCCAAGGCAAGTGTATCATTATAGCATGCTTTTCCTTTAAAAAGTCTTGACATTGCCAAGTGCAGAAATGACATACCTGACGGACTTAAAATCATGAAGCTAGTAGAAAAATTAACCCATTCGCTCCTGGAGATTTTGCCGAAAAACGCGTTTTGAAGCTAGTCGAGTGGTTTTCTGGTCACTGTCGTGCTATAAAGAGCTAAAACTTACCACAAACCGGTTTACAGGTCGTACACTTGGCGGCCTTCTGATCCAGATGCAAAGCATCAGCTTGCGAAGTTCGGGCATGCGCACAAAGCAAAATTTTGGGTTTAAAAGTGACACAGCAGTCTTGACTTTTACTTTTCGCTTTCTCTCCTCCCTTCTTTTTTCCCTTTTCTTGCCTCATTTTTTTTTCTCTTGCTGGGCATTTAGTAGGCTTCATTTTGGTGGGAAGAGTTTTCAGGAAAGCTTTTAGGATCTTAGGATTAGGTGAAAGGAAAGGTAGGTGGGTAATGGAACAAGATTTTCATGGAGATTTTCAGGTCCTTGTCACGTGGTTTTTTGCTTGTTTCTCCGGTGTCCTTGACTGAATTGTGCTCATTCTGGTATGGTTTGAAAGATCTCTTCACTCTGCACAAGTTAGCGAAGAAAGTTGTCCTTGACCGTTAAAACTGATGACGTCACAAAGGGTAGAAAGGACCTGGATCCGCACGGGCGGTTAGGGGCGGTTCAGGGGCGAATGGGTTAAGGAAACAAGAAAAAGTGTGCCCATTTTAGTTCAAAGCGTTTCTGGGCGTGGCGAGTCACGTGACCTTATTTGCATATTTGGTGCGGGCCAAATAGACTAAAACTAGCAGTGTATGTGTTCGACAAGTTTTCAACCTGGTACTGCCAATGCATCGAAAGATAGACCACCCCCTCATTTTTTTCAAAAGCCTTGACTCCTAAAAAAAGCGATTTTATTTCTGCAGTGCTTTCGTTTATGATCGAAATTTTATTCCCGTTGCAGTAGTTAGTGAATAAAACAATTGGGTTGGGTTTTTTTGTCAGAATCTCGCTGCTATTCTTCTGGGCCCAGTTGTTCAGAAGGTGCATAGCGCTATCCATCGGCTAAATCTCTATCCACTGAATAGCGCGATTGGTTTCCCCACAGGCGGCCCAAGCTCATTACATTAACGGGTACGTGACAACGAGCGGTGCCGTGTTACAAACGGTTATTTACAAAGGCTTGTAAAGGATGTAAACGGTTTTTCTCAAAAGAGAGACAAAATGTTATATTTTTAAATAAAATCGACTTACCTTATTGCCTTGTTGTATTCTTTGTTGTTTGCCCCGTCTCAGGTCGTTTTGAAGCGTTTTCGGCGAATTAGCGCTTTGGAACACAAAAATAGCGCTAACTCGCCGATGAGAATGATGGAATGCGGCTTAGTACCTAATGCAACGCTGCACTTAATTGCCAAGAAAGTGTGACCAGTCTTGATCATGACGTCGCATGGAATGCCGCTTAGTACCTAATGCAACGCTAAATTTACTTTCCAAGAAGGTGTGACCAGTCTTGTTCATGACGTCACCACTTCAGATGGAATGAGGCTTAGGGCCTGTTTACATGGAGGTGGGGGACCCCAGGTAGGTGAGGTAACCCGCTTAGGTGAGGTAAAAAAATAACCCGCCTTTACATGCAATCTTACAACCCCGCCTTCCCGGGGTGCACTTTCTCAAGATTATTGAATGGTCGCTAAGCACCTAAACAAGAAAAATGCTGGCAAACCACGAGTTTTGGCGATTAATGCACTTTTTCACTCACTTGTTGCTCTTGCTGCAACCCGTCAGTGCAATAGCTTTCTATTGTTAACTTTAATCATAATGCAAAGACACCGCGAAAGTGAATTTTGCGCGAATTTGATGTATCACGAATTCGACCCCGGCCAGGCGGGTTACCCCACCTTGAAACGTTTACATGACAAATTGTGACCCCGGCTGAGAGGGTAACCCGGTCTGGTAGACAGGGCTACCCGCCTTGGCGGGTCACCCCAGCTATCATGTAAACGTGATCAAATGAAAATGAGAGATTATATGGACAGGCGGGTTACCTCACCTACCTGGGGTCCCCCACCTCCATGTAAACAGGCCCTTAGTACCTAATGCAACGCTGCACTTACTCGCCAAGAAAGTGTGACCAGTCTTGATGCCATCGTAACTCCACATGGAGTATTGAATCAAGTCAGACAGTGCCCTTCCTCAGGACACCCTTCTTTTGAGGGCCTGTTATATCTCGGTTTAATTTTATTCACTTCATTCACATGGCGTCGCCTCTGCCATGTTATAGTTTACCAAAACAATAAAACCGTGACCATGTTAGTGAACCCAAAAAAATCCTGTGAGAGCTGAACTCTTTTCGCATTCAAATCTTCCCCTTATTCCAAGAAATCTGCATAGCTTCTTCCCGTTTAAGCGAAAAGGTTACACCGGCACGAAAATCATATCGGATAGGGCATCTGTTCACACATGAGAACGGTGATCTTGGCGCCATTTCTGTAACGGAGCTGCGCTGCGCTGCGCTGGTCTCTAAAGTGACATATCGGATAGGTGTTCATACTATACCGGACAACAGTACTTTTTCGTTGCCGCATGAAAAGCAATCCAGGGTGCCTGCAAGGGGCACTCAGCATGGAAAAGTAGTAGAGACACTGGGGACACTTTGAAAGGACATTTTGACCTGAGGGTTCATTATTGTACGTCGCGATAGCGGGGCGTATGTTGGATAAGCTTTTTTTTAGGTCTGTATAGCATGTATTTCTCAAATAATGCCAGAGGTAAAGGAAAGCAGACTCAAGACATAGCTCCATAGTCACAAGATTTTACAGGCGTTTGAGTTGTAAGAGAACTTCTGTAAAATTTCACGCGTTTGCTAGGAGCCCGGGGGGGCACTTTAGGAATTTCTGGGTGGGGATGTACCGCTGGGACCCTGGAACCCTTAACCTATACCACAGCTAGTTCAGCTGAATTTTGCTACCCTATACTAGAGTAAACTCCCCAAATCCCCACTATCCTAGAGTAGCTGTTTCAGTAGTCTAGATAAAATCTTCAACCAACTGATCATTTCAGTTCCTGAAAAATGATAGCCTATTCTAGACCCAAGCGCTCTGATTTATATACCCTATCCTAGAGTAGACTGTTTGAAAACCATACCCTTCACAGCGGCACATACCTATATAGCCCATATATGGCAGTACATCTTCGTTAGTTTTCGGCATATCACTATCTCAAATGTGGCAGCTGTCTTCACCGGTTGCAAGCGAAGAACTTGAGGCACTGCTTATTTTAAAATAGGGTGGATTTTGTTGAGCCAAAGGCAATAAATAAATATAAGCAAATAAAATAAAGGTTAGAGTTCAGATTTGGTTCCTTCAGTATTTGTATCATCTGGCATAATTTGTATAATTATTTTCCCGATATTTTCATTAGACTCCATTCTTTTGTGAGCTAGCTGGATTTCATCGATGGTGAAAACTGAATCCGCGATAGTCTTTAGTCTTCCATTTGCAAACTGTGGAACAATTCTTTCTGAAAACTCCTGTACCAGTTCTCTTTTGTACTGCAAAAGGATGGGGAAAAATAATGATAAGCCGTTTTTGTGTCGGGCATCATAATAGTAGCTGCAGGGTGTCTTCTTTCTGCACTAATACCACAATGCTGTTTTCAGGTGGGGGTTGGGGGGGGGGGGGGGGGGGGGGTTAATCAGTTGATCAGTTGTTGCTGTTTTCAGATGGGGGTGTTTAGGGGGGGTCCAAACCTCCCGCATCACGTGCCTAGAATTTCCGGCTCCCACTCCTTTATTTATGGTGTTCCCCATCTAGCCCTTTTTTCATCGTAAGATAAACTGCATTTTTGCATAATTTTCCCCTTTTTCTTCCACCTCCTGCCTCCCCTACAATCATCCCCCTTGCCCTCTTCCACGTTTTAGTTGATGCCTGTAGCAAGAAATTTAATACCCAATGATAAGTGAACCAGCCATTATCACTTTTGTTTTGAGATAACAAAATACCATAACAACCTGGCACAACTCTACAACACCTCTCTACAACGGCCACTTTCACTTTCCCGGCGGACAAAAATTTCATACATTGACTCTCTAGAACGAGCACATTCTTCTGTCCCCAAGGTGGAAGTTTTAGAGAGGTTCAACTGTATTTCATACCCCTTATTTGACTACAACTACCGGAATTCGTTTTGTATCGGATTCTTATATTAATTTTGTCAATCCCACTAAGGTTTAACATACAATATAATTTGCACAAGAAAACGATTAACTTACAGTCAAGCCAGGTCAAGTGTACTCCCCAAGATTCCATTAATGAATTTATTATTCAGAAGTTGAATCTGTTGCTAGTTGTAGATTTCAGATTTATCTCTGCATTCTTGCATGCGTGATGAGCCGTGAATTCACACACAAGGTATTAAATTAAATATCAGCTATTCACAGATGTTCAATATGAAAAGATACAGAGAAGTTGTCGTACAACATTTGTTGAACTTGTCATTATGCATGCAGGAATGCGGATTTGAATTTGACACTAGTTATGGGAACAACTACCAGATTCATTTTTCAAATAATCAATTCATTAATGTAATCTTGGGGGCTACACTTGACCTACATTGACTGTAGGGATTCTGTACTGTTAACCCGGTTAGTACTGACACTGAGTGGGGCCATAGAAAGTGTCTGTATTAATGGAGTGTCTGTAGAAAGCGGGTTGAATTTAGAGAAAATGTAAAGGCTTGCTTTCCTGAAAGACAAAGCAAGCTGTCCATAATGACGAGGTGTCCATATTAAGCAGGTGTCCATGAAGCAGGATTTGGCTGTAGTTGATCTACAGTCGAACCTCCGCCAACACCAACCTCTCTACAATGGCCACCTCTCTAAAACGGCCCCTGTTTTTCATCCCGTTGACCAAAAAATCCATACATATTGACTCTTGTTTAAACCTCTCTACAATGGCCACTTCTTCACAATGGCCACTTTCTTCTGTCCCCAAGGTCAGGGGCACCCAACGTCAATTTTTGGAAAATATCTGTTCTGAAGACGATTTGGGATCTAGAATTTTCAGAACATTTTTTGTAAAATTTCTTGCTTGCCTGCCTCTCCTGGGATTTTCGAACATCTAAAAAATGGTATAATTGCTCATTTTAAAAGGATTTTTACCCTAAAAAGGTCACCTAGAAATTTTGGGAGCCTTTTCTCTGCTGAAATTTTCGAAAAGGTAAGTCTTGATCCCTATAATTTTTGGATCACTAGACATTCACCTAGGAAATCTGAACAGATGAAAGATATTTCGGGAATAAAAATATGCCTTTATAGATCTACCGTTTAAATACTAAAATACATTCAACAATGCTATGTTTAAGTGCTTTTGAACTATATTCTCATTGGGTGCCCCTGCAAGGTGGCCATCCTAAAGAGGTTCAACTTTAAAATGACTAAATTTCTATCTACATTTGGTATTGACTATATAGAGATCCTGAAACAAAAGAATGATAACTTACACTAAGGGATCTACTCCTCAGTGTCGTTCCTATAAGTGAAGCTCTTTTCCTTAGGATATCCCTGAGGAGGTCACCTGAGACATAACTGCCACCCAAAAGACCATACAAGATCCAACGACCATCAACAGCAAGACTCTTTATATTCTGTTCCCAAAATGAGCTTCCCACACAATCAAGGATCACATTTGCTCCTTGACCTGGAAGAAAATAAAATAATAATAGATCTTAATTTAAGCATGCAAACTTCAGTTAAGCAATTTTTTTTCTTTATTTATTTCTTTTCTTATTTATTTCTTATCTTCATTTTCTTATTTTTTGGGTTGATTATAATGCCATGAGAGTGAGATGTTAGAAGATGTATCTTTAGTCCCCTAAGACTTTGAAAGGAACCTTTAGTTTGAACATCAACGATCAGATCAAGATTGAGTTTCAAAGCAAGTTATGTTTGTGTGCTTATCACTTCTCTACACCTCTCTGTATCCATTAGCAACAGATCCTTTTGAGCATTTGGGGAAAAGAACAGGCTTAGAATTTCACTCAAGCAAACAACAAATTAAGGTTTCAACTCATTTTAACAAAAACTTCTAGCCCTGTAAGCTGGCTTGTAAATTTTAAACTACAGTCAAACGCTGTTAATACGGACACTGAGGGGGCCATAGAAAGTGTCCTTATATTAACGCGGCGTCCGTGTTAAGTGGGCTGAATTTAGAGAAAATATAAGGGCTAGGTACAAGGAAAACTGCCCATAGTAACAAGGTGTCCGTATTAAGCAGGTGTCTGTAAAGTAGGGTTCAACTGTAATACACTGGAAAATATAGGTGATGTGTACATCCACAGTACATAATTCTTAGCAAGTTTAGGAATCATTCTTAGCCAGAACATCAAGTACCATTTGTAACATTTTCCACCCAACTGGAGAAATTTCCTGTTTTGTAGTTGAAGCCTCCTTCAGCTCCTAGTGACTCAGCCATTTTAATCTTTTCCTCTGATCCTGCAGTAACAAAAGGCCTTGCTCCAGCTAACTTTGACAGTTGTACCAGAGCAGTACCAACGCCACTGCCCCCAGCATGGATTAATACTACTTCACCACTTTTAACTTTGCCAAGAAAATGCAACAGTTGATATGCTGTTAACCAAACTTCAGGGATGGCTGCAGCATCCGAGAGTTTGAAAGAGTCTGGGACAGGCATTACAAGTGCTTCATCAACAGCCACATATTCTGCATAGCCTCCACCTTTAAAAACAATTACTTATAGTAAAGTTAGAAGGTAGTTAAAACATGTTCTTTCAATTTACAGCAGTACCATAAGAGCTGTAGCCAGACTTTTGGCATAGCTGGGGTGATTGTCGAAGGTGCAAGGCCCTTAGGAGGGTCTGGGGACATGCCCTACACCAGAAAATTTAAAAACCCAGAAGCTCTGAAATGATATTTTCAGGTTTTTTTTTCTCTTTTCTTTCTTTTTTCTTTTATATCAATCTAGTTCAACTGAAGACTGAATGTATTTTATTCAATAAAGAATCAAAATTTACAGCCTTGTCTTGCCTCTAGCTATTTAAACTACAGCCCTGACTAACATTGTACATTGTAAACTTAAATAGATGTCTTACATGAGTACCATGCTCTCTTTAGGGCCCTACTTACTGTAGGGCTCATTTTAACATTCACCTAGTGACTCAAAATGAGGCTGAGTCGGGCCCAAAACGTAGTCATGTATTATTTTGTGCCTGCGAACATGAACTCTATTCTTTGTTCTTCACTCCAACCCCCTAGCCTGAATTTCAGACAATTACTTCGAGTCGTTTTTACTCCCTCAGTAATCGTCTGAAATTCAGGCTATCCACCCCCGCCCCCCCCCCCCCCCGCCAATACTCTGATATAAAACACCACTTGACCCAGTGCCCAAAATTATGATACCAGTACATTATTGGCTTAGGACATTTTATAAGGCAAAGAACAAACCATCAAAATTCACTTTTATAATTATTGTAATGACAAAAATAATCTCCGTCAGTGAAGAAATTTATGCAATTTGCCGCCGAAATTCTGCTGTCAATTAAAAAAGTAAAATTTTTGAAAAAATTTTTTTAAAATTGTTGGGCTTTATTCCAAACTAAGGCATAGAATTAGAAAAGCCTGAGAGTCAATTTTATCTGGGAGATTTGGTGACTCTTACTTCAAACACAGATATTCTTCAAATGGGTAGAAATAACAAAATTTTTGTACTCACCACCTAACAAGGCCATAACATGGTCACCTCTCCTATGAAAGAAAAAAAACAAGAAAAGAAAACAGTGATCATAACAATCCTTTGTACTGAATTAAAAAAAAGAAAATCTTTTTAAAAATGTTTATAGTGGTGTATCTGATAAATCCTACACTTGGACTGGTCAAATAGATACCAGCAGTGAGTTAACAAAATAAAGCCAGGTTTAATTTTGTTGATGCAGTCAGACCCATAAGGATAACTCAGACATCCTCATGGACTCAGTACAGGCTGTGTAGTTCCTTGCCTTCCCCCAGTTATTCTTCATCAGTCTCATTCTGTTTTATATCCCTGTCACATCAAGAACTACCGGTAGTCCAGTTCTGGTACCTCTCTGTCTGTCACGCAACATTGTGTGACAGAGAGAGAAGGAAAAAGAAGAAAAAGAGCAGAAATAATTCATTCGACAAACAAAACCAAACATAGCTTTTCATGGTGCCCAGGTTAAAACAACTTACAACAAAACAAACAATGGGCAAATTATGTGATAATTTGGGCAATTTCACTAGAACATGATAACCCCCTCCGTATTTGCCCAATATGTTCAATAAACTTCAGACAGTTCCTTTCTTGACTCCCTTTTCCCTGTCCCTGTAAGGATGACGGGTTTTTGAATAGGGGTTGCTGATTTTTTTTTTCAGAGATGCCGACAAAATTTTGTCCCTTAATGCAGACAAATTTTTCAAAGGGCGCCCACAAAAATTTGAGTGTTTGGTTTCCAGTCATCTTTAAAGGGGGGGTTAGGATAAAAAAAATGGACATCCCCCTGGGGAGGAGGTGGCGAAGCGGGGGGGGGGGGGGGGAGGGTTCCAGATCCATATGCCCCCTCCATAGATATCGACGCAAGTGTTAACTGTGTTAAATACTTACGTCCACTTTCCAGCACATTCCTCGCCAATCTCCTCTATCACACCAGCAACTTCCAACCCCAGGATATCTGATTCCCCCGGAGGAGGAGGATACAGCCCCCGGCGCTGTAATGTGTCAGCTCGATTGATCGCCGTGTAGTGAGCGCGGATTAACACCTTAGTTTTCTCTACTTTTGGCTTTGTTACTGTACCAATATAAAGATTTTCTACACCACCAGGCATATAAAGAACTGCTCTCATTGTGGAATTCCCAGACATAAGCACGATTTCAAGAATGAACGATATGAAACACAGACGTGCGACTTCCTTTGTAATATGAGTCATCTTTCCACCGAGAGAAGCCTGGAACTATGCATGGTACACATTGACAACGATACTTGAATGTTTTTGTTCTCACGAAAACATCGCAATCGATCGCGGGCGCAATTTTAAGATGGCGGATGGCGG
Organism: Porites cylindrica; assembly: GCA_964035525.1. Taxonomy (NCBI): domain Eukaryota; kingdom Metazoa; phylum Cnidaria; class Anthozoa; order Scleractinia; family Poritidae; genus Porites; species Porites cylindrica. The sequence goes on from OZ037775.1 coordinate 29,924,724, forward strand.
TCTTTATCCTCTGGACAGCTTTTGGACAGTGCTTGGAGTCAACCGAAACTGGACTTCACCACCATGGCCATTAATAAACCTGCTCTTTCACACTGCTCGCGCAAAGTGTGGCCAAGTATAAATGGAACGCTTCAGGTGGTTGATTGAAATCGATGTTTGTAGCTGAAGGTAGTCAAAATTGAAACAGTTGATGGATTTCTAACAGGGCTAACTCTTTATATTACGGAGCTTGTTCACTATGAGTATGAGGTGAGCTCGCTTTCTTACGGGGCTATTAGCCCACCCATCCATGACTATGGTTCCAAAATGGCCGTAAAGATAAGCAGTCTTGTCAAAAAGCTGATGTATGTATTAAAATTGTTTTGAGTCACCACTGGCAATATTCATTCTTTTCGGATACACAGTAAAGAAACACTGCGGATCATGTATTCAAAGTATTAGGTTTTGGACATGATCAAAGGTCATCAAAAGAATCCACCTCCATTGTGGATCATTTCAATCAATAATCTGTTTTTGGAGTTTAGTAAAGAAACAAAATATCCTTGTTTGGATTAAAAAGTCCAGATTTGGATTTTAGTAAAGAGAGTACTCATGGCATTCTAAAACATAGATATGCAGAGTTTATTATATGGGAGTGCGATCTTGTTGTCAGTCTTGTCAGGCATTTAACGACAGGTAGGTTTCTCAAGTGGGAAGACCATAAGAAATATTATAGTGGCATGAAAGGATCACAGATCGAAGAATGGTTTATCGTGCAAAGAGGGCACTCTTCTCAGTTTTAGGTATCAGAAATTATAATTATAAGGGGGAGGGGGGGGGGGAGGTAGCACACCGAACCACTCTAGCAGATCCTTGTCTTTTGTAACACTTTCAAGTGATGAACATCAAGTTTAATGGTCACACATGGTTTGTTTCCCTTTGTCTGAACCAATTTAAAGGAAAATATAAATAAACGTAAATGGTAAAAGAACAGTAGTCAACTAAAATTTCTTCTGTAGTACCATAACATTCTACTTGCTTGTGACAAGCCAACAGCTTCGGAGCTTTATCAAATAATCCTGCATCATAAAGAAAAAATGGTTGCTACATTCATGGCCCTTGGTCAGGACAGCAGTTTCTTGGTTTAGCCATAGTAGCCACATTGCAAGTGCAAGCAAACTGTACACAAAAAAGAGAAGGATTTGCATCCTGTATATTTTATGAAAGTATACTTAAACTTTAAAACTCAAATGAAATTTCGCAACTTATTCTAGTCTTATTGTATGAAGAAATTTAAAGCACTTAATATCAAAGGTCAAGAGAGCTACGGTTTAATGTGACCAGAAAGTATTACCTATTTTGACCTTTAAAGCTTTTTATTATCTTTAATTTCAAAATGCTCCTCTTTGGTTTATTCTGTAGATAATGTGATGGAAAGTGACGACAGAGAAACTAACTGTTCTGGAAAGCAACTGAAAAGTATATGTTATGCAGGTACAGAGTTGTTGTCTTGCTTGTTAAACCTATATATGTTGCTTCAATTTGTTGCCACCACTGTCGTTGTTGCTATAATAAGTTCCCTAAGTGGCCAGAAATACGTTTAAAGTGCTACTGGCAAAGTCTCTCTCACTATTGGCTATTCTTTTTGGGTACTTAACAAAATTCCTCTCTTGAGCTATATGTACAATAAAAGCAATCATAAATATATAAATAAAAAAAATAAAGATTGAAAAAAAAAAATGGAGAAATTAAAGTTGACTCTTCTTGGCTAGAGGTCACATTTGACAGTCTTACATTATTTGTAAAACAATTTTTCCGATATTTTCATTAGACTCCATTCTTTTGTGAGCTAGCTGGATTTCATCAATGGTGAAAACTGAATCCACAATAGTCTTGAGTGTCCCATTTGCAAACTGTGGAACAATTCTGTCTGAAAACTCCTCTACCAGCTCTTTTTTGTACTGCAAAATGATCAAAAAGTACAGTGAGGCACCATAGGTAATGAAAGGTGGTACACGCTCACTTCCACCACTTACAGTTTGTACTGGTTTGAACTTGGATAGAGTCACTTGGAATTAAACTTCAGGAGGGTTCGCCTACTTTGACAAAGTATGACTGAAAGAACGCAAATTCAGTTTTTAGGGACGTTCTCGTTTCCGTTGTTAGATTGTAAATTCCCTCATCCCTTGGCTTTTCACGCGCAGACACAAAGAAATAACTATTAACATAGTGAACGTGTAAAACCCTCCTACACAGCACAATTTGATGCAATAAATGTTTTTTTCTGGAAGTGGGCGGGAAGGGTTCAGTGGGTGGATTGAGGTATGCATCAGTCTGTTAGGTTTTAAGTTTCAATGCCTGTGCCTGGCTAACAAAATAATATGGTACCACATGAATCTTACTAAAAAAATGATTCTTTTTATGATTTTTCTCTCTAGCTCCATTTTATTCTGATCCTAATACTTCAGAGAATAATAACTTACAGCAAGTGGTCTACTCTTGAGTGTTGTCCCTATAAGTGAAACTCTCTTCTTGAGGACAGGTCCAAGGAGGTTACCTGAGACATTATTACCACCCAACAATCCATACAAGATCCAACGACCGTCAACAGCAATACTCTTTATATTCTGTTCCCAGAATGAGCTCCCCACACAATCAAGGATCACATTTGCTCCTTGACCTGGGAGAATACACGTATTAATGGTAAGTATATTGAATTGATAAAGCATTAAATCTATGCTATGTGACTGTACAAACAGAAAATGTAGATAGGTTGAAATATATTCTTTCTGCAGGGTGAGTGAAAAATGGGAGCAAGAACAGGCTCTTGAGACAGAAAAATAATATGATACAGTCACACCTTGTTGGTACGGACACTGTGGGGGCCATAGAAAGTGTCCTTATTAACCGGGTCTCCGTACTGAGCGGGTTGAATTTAGAGGAAATGTAAGGGCTGTCTTTCTTCAGAGACAAAGCTAACTGTGCATAATACTGAGGTGTCCTTTAAGCAGGGTAGGGGACATCTGCATACAGGCTCAGTTTCTCAGCGTTGCAATCTCAGGAATACACTAGATTCCAGAGGCTTTTCAAGCGCCGTTCCTTGTTTCGATCAAGTCACCTGTCAGCCTGCGAGCAAAACCGAAGTATTCCACCGCAAGTGAGAAAAAAATCTTTGGTACCCACGGTATCTGAGGAGATCACAACACCACGATTTTACTTTTGTTCATTCTTAATCATAACTATAAAAAAATTCTCAAAATCTGATTGGCTATCAACTGCCCTGATTTTAGCTCTGATAGGAGGGTGTAATGGGACAGTACGCACCATCGCACACGCGTGCTTAAATGGCCTTTTTCACTGCTAGCAAAAAAAAAAAAAAATAGGAATTTCTTGTGTTTTAATAAGAAAAAAGTCTAAAATATAACAAATTTTGTTATAGTTATGATTAATTGGTAACAGAACTTCGTGTCGTCCAATTCGGTCTGAAATCACACTCGTGATTAAACAAATCGGACTCCCGCTATGCGGTCGTGCGATTTTGTTAATCACTCGTATGATTACAGACCGAACTGGACTCCACTCAGTCCTATTACCATTATAAGTAAACAACATCAAGTACCATTTGTAACATTTTCCACCCAACCGGAGAAATTTCCTGTTTTGTAGTTGAAACCTCCTTCAGCTCCTAGTGACTCAGCCATCTTAATCTTTTCCTCTGATCCTGCAGTAACAAAAGGCCTTGCTCCAGCTAACCTTGACAGCTGTACCAGAGCAGTACCAACGCCACTGCCCCCGGCATGGATTAATACTACTTCGCCGCTTTTAACTTTGCCAAGAAAATGCAATAGTTGATATGCTGTTAACCAAACTTCAGGGATGGCTGCAGCATCCGAGAGTTTGAAAGAGTCTGGGACAGGCATTACAAGTGCTTCATCAACAGCCACATATTCTGCATAGCCTCCACCTTTAAAAGCAATAACAAAAAAAAAATTTAGAGGGTAGTTTAGAGAGGCCGTTCACAATACGTAGGGAGTTCCTTAAAAGCAACAACGACGGTAGCCTGTGTTGGAGACATAATTTAAGCTTGGTTAGTGAGAGGCAGCATAGTCTCCTTCGCAGCCGTTATTAGGGCGTCACGCAACGCTTCTCCCAACTAACTAGTCGGGAGGAGCTTTGCGTGACGACCCTAATAACGGCTGCGAAGGAGACTAGAAGCACCACCGATTTTCTTTGTTCTGGGCCCCCGACGGATTCTACTAATTACCGGAAGCGCGTCTCGAATTTGCGTACTCAAATCCTGGTTAACAGGTGGGACCCAGAACAAGGATTTCCGCGCTGATTCGCAAACAGACTTAACCAGATCAGAGGTTTAGTTTCTTCTGTGGCGCAGGCTAAAACGACGGCGACGATAACGGGGTCGTCATAAAAACGACTCACTGCACGTGCATCACGCATTTTTGTACATTTCATCGTTGTGACTGCACGACTAAAGCGTCGAACGTCCATGAATTTGACATTTTTTAGAGGACTTAAACGTTGGACGACATTTTTCACCTCTCTCTTTTAACCTTTGACGTGCTCTCTAAATTCAACTACAGGAAAACTTGCCTTCATCTCACTAATTGAGTCAGTTACAGTAACCGCATAAATTTTTAAAGAATGCAAATGCACTTAATATAAATGACGTTTTCACTGCCGTCTATATCCTGTGTCCTCCTTGTTAATAACTAATAACTGGATCGGATGTGATCGGATCAAAGTTTTTATCATTTCGCGGGTGAAGGGGTTGATTTGATCTCGTCCGTGTTTTGTTTAGAACAGGTTACTGCTGATTCTGTAAATCTGTTGCTAGAAGATGGACTTAACTAACAAATTTAGATGTCCAATAAATTATTGATTATCATAGGAAGAGTAAATGTAGCAACCCCTTGAGCCAGGTGTTTGAATGACGCAATAGTTTATTTTGTTCTTTGTCTTTGATTTGATGAGTGAACTGAAATTAAACGTACAGTACGTTTTCAAATTTTATCTTTTCTCTGTTAACAATAAGTATTTAATTATAAGAATCAGAGTCAAACATACACAATATTGTTTTGCCAGTTTTTGCATCCTTCAAAGTAACGCTGTGTGCATGTACTGTGTGTATTTTGGAGCATTATACGTTCTTGGAAACCGCCCACCTACCCCTCCCCAAAGCTAACACTTTGCCCTTAGTGAGAAGTAAGTGTTAATGTTGGCTTAGGGGAGGGGTAGGTGGGCAGTTTCCCAGAAACGTATTTAGAGTGTCAGCATTCCTTACCTCCTAATAAGGCCATAACTTGGTCACCTTTCCTACAAAAAAGAACGTAAAAGTGCCTTAAAATACTTTGTGAAGCTAAGGAAAGAAGGGCTGAGTTAATAGACTAGATAACTAGTCGTGGGGTCATGCTATTTAAGTGGTCAATAAAGCATCCCTCGTTTTTTCAACTTTTGGCGAAGAACAAAAGGAGCGATAATCCAACAACACAAAGAGGGCCTCAAAATTTTTAAAGGCTTGAGAGTGATATGTCAGGAACGAGCGAAGATATAACTCCCCCGTAAAGTCGAGAGAGATTTTTCTGGCATTTGAATGGTGAGCTAAAGTCTGTAAAATTTCGCGAACTATCGTTATTACTGTCTCTTTCTTGCATGGTCGCTGGTTGAATGCGAAGAAATACCTGTGGCAATGCTTAGGATGAGACCGGAACAAATTCGGCTCTCTTCACTTGGTTTGGCTCGGTTATGGGGATTGTGAGGGAAACTTAACCCTTTAAACCCTAAGATCAAAGTTTGAATTCTCATTTTTGCCCCTATTCATTTCCTACAGAAGTAGTGGGGAGAAGTTGATAAAATATCAAGCAAATTCATCTTGTGTGATCATGTCTGTAATTCTCATGACAAAGCGTTGATGTTACAAGGAGTCGGGTCTATAGATAACCGAGAAAGACATCGTTGGTCAATTCCGTATCACCTGCCATTGACTTAACTTTCCCTTAGACCCTTACGTTAGAATAAACCTCTCAAGTTAAAAAAGTTAAAAGCTGAAGATAGAGTGAAGCCCATATGACCATAGGCGCAACCAAGCCTTAGCGTTACCCTGAAAGGGAATTAGGGAACAGGCGAGGCGTGAACGACTTCCGGATTATAAGTTAATTCCCTGCCGACTGAGATATGAGGCCCCCGAGGAGTAAGGTTTTAACTGCATGCACTGGCCCAGCAGCCGGCTTAACTTAAGTGCCGCACCGAGGGAGAGATTCGTTCTTTCTAGTTTGGACATAATTCCGTTTCAATTGTGCCGTCACCGCACGACAACAACGTGAAACTGCCTAATTTCCCTTTTTTTGGAGGACGTAAACACAAGACAACGACTTTCTTTTTCTTTTCCTGAACTTCGATACAGTCTTTTAGAGTTCAACTCCAGACATTTTGCCAGCATTTGACGGACTGAACGAGATGGAATAAGGGCGACTTCACTGTTTAAGTGACGTTTTCGTGTAGCCATCGCCGTGTTTGTATAAAGCTCCCTAATAGGGAGTTTTTCTGCATCGACGAAGGCGACGGCAGCGAGAACATCACTTTAAAAATGAATTCGAGTTTTTTCTCACTTTGTAGCGTTTATTCCAGTTCGTTGAAAATGTCAGATGTAGGGAATTTCCCTGGAGTTGATTTATTTGGGACCTCCTTTAAGTTTCGAAAGTGAAAGACAAATTCTTCGTCGCTTGTTTACGTGTACTCCATGAAACGTAAAATTAGGCATTTTCACGTCGTAGTCGTGCAGAGACAGCAAGAAATATACCAAAAAGAGTGATGCACGTTTAAACTTGTTGTTTTACTCAATAAACCTATTGCTTTTTGACGTTGTCGGTGCCGTCGCCGTCGTAAAAAAAGGTGCTAAAGCTCCTTAAATGATGGCAGCGGACGACTGCGAGTTTAGAAGATAGAAGCGATTACAGAGAGATATATGAGAACTGAAGTGTGAGGCCGTTTTAGAGCAAATACTTCGCTTCAGGTGGCTCGGAAATGATAACTGAGGAATCCTTTTACTTCTCCGTTCACGCACATCCAGCCCCGGTTTTTTGTCCGTTTTTTAGCAAATACTTGCAGACCCAACCTACGATCAGGCGGTCCTCAGGCGAGGTGAAAAGGGGCGTTCCGTTTTCCCCTTTACCCGCCGTCCGCCGACTTTCGCGCTATCCCCGCAAAAAGGACGCCCTATCGCAGGTTAAGGCAGACCAGGAATTATGAGCCCAGTGATTTTTTTGCCATGCGCTCGTAGCCATCACCGGTGGGGTTCCGTTTGCTTTACAGCTGCTACAGCTCGTTTTGTGATCAGCGAGCCAAGAAGCCAATTAAGGCATATTGGCCTTGTCTTGCTTCTCCGGTAAATTAGACAATGGCGAAAATAAAATAAAAGGAATAAGGGTTTTGCTCATAATTATATTTATCACTGGAGTGTGAAAATGAAATCGACACAATGAAAGAAGTAATAATGAACTGAAAAAGAACATGGGCTGGCCCTTGCGTGCGCGAGTTTTAGGGTGGGTGATCCTAGACAGACGTGAAATGGTGTCGTTCTTTCCTCAGAGCCACGCGCGGTGCATGAGGGCAAAGTAAAATTTTGCAAATTTAATTTAAAAAAGACAAATGAAAGACTGTTTGCAGTCACGATGTGAAATAACAGTGCAGCATTTTTTTCTCAGTGGGAGAATTTTAAACAAAGACAATGGGTGACTGATATCATGCGGTAAGTTTTGGAACGCAACATGTCTGCAACTGATTCTGCTAGAAATTCAAGACATCTCCCTTATATAACTGCTGCATCATCGTTATATCTAATCCTTACTCCGGAATAAGATCTGTGCTCCGATCTCGAAATTTTACTAATGCCCAGTTTTTCAAACTGCAACAGTTACTCGCTAGTGTAAAAGACCCGATTCAATGTTGAAATCTGCAACTTATTTTCTTTCTCTTTTACTTCCCTTTATTTGTAAAAATGATTACTGGTTGAACCCTTCAACTACAACAATCTGCTTCATCACATTTCAGCCAGAGTTAGACAAAAGTCACCCGTTTTCTCTCTTGTTGCGGCGCTTTCACCGCATCACCGCACATTTATGCATCAATGCTTCTTCACACTGGATCATACTGATACATACTACACTGTAGTCATTTCACTGCAAGTAGACACTAAAAAAGGACCTCGATATGCGTAGCCACATCGAGAGTCGATTGAGGTGGATCCCAGGAGATCTAGGCTCTCACCAGACTTGATTTGTCAAGGGGTGGACTATGATCGTCAAGGTGCAGTGAATGTAGACCTGTGATCGACTGTTTATTGACGACCGTGGGAGTGTAGTTCCACACGGAATACACTCACCCGGACGCTCACATGCCACGCTATTTATGATATGACTCCTAGATTCAAACCATTTATCTAATACCAATTATGCAAACATTACATTCCCGGGATTACAATGGGTAACACTAGTACGTCCAATCTACCTCTCATTTGGACAGTCTAACTAGGATGGTATTATTTTTGACAACGTCTTCCATTGCTAGAAATCAAGTGAACTAGTGAAATAGTATTATCTTAATATTGATTAATTGGTCAAAAATTGTTTTTAGCCGCTTAAATTTGTTCCAGTTTTGTGACGCCCAAGTTTATTTCCCGCGGGTATTTTGAAGAGTAGCCTTAATATAGCAACAAGCTTTCTGAGCTTTCCGGTGATTGATTTTGTTTAATCTCCCAGCTGCTTTACATAAGAACTTACTTCCAATTTCCAACACATTCATCGCCCACCTCCTCTATCAAACCAGAGACTTCCAGTCCTAAGATTTCAGATTCCCCAGGCAAAGGGGGGTAGAGACCTTGACGTTGCAATGTGTCAGCTCGGTTAATTGCTGAGTAGCGAACGCGGATTAATACTTGAGTTTTCTCTGCTGAAGGCTTCGCCACTGTACCCGTATATAGGTTTTCCACACCTCCAGGCTTATAAAGAACTGCTTTCATTGTGGAATTCTCAGAGGCGGACATGATCTTAAAAATAAACGAGACGAAACTAGAGACAGCACCTTGGGAGTGAAGCCAGCGTGTAGCTGAAAGGAGACTGGAACTTAGAATTTGACAACTTATCGACTATTTATCGATTATCGACTGTGAGATCGATTGCGGGCGCACTTTCAAGATGGCGGATCAACAAGGGTTAAATTTTGAACCTGAATCAAAACGTCCAAGAATATCCCTGGAGTCAACTAGTACAGTGAATCAAAGTGCGAATGAGGAATTGCAGACTAAGCAGACTCAATGTGAAAGTAGAGAAAAATGAAATCCCGAAAAAAGTGCATGGTTGACTTGCCCTGTTCAACACGCCAGTGAACGGGCGTCTGGAAAAACCGGAAACCGGAATCCGGAATAGGAACAGGAATGGGAACAGGAACCGGAACCGGAACCGGAAACAGCAACGGAACAGAAACAGCAATGTGAAGGGGAACCGATACAAGAACAGGGATATCATTTACTTTAAATTCTTTTAATTCGAATTCAATTTATACAAAAAATAAGAACACTACTCTGGTATCATGCTCCCCCCCCGAATCTCTTTATAATACGGCAGCAAGGAGGTAGAAAAAGCCGCAAGTTAAATAAGTAAAGAAACAGCTTTGCGAGTGCATCGTATCGCGCTTTCTGTCAAATTCTTCACCGCGTATGCACAACTATGATGTAAATGATCAAATCTTAAGTTCTCTTAAGAACGTGAACGACAGGCAATAAATTTTATTGTGTCTTTCTGAGCTCGGACGCGGTCTCCAGCTTCATTTCCCAACCTTTAAAAGACTGGGCAATTTGGAATTAATGAGAAATAGTTTGAATTAAGACCCGAATTCAGTTTCTCAGTGGCGTTTTCGCTGGCGTTGCCGTCGTCAGATCTTAAGATTCCTTTTGTCTCTCACAGGAAGGTGGTTATCACATGTTAATATTATTTGTCAGACCATGTGTATACGAGACACCCATCGGAGACGTTTATTGGGCTGCCATACACCTCAGGTTTGCTCCATAGATATATTGTACGGTGCTAAATTGGGAAGTTAACCAGAGATAGATAGTCCACAGCTTAAAAAGGGTATTAACATGTACTTCCTCCCCCTCCCCCCCCCCCCCCCAAAACCCATCTCAGCGGCCAGTACTTCATCTACCTCAACCGCGTGCAATAGGGACCTTAATAAGCAAGCAGAACGTTGACGTCCAGGACATTAAAAATGGAAACTGGAAGTGGATGTTTTCTGTCTTTAGGTGCTCTGACTCAACAAATTCGCACACTAGAAGGCAAGAGGAAGAATTCAGATTCGTTGTGTGAGACAGAAGCGTTCCATCAAGCGACGGTCAGCGTTCTCGTTGCTTAAGTTCGCTATTATGTTTGACACGAAAACACAATGTGTCATAGGCTAAAGATAAAGAAAGGTTAATTAGATTAACATTTCAAGGGTGTTTTCTTGTTTCTTTAATTATTTCTCTGGCTTTTTATTTATATCACGATTATATCTTTTTCTTTTCATATTCTATACACTGTTTATATTTCCGTTCCTATTCCGGTTCCTATTCTATTTTTCCCTTATTTTTCGTATATAATCTGAACAAGAATTAAATCCAGATTAACTTAAATTAAGGTAAATGTTGTCCCTGCTTTTATATAGGTTTCTCTTCCCATTCCGGTTCCTATTCCGGTTCCGGTTCCTGTTCCTGTTCCTATTCCCGTTCCTATTCCGGATTCCGGATTCCCGCTTTTCCAGACGCCCCCAGTGAACACGTGCAAAATGATAAACTTAACAAAACAGAGGAAATCTTCGATGGGGACGAGAAGAAACCAAGTCAGGTTTCTGCTAAAACAAAACCTGGGAGTTTGAAATATGTTAGTGTATCTGAAAAGGATGTTGGAATTCTAGAATTTGTCAGCAGTTTACCGGGCTTCCATGGTGTTCTCAAGCAAAGATACGCTGATTTTATTGTGAGCGAGCGAGATCTTAAAGGGAATCTTGTGCGTTTGACAGATGTGTCGGTTCCTCAAAATGAGAAGAGCAAAGAATTTGATCTTGATATTTTGAGCGAAGGGGATAAAGACAAAATCAAGAAGGTAGCCGATGATGAGGAAAAGAAAATGTCAGTGACATTATCACCTGATGATGACAAAGATCACAGGAGATTGGTTCATCGTGCAATCAGGGAAAACTTCTCAGCTTTAGGTATCTATATAAAATATTGCAATAATTTATACATTTTCTTTTCTTTCCTTCTCCTTGATTTTTTTTCTTTTTTTCCCTCAGAGAGAAGGGTGGGGTGGGGGTGGGGGTGAGGTTGGTAAGGGTGAGGTAACCTGCAGGTACAAGCTTTACATTGTACAAAAATGGCAGGACCTCTGCTTGCAGGATTTGTAAAGGCAAATAAGGATTGGCCTTTGTTGTGGTTCAGTTTTATCCTGGTTGAAAATTTTATTTTGCTTTATTTTGGAGTATGGTAAGGTATGTTAATCAGGTTGAAACAAAGAAAAAAAATTAAACCAAGGACAAAATTGAACCACAACAGCCTTTTTGATCTATCTTGCTCCCCTCCCAGGGTCATCTCTTTCCCCTTCTCAGAGTGAGCAAGGAGGGGCAGAGGAGAGGTCATGAAGACAAGGTTGCTTTTTGCTAACATGTCCCCAGCTTTCCTTTCTACACTTAACTGTGCTTTCAAAAACACGTGAATTCTGAAGTTTAAAAGCCATGTTTGTGTTCCTCGCTGCCGTCAATCATCTTAGTGGACCCCTTAGAAATCAGAAGTTTACTTCAATGGGTTCAAAATTGATTTGTGATTGGTGGATTTTGATCCGTTTTGTGTGTTTCTGTGTTTCAAGGTTCATTGCTCGTGATCGCAATTATGATTGACCGCAGCAAAAGATGAAATTGTGAAGGCGGCTTTTGAAATGCAGAATTCATGTGTTTTTGAAAAGCCCAGTAAGCTGACCTTTCTCAAGTGTACACTATTTTTCTTGCTCTGCTAATTATGCTTTCTATACCCATTCATTTTCCTTCTCCTCCTAATAATATTGATTGAAGTCCCTTCCCTATATTCAGGGCCGGGTTGTTCGAAGCTGGGTTAAGATAACCCAGGGTTAGTGCAAATTTCGAACTCAGATATGAGAGCTTAAAAAGCCAATTCAGTTGAATTCTCTTTGCCTACAATTTGATGATTGGATATGCTAAAAAAATAGAGAAAATTATCTGAGAGAGTGCTTTTGATAAAAAGAAAAAGAAACCCAGGTTAAAATTTAACCCCAGGTTAGTGCTAATCGGCGTTCAAACAACTGGGCCCAGATGTGTAACTTCCATAATCATGTGCGAAAAATGGAAATGGAAATGGAAGGGAAAATTAGTGCAGTTGAATCCTGATTTTTTTAACCTCTCCGGGAGAGGGAAATTGGCCAAATTACTGGAGGGTTTGAAAAATCTGGGACTTTGTGTGACTTGGAAAGGGAAGAAGGTTTTGATTGAAATTATGGGGCATTAAAAACTGAGGGTTTAGAAATAGGCCAGGGTTCCTTTGTTAGTATTTGAGTGAAATACCCTAACAAAAATCAGTTTGTTATTGGTTAGTATATTTAAACTGCATGCTGCTGGTGATGAGAAAAATAATAATTAATTTTTGTTTGGGTATTACATGTAGTCCTAGAGAGGTATTTTGATGTTTTTTCATAAAGGCCCACTGGTTTTATGTTATGCTTTAGTCATGTGAACGCTATATTTCAGTCAATTTTTCAGAAGTTTCTATAGGTCTACCCAGAATTTGTTTACGTGCTAAAGTACGTAATTTAGTTTTCATCATTTGTTCATTGCTTGTAGGAATTGATTGTGACTGATAAATCAAAAGTTGAATTATGAAAGCTACATTTTCTTGAATGAAAAACAAGGTCTTTTGTCCTCAATTGAGCCCCCAGAAAGCTGAAAATCGCATTTTAGGGCTTTGAAATTTCAAAATTTTCTGGGGAAACCACGTCACTCCCCAGACACCCCCTCCCCTTAGAAAAACGGGACTAATGGCCCATTGTTGATACAGCCGGTTACTCTATTCAAACCTGCTGGCTACTTCACTTTTTATTGAAAGCACCTGCTGGTATACAATAATTATAATGTACTTTGATTTGGTCTTAACATTAAAGAATTCCTGTAGTTCACTTTATTTCATTGAGGCATTCCTCTTTATATTTAACATACATGTATACATTTTTCCAGCCTATAGTCACAGCAAGCAACAATAATATTTCCTTGAGTTACAGTTTTAGAATCAACACTTATCATAAGAATTCTTTTGTCTATTCTAGACAGTGACACAGTTGATGTTGGTAGCCAAAAAGCGGTTAGAGTTTTCCATAAACAAGACTCTACTGGCAATCGAAGAGGCACAAGGTGGCCATCAGAGCTTGAGAATTATTGTTGGTTTGTCCTTTATAAGGAAAACAAAGACACTATGGATGCTATCAACCTGTTGAGCAAACTCCTGAAGCTCAAATCAGGCATGTTTGGTTATGCTGGAACAAAAGATCGTAGGGCTATCACCACTCAGTGGGTCTCTGTCTACAGGGTCAGGGCTGAACAGTTACAGAATCTTAACAGCACCCTAAGGAATTTGTGTGTTGGGAACTTTAGATATTGTAAAGAGCCTCTAAAACTTGGTTCTCTGTCAGGAAATCAGTTTATTGTAACACTTCGCAATGTTACTGGAGATCATAGTACAATTGAGGAGAGTTTGGAGTCATTAAAGGTCAATGGTTTTATCAACTACTTTGGTCTGCAGCGGTTTGGAACCACATCAGTTCCAACACATAAAATAGGTAACTACTATGTTGTCTTTATTTTTCTTCTGCTTTTTTTAAATTTCCTTTCACACAGCCACAAGGAACAACCTCATTGATACCTATATGTGAGATACTGTCTGTAATGTATGCAAATTCTATTTGAGACAACAACCACCTTGTACCCTAACCCCCATTATCATGTCATTAACACCCCCCCCCCCCCCTCTTCCCCCACCCTGGGCGAGAAAGAAGGCTAAAAAGCCTTAATTGTTTGGGGAAGAAGCATGAGTATATTTTCTTATTCTTCAGTTGGTTTGTCACCTTGTTTGTAACCTTGTAGCCACATGGCGACTGGACAGTCATGTTGGTGGTCAATGAAATTATTTTTTACAAATAATTTACATGAAAAATTAATGGAGTTAAGTTTGTTCATGACCACTAACATGGCTGCCATGATGTCATTTGCAAACCAGCGATACTTTGCCCTATGCACTTGCACACTGTCACATGACCTTGAGACAATAAATTGACCATGAGAGAACAAGTTAATACTAATAAAATAATCCCCTCAAAATGGGTTGTGTTTGTGCCCTCATGCCATATTGCATTGAATCTGTTCCCATGTGACTGTGGCACAACAGTGCTCCTGAGAAAGATGTTATTAAGTCAGTAACACATGCCACAGGTGGTTTGGTAAAAATAGTGACACAGTACTTCCATTAGGAATCGAACCTGTGACCTTCTGGTTACTATAGTCGGGATGCCATCACTTTCCCATCATTGAACATAAGCAGGATGTTTGTTACATGAACCTAGTTTAGTGACCTTACAAGTAGCTCTTACAAGTCCCCTGTTGCTTTTTGGTACAGCATGTGGGCTACTAAACAAGAGGGTCATAGGGAGTATTTGGATTTTTTTCTTTCAAGTAGCCTGTGCCACTGACTAAGAGCACAGTCATAACGATATTCCAATGATTTTGTTACCTGTACGTCCTTTACCATTGACGTATTAAAATCCCCAAAGGCCCAAAACAATTCATGGCATGCATCCTGTAGGATGCAAAGATTGATGGATTGATCTGAAAATGTATATTAATTATTTTGTAGAAATATCTGGCCGGCTTGTTGGCATAATGTTTGTTGCAGTTATTATGAATGTTGGTTAATGATGCATATTTCTTTTAGCCTTTGTTGTGCTTTAAAATAGAGGGACTATATTTTAATTTCAGTGTACTGTAATACAGAGTTTTGGAGTCTGTCTTCAGACTAACTGTCTGGTTACATAAAGGTCCAAGCATTTTGATTTCAGACTCTTTTTTTTAAACTGGGACTCATGATTTTTCACAAGATGAGTCCCAGGACTCACCATAACTATTTGTAACAAAATCACTGATATTCTAATCCTAGCTGTATGCGGGATGTTTGTCACATGAACCTAGTTTAGTGGCCTCAGCTCCCACCAGTCTTCCATGGCTCAGTGGTAGAGCATCGGCACTAGTAACCAGACGGCCCTACTTGCAGGTTCGACTCTAGGTGGGCGTACTCGGATGTTTTCTTCCAAGCCGCCTTGTTCATTGACTGAATAACATCTTCCTCATCTACTCACCAAGCTTAAAATTCACCATCACATTTCTGTCAGTAGTTCTCCTGTTTTGAGGCAGGAGCTTACTTCACTTTCTAACCCAGTGCCGGATCCAGAGCTTGAGATAAGGGGGGAGCAGTTTGGTCCAAATTAAGGGTGGGGGGGCAGGCCCCCGGGCCCCTCCCCTGAATCCGCCAATGTAACCATACATGTTTTTAATGCAACCCTTCCAGGTCTTGCATTGCTTCTAAGCAAATGGTCAGAAGCGATTGATCTCCTTCTTAATCCTCGAGATGGGGAACCAGATGACTTAAGAACAGCTCGTCAGCATTGGAAGGACACGAAGAATGCCAAAGAAACATTGAAAAAGATCCCCAGGGGGAAGTGTATAGAGACTGATCTCTTACAGGGTTTGGTTAGACATGGCCCATCAGGACTGGTCAATGCTTTGCAGAGTATCTCCAGGAACACAAGACTCATGTATGTTCATGCCTATCAGAGCTATGTGTGGAACTCCATGGCCTCTAAACGCATTAAGGTATTTATCATGAAGTCAGTTATTATTTTAAGTGATTGTTATTTCATGGTAATTTTAAGTTTTACTAATGAAAGATCGTGCATGCTTTCACTGATAATCCAAGATGGGGTTACTGCAAAAGCATGGCCATTTAGTGCAGACTCTAGACGTTCGTATTTTACACGTTACACGTTCGTATTTTGAACGAGTTTTCTAGCTCCTCGACGTAACGTGTCAAAATAAATGACTGATTGATCGATAGACATTAGGCTAATTATATGTATTCAAAAAACACAAATACAATAGGCCGACCTACATGTAAAAACAGCCTAAGGTGATATAGCGCGTATGTTACGCTTTTCTTATCGTACATACATGTACGCGTAAATAATTGTTCTTGAATGATATCATACATTGTACGCATATCCGGATAAAAGTCAGAATTTGTTTTAATGCCAGTTTGGAGATTTTAACCACTTGACTGAAATATTTTTAAAAAGGATGAACTCGAAAATATTGATGCAATAAAAAGTATTGAAGAGACTACCAAGTACAAGTGTATAGAAACTAGTATTTCCGGTGCTCTGTTAAAAACCAAAACACAAAATATTATTGCTTTTACTTCATGTTCGCGGACACAGATGACGTGGAACAAGACCTCTTTATTTTCTGTATTTTTCAACTACTTGCGGTGGACTTGAATTTGTGCAAAGAGCAAGCACCATTTGAAAATATGCTATCCAAAAAATTCAAACTGTCGAAAACTAGGCAACGAGTAGTTCCTTTTCCCTGAAAGGATTAGTATCGAGCTAGCGACATGCTTCAGTGCGCCTGAAAAACGCCACCTGCGAGGAACGGTGAAAAGCGTGTGGTGTTTTTGGAACGCGCTCGCGTATTTAGTCACTCTACTATCCTGGAGAGAAATCAGTAAGATACGCGTCGTCGAAATTCAAATTAAAACACGGATTTTGGTCCAGCTGTGTAAAACGTTGTAGGAGCAAATATGGAATATCCACCTTCCTACTGAGCAGGAAACTGTTAAAGCCAATACAGTCAAACCTCTTTAATACGGACACCAAAAGGACAGAACCAAGTGTTCCCTTTACAGAGGTGTTAGTAGTATAGAGGTAGGGAATGTATGATTTTTGGCATTTCTGGGACCAAACGAACTGTCTGTAATAGAGAGGTGTCCGTAAGGAGAGGTTAGACTGTATTTGTTTAGCCAGCTCAAGACGTTCAGGGCTGAGTTGCTCAAAGCATGGTTAGCTTTAACCATTGGTTAAGCAGTATCAAAACCAATACGTTGTCAAGGTATTAAACGCTGGTTAACGCTAACCATGCTTCGAGCAACTGGGCCCAGGTTGTTAAAACGGCGCAAATGACGCTGTACTTCACTATCTGAACGCCTGGTGAAAGCTCATATTTGTTTACACTTATTAGGACTATGGATTGCAACCTGTCAAAGGAGACCTTGTAGTGACATCAAAGAAGTCAACTGAATGTACAGTAAACAGTGGTGGGTATCAGAAACTTTGTATCATTTAATGTACTAGGTGTTGATCAAATTATCTCGTGAATGATCCCATTTTTGTTCGATCTCTCTTTGATTTGTTTTCCTATTTAATGTTCTGTCAGTTCTCCTTAGTAAGTTGGCACTTTAGAAAGGAAAAGAGAGCTGAGCCAAGTTACTTTCGTAAAGACTTCTGGGACTGTTACTAGGGACAGGGAAAAACAGTAGGCCATTTGCACGATGACGTCATTTTACTACTACAACTACTAATACAAGAATACTTCAGTGTTTTGCTTTCTTGTGCAAATTAGGGCTTTTTTGGTTTTAAACCTCGCTGGGATTACCAAATTTAAATATGAAAGGAAAAACGAAATGGATTTTGGTAGTAGTAGTAAAATGACGCCATCGTGCAAATGGCGTTTTGGCCAATATCTAACCGGTAGGTCCCCAGTAACGTTTGTACAAGAAACAAGAAATAGGACCGTAATGTCAACCTCGATGTCCAAGAAAAGAGTTGAAGGAGAAATAAAACAGTCAAACTTCATTTTTGCAAGTGCATCACAATTTTGTTGCTAGTCTTGTCAGTGCATGACTACAACTTGAACTTTTTTTGAAATTTACCAAAACACATTTTATAAATTTTAATGCCTCTATTTGACGTTGGATGCTCTCCCCAACCAGTTATTCAACCACAGGACACTCGCTTTAGCTTCACATGACAATTGAATGGGGCGCGAATAAAATCGCGATACGACAGATATTTTAATGTTAGAAAATGTGAAAAGGACTACAGAGTGCACTGATTACTACAAATTGCGCGATTTTTACGGAGGGGACCTTCCTTAAAATGGGCGCACCGGAGTTGGTAACCTCTCTTCGTCAAGGTCCCAGCGGTGCCTGCCTTTAAGACGGTTGACTACTCTTCCCTTGTCAGTTTTTTTTTACTGTATGTGGTATATCGCATTCCAAACACTTATCAAGGACATTGAGAAATGCATTATAAGCGTGTGGGACGTTAACATTTTCTTTGCTTAAGCCCGCTCATGTTTCAGTCCCGCTCGGAATCTTTTGCCAATGAAGCCAGCTTGAGCGCTGTTCGAGAGAAGTCAACTTATTTAAAAATCCAGCTTCACTGTTATTGCAGACACGCTCCAAGTGGAAGATGTGGTGGACTTCATTTCCGAGCCCAGTCGCACCGCGGTCACTGTAGTAACGGAAGAGCATCTAACATCCGGGCAGTACACCATTCATGACGTCGTTCTACCACTTCCTGGTTACGATGTTGTTTACCCTGACAACCACATGAAAGATCACTACAAAAAAATCATGGCTGATGATGGACTGGACATCAATAACATGCGGCATAAAGTGAAAGATTATTCTCTGTCTGGCGCTTATCGGTAAGTCTACTTACGGATCAATTTAGCTCTATGGGAAACTGCCCACCTACCCCTCCCCTAAGCCATCATTTTGCCCTAAGTGAGAAGTAAGTGTTAATGTTAGCTTAAGGGAGGGGTAGGTAGGCAGTTTGCCAGAAACCTTAAGTGATCCCCTACTTACTACGGAACGGTTGAGTGTAGTCCTGAATAGGTATATTTTGACAGTGACTGACATTTCGACATTCTGTGCGGTTTCACAGTTGCATCACGTCAGTTGATCTTATTGGAACCATGATGAAAACCCTTCTTATTCATTCAAAATATTTCCGTTTTGGATTGGCATAAATCCCTTGGCTTGTTGTTCATAACCAGCTAGCGTTGACCAAACTTGGAAGATGTTTGGCGGGTTTAATACAATCCACGCCAATTGACCACTGCAGCGAACACCATAACATACCATAATACTGTTTGTTGGTCACTCTAAAATTTTGCATTTGCATTGTCTTCAGTTTCTCGTAGAGCCATTTTAACTCCCAAGAGAAACTGAAGACAATTCTTATGCAAAATTTTGGAGTGACCAACAAACAGTGAGTATTATGGTATGTTATGGTGTTTTCTGAAGTGGTCAATTATACTGAAGTGATATCGACAGAAATAGGGGCAGCAGAAGGCGCGGTAGGTCAGCTGTTTTTACCAGAGCTGGAGAAGATTTCACTCGTTCGCAAAAATACCACTCAACAGTTCACAATTAAAGAATTTCTGCTAGACTAAACATCCCTTCATATCCTGAAATTCCCGAGGAATAGACCAATGATATGAAAACGGGATCTTTACGTAGATCGAGGTAAGCACGCTTTGTTAAGTTGGAAATATTTTGAATGAATAATAACTGAAACAATTATTGAATTTGACTTTTGAATGATACATGTAGAGAATTAGGCAGATTTTGGAGGGTGTTATCCCGAACGCCTCCTCGGTCTGCATAAAATTCTTCAAAACTCAACCACGTCTAATAGTTGCTGTATATGAGCACGCATTTTCCCCACATTGTTCTCCATACATTTCCATTGGTGCAGTGAGGAGAACTTGTTTTACAAGCAAAAACTCTTTTTCCTCGATTTTTCTTACAACCTTCATGTTTGATTATCTTCGATAACACCAACCCTTACCGGGGTGAAACCCTTGAAGAAGTCGTCCTTCTTTTTGAATTCAAGTCATTCTGAGGGAAAGTCAACTAAATGCGATTTTCGTTTCTGCTTTAGCCGAATTTTTTGCCATAGTTGGAACGTGGATTTTTCCAAAATCGTCATTCATTTGCTAATAACAATATTGTAATGCAAAACATATTTATTGTGTATGTCAAATCATACTATTTTTAAAGAATGATTCACAACTGAATTTAGGTAGTTTTCACAGGTCTGCGTCGGCTTTTACAGATGTCTTTTCTTATATTTTTATTTATTTGTTTCACTAAGGAATCATGTCAATCGCATTTCAGTAAGATAGGATGAATTAGGCGTGTCCTTTCAGTCAGCTTTCCTGCACAATGCTCACTTCAATGTACTTGATGCCGACTTTTTCGCTGCTGTCATCAGCGTATATTTCCAGAAATAGGCCTTTTTGAGGATTCAGCTTGTGTTGAAAAACCATCTCACTGCTGAAGCCGCCATCGTGGGAAGTAAAACAGGTTCCCCACCGGTCAGACAGGCTTAGCTTGGTCTCAACCCTTCCCGGGTAGTAAGACTCGGCAGGCTTTGGCAAAGGCGAACCATAACGATGATCACTACCCATCGTGTTGCCGCTGCTTCCTTCAAGTGGATCGCAAGGAGACGCATGTTTGTAATTGTTCTTGTCGCGTATATGAACACCAACAAAAAACTGACCGTCGGAAATCACGTACGAGGGATCGCTTTCTCCCTGACCGACATCAATGTCAGTCCCGATGACCATTTTTATAACAAGGTTTGCATCGGCGTTTAGCGTTTCTGCTGGAATGAGTGGTACTTGCATGAGGCGAGCGCGATGCACTGGTGCGCTCAGGAAGGTCAGTTTAGTGGCAGTCACGGTATGTTGATGGTAGATAAAGCTTGCTGCATTCGCTAACTTCATGGGTGTAAACAGCTGGTAGTAAGGAATTTTTTCCTGGAACAAAAAGTATAAGTTTTAGTGCAAATTGTAATTACAGTGTATTATAAATATGTGCGCCAACGTCGATGCGTTACGCTTTGCTCACTTAACGGTGTTAGGCTTCATTAACTGCGTTGAACAATTCTGTTGTTAAAAATTTCTTTACTCGTATTAAAACTGTCCTCCTCGCATCGGAAATTTTGCGTCGGCAAGTTTCAGCTGTACTAACCATGCTTGACGGCGAAATGATTGCTTGTTTTGTGGTGACCTTACGTTGGGGGTACTCCCTTATATAGGCTATATAGGTGTGTGCGGCGCCAAAGGGTATGTTTTTTTTTGCCGTTTTGGTCTAAAATAGGGTATCAATTTCGACCTTTTTGGTCTGAAATAGGGTATGGTTTGTGCATGCTAGTCTTGAATTGGGTATGTTTTTTAGAAGAAGCTACTTCTTCATCATTAGCCGATAAGACCATTCCCTTTTAACGTTTACGTCAACCGTGTACGTGCCGTGACATTTTGTCACGCGCTTTGGTCACGCGTCAGGTCTGAAATAGGGTAGGGAAAATAGCAGATTTCGATCTGAAATAGGTTAAGGGTTTCAGAAAGCGTGCTGCACACCCCCACCGAATTTTTCTGGAAGTACCCCCTCCCCCCCCCCCCCCCCCCCCCCCCCCCCCCCCGCTTGGGGTTCAGTTAAGGTGTAAGCGTGTGTCAGGGAAATTAGATATATTTTACGTGTTGCGTGGGCTTTTTCAGTGTGATCATCATGTGAAGGTCTTGGCCTTTGATTGTAAGTTGCGAAACATGCAGTTAGACATGCAGAGACACGGGTATTTCTCAGTCCCCAGTAACTTTATAGACGAAAATTGAAAGGCTGTTTTCGGGAGTTTTAAATTTCGCGAGTTTGTGAGAAATATTGTAGTGAACAATAGAAATATTTACCGTTTAATGTAACGTGTTTCTAACTCATTGTTGGGTCGGGTGTGTATACTGAAAAGTGCGGCGAAGAAAGGTAATTTTCTTACCTAAAACTAAACCCATCAAATCTGCAACTAATAGCATTTCTGATAGTTTCATTGTTTTACATAATATCTTGATAATTTTCGCGAGAGTTGATAACTTAACTACATGTAGATAAGAGCCTTATGAAGAACTATCCTTCGAGTACAGTACTCAAAATATATCAATGTACAGTAGACCATAAAGGAATTCCATGCTATAATGTTGGGGCAACATTTACATTTATCCAGGTTGTGAAATGTAGAGTTAGAATTTTCTTACCTTGGTCTCAGCTGAAGAATGCTGTACTGAGAACAGTGCAGCTAAGAAGATCAACACTAACATTATATGAAACAGATTAAAGGGAACGAATCGTTCTGGAATGCGGTAGAGCAGAAATAAAGAGGAAAATTAAACATGGAATATACTTATAATGACGATAATGACAACTTCTTGACTTTTGATTGGATAACTTTTACATGATTGACGTCTGAGTGAAATCTCTTTCCCTCTCAGAGGGCGTTTAGTGGGGTAGTATCGCGGCCCATGGGAACGCGTTTGCACTCTATGCAGTGACTTCAGGTCAACTGATTTTAGATCACGCACGAGCGTCACCTTTACTCTTGTATCACGTTATTTATGATATTCGTTTACCAAGTCGTCATTGTGAATAGCGTAGAAGTCCGTTTATTTTTATCATTTCCACCGTTCTCGTGATTAGAGAAACCGTAAACGAAAGCGCCTCTTGGCGTTTGGACTGTTAACAGTGTCCTGTTTTCCCGTAAAACCGTCGAAACCGAGCGCTTACATAACGGATGGTCATCTTGGTTTTAAATGTACCGAGGGGGCGAGCATATTAGTAATGGTAATAGGACTGAGTGGAGTCCAATTCGGTCTGTAATCATACGAGTGATTAACAAAATCGGACGACCGCGTAGCGGGAGTCCGATTTGTTTAATCACGAGTGTGATTACACACCGAATTGGGCGACACGAAGTTCTGTTACCAATTAATCATAACGTTAACAAAATTTGTGACATAATAGGCTATCTTTTAAATCAAAACACAAGAAATTCTGAGATTTTTATTGCTAGCGGTGAAAAAAAAAAGCCATTTAAACGCGCGCGTGATGGCACGTACGGTCCAATTACTTAGGCATGACGCGTGCTGTCCTATTTACTGTCCAATTAAGGCTGAAACCAGGGCAGTTGATATCCAATCAGATTTGACAATTTTGTTATAGTTATGATTAAGGGTTTTATAGGATCGGGATGGATAGCCATAGTGCGTGCGTTATCGATGTACACCCCATAGCCCTTTCCCCCTTGGTACACTGAAAACCAAGATGGGCGATCTTTAAATCGACGTTCTTACCAACCTCGTCCCCAGGACCCTCTCCTATCCGTCCCCTGGGGACGAGGTTGTCATCTTACGTGAAAGTGGAGGATTGTTTTAAGGAGGCAGCGTGAGCGAGTGGTTTGTGCGTCGGACTCGTTTCCGGCCGTCCCGCGTTCGAGTCTTGCTCAGGCCCCTTAGTATCGGTCGTCCCGAATTGATATCCTCAGCGACGTTTGTAAATAGCGAACTGTTTGCTTCCAGCCGGTTGGAGTTTTTAATCCTTCTCCCCATGTGAGGAATCCAGATTCCACAATACTGGAAATTTTTGCTAGTGGAATCAGGAATCCTGGGCCTTGGAATCCGGAATACAGCTGTAGAAATCCAGAATCCCAATAATAGTGGGAATCCAGTATCCAAGTTCCACTGAAAAAGATCTGGAATCCATTACCTAGAATCCGGAATCCAGAATCCAAGACTGTCTTGGATTCCCTTAGATTGCGGTTTTTAATCCGTTTTTGCTTTATTTGATTTATATGTTTCTTTTACACGTATTTGATCGGAACCCCTGCAAACTAGCTAGAAACCTAATTAAACTTTCACCAGAAAGAAACCTTTATCTTAAGATAAAAAGATTCAAGAGATTCCTCGGGTAAATTGGTCGCCATGGTTTCATTTACTAGGCGAACACCACCCGTCTTTTGAGAAATTGTTCGAGGCCGTCTTTATCGTTAAAGTTTAAGCAATATCAAGGACGCTTCATTGACGTCACGCAACGGGGCAAAGCAAGCGTTCCCTATAACTTACGTCTTCTTTCCTTCACTTTTGTGTGAACCAAAACAATAGTCCGATAGAAACGAGAAAAATCTATGCTGTTCAAACTTAACAATTAAACTAAGTGATCAGATGGTTATCTGACGATTTGACTGCCAATTTCCACGTGTCGTTACCCAAAGCACCCTTGCATGACTCTGTGCGCGCCGTCAGTGGTGTTTCGTCTCGTTTCATCATTCCTACTTTTTTAATGAGCGTTTTTCATTTTCCCTGTAGAAAACTGATCGTCAAACCAAGTCTTATGAGCTGGCGTTGGCTTCGTTACAATGACATGAAACAACCGCTGGCTCTGACAGATATGGACAGACTCAACGGTACCCAGGAACCACAGACAGTTGCAGACGGAAAGTACTGGGCACTTCAGATGGAGTTTACATTGCCCACATCGACGTATGCCACTATGGCCTTACGTGAAGTTCTTAGATGTGACACATCGTCAGGTTACCAAGCCTCTCTCAACCAAGAGTAAGGCCTGGTCACCGATGTCGTTGTTGCTGTTTTGAAATTTCTTAGAATTCAAGGAGACACTGTTGTAATATTCAGTTCTAATTTATTCTCGATGGTGAGAAAAGTAGATTATAACAGACTTGTTATTAATCAAAATTGTGGTGCAACGTTTGGCAAAGAATGAATTCTGTACGTTTCCCTAAAGCTTGAGCACAGAAAAGATTTGACCTTTTCATTGGAATAAAGCCACTTCTTTTCTAGTCAGCTAAGTGGTCAGTTGT
>OZ037775.1:29959559-30057059 GCA_964035525.1 Porites cylindrica
CTCAGTTCTTGAATATTATTTGTTAGGTGGCGCCTCGTCATACATGGAGGAGTGGATGGCTACTCAAGGATCCCTGTGTTTTTACAATGTTCTGACAACAATCGTACCTCGACAGTCCTGAATCTTTTTGATAACGCTGTAGAAAGTTATGGCCTTCCTTCTCGGGTAAGAGCGGACCAAGGTGGGGAAAATGTGGAAGTGTCTTTATTCATGCTTTCACACCCTGCAAGAGGCCCTGGGTGCGGAAGCATGATAACAGGATCATCAGTCCACAACCAAAGAATTGAAAGGCTGTGGCGGGATGTGTTCACTGGTGTAGTTGGCCTTAAATACAACCTTTTTAGTCATTTGGAAGGCACAGAGACTCTGGATATAGACAATGAAATCCACATATTTTGTTTGCATTACGTGTACCTTCCCAGGATCAACAATCATTTACATGTATGGAAAGAGGGTTGGATCAGAAAACCAATTTGTACAGAAAATAGCATGACATCAAAACAACTTTTCATATCTGGTATGATGAGAATAGCTGGAAGCAGTCATACAATTGCTAAAGAAATGTTTGAAGATTTGAGAGAGGTAAGAAGCCAAAAATATCTACATCACTTGAACAAACTTGGCAGTCAGTGGCAACAAAACTGTGGTACATCAAAGGAACCAAGGGAAGTTTGAAGTTGTCTTAGCATGCCAAAACTATGCTTCAAGTTTTCTTTAAGAAAAAAAAAATTGAATCAAATAGTTGTGTTCTTTAATTGACATTGCCCTGTTGCACAAAGGAAAACTTAGTGATTGTAAAAGCATGCAGATATTTGTAGTCATAGTGTCCTTTTTTTGGGGTAGTTACAATGGGAAGTGGTCGCCCTTACCCAAGAAATTAGCATTATATCAGTGCAAACAGAAGTCAACCAATCCTTGTATGCCAGTTTTACAAGGAATTATGTTGTTTTAATAGAGAACATTTATCACCCCAGCCTCCCCCTGAAAAAAAAAAACAACAACAACAACAATAATAACAAAATAAAAAAATATATATATAATTACTGAATAAAAACTGATTGTGTTGCATAATTTTCAGGATGAGGTTGAGCAGTATGGTCTAGATTGGGATGGTCCATTGCCAGAGTCAGATTCTGATGAAATGATTGAATTGCCCTTGACAGAGTGCCCACTGAATCTACAAGAAACACAAGAACTAAAACAAGCCATAGACTCACTGAGGAACAGTGACTGTTATGGAATTGATATTTTTATTCAAACTTTAATGTTTTTTACTTCACGTCTTGCAACATGATTGGCAAACTTCACTTTTTAACAGGCAAACAGTACAGGTTATTGAGTGTCACGGAAATATTGGTGCCAAGAAAACCTGTATAATAATTAATTGGTCACCACAGTAAGAAAAACATGTTTGCAGCAAAATCAACTAACCATAGGTACTAGTCAATGTAAGCACCTGGCTATCCTTAGTTAGCACACTTGGTATGTTTCAATTTCAAAAATTAATGTCAATATCACTATTGTAAAACTGTTTACGTCTAATGTCAATGGCGGATAATCATTATGTCAAATATGGCTTCAACAAGAAATGTAACAAAGCATGTGAAAATCAGCAAATGAACATGTAAACTGCCTTTTGACCCATGGTCGTATTTGAACTGTTTACATACAACCAAACCAAGCTACACTGTGCATACAAGCTTCCAGGAAACTATTATAAAATTTACTATATTGATCATGAACAGTAGGAACTTTTAGTTCCATTGTACATGTTTCTGCAAAGAAATGAGGACAGGTATCTTCTCTGTAGTAAATAGTGATCTTCTCATCCAGCCCCAAAGGAGGTAGAGCGCCAAGTCCTGCTGCAAACATGAGAAATTCAACTAGTTTTGAAGACCCAAACTCTGGATTGGAAAAGAAAAACAGTCATTAGTATGTGTAGTAGGACTAGGTGCTCTCCAACTTGGAATTAACTGGATGAATAATATTCCCAGGAATGCCATAATTATTGTGCAAGGTCATAGTACTCATCGAACTTGCAGTCAGAGGAATCTTATTTTAATTACCTTCAAATTGGACAACCACTTACGCATGAAGTTCTGTTGGGTGTTAAATACACTGAAATCAACACTGAATGCTTGATGGGGGTTAAACATTTTACTTCACTATTAGTTTTCATGTTTTTTTCTGAAGGGCCTTGATAACATCTTTCAGGGATTCCAAAAGACTTAATACAATGTCTCTCTCTCTCTCCCCACAAAAACTTTGGACTCTACCCAGGCTGGAAAATAGGGGACAGCAGACAGTCTATTTAAAACGTAAAACTAACTACTGTAACAACTCTTACCATCAAAGCACTCAGATATGGACCTCTTCAAGTGTTGTCTCATTACTTCTCTTGTTCCATCCTCCACCTTGTCAATGTTGTGGAACTGGTTAAAGAGAAGTGCTGGCGTCAACAGGGTGTCTGTGTTGTGTACAAAATATGGCTGCATCGATTCAGGATGGCTTCTGATAAGATTTAACACGCCAAGAACATCCAACCCACTGCAGAACTGGTCAATGGAAAGCTTTCTTTTGTAGAAGGCTTCATGGGCAGCTACTAGCTGCATAGCAGCCACGCGGTTCTCATAGGTAAGCACCTTATCCCACCCTGCAGCTTGCAATAGCCCGGACAAATCATCCTGAAGGTTTTCTAAGTCCTGTGGACATCCTGCGTTTTCAACCTTTAAAGAAAAAAAAAGGTGAAATGTATATATCAGTTGATCATGTAACTTGTAATATCATGTGATGTCCCTTCAGAAAACTTTTACATATTAAAAGAACCAGCTGCACATGTATCAAGAGTTGGTGGTTAAAACAATTTAGGTGAATCAATCTTGTCTTGGATTTCTTAAAAAATTCTATCGTGCACAAAATCTACAAATATACCTACATCGTCATTAGGGTGGGCGGCCTTACCTTGCGTATCAGTTCCACAACAGAGCAATCTGGGATGTCCTCTGCACAGTGAGTCATTTTTGTCATGTCTACAGTTTTATGTGATATGAAGTAATACATACTCTTGGAGAAAACAGGCACACCTATGTCACAATGCATAATCGCTCAACCAATCATGCGACCAGCAATGAAATAAAGATTGCTTTGAAGGGCGCTTGTGTTGTATGTAATGGCTCTTTTCAGGGGCACCCAACGAGAATATAGTTCAAAACCACTTAAACATAGAATTGTTAAACGTATTTTAGTATTTAAACGGTAGATATAGGCATGTTTTTATCCCCTGAAAATTTTTCATCTGTTCGGATTTCCTAGCTGAAAGTCAAGTGATCCGAAAATTATAGGGATCAAAACTTACCTTTTCGAAAATTTTAGCCGGAAAAAAGGCTCCCGAAAATTCTAGGTGACCTTTTTAGGGTAAAAATCCGTTAAAAATAGGCAATTATACCATTTTTTAGATGTCCGAAAATCCTAGGAGAAGCAGGCAAGCAAGAAATTTTACAACAAATGTTCCCAAAATTCTAGATCTCAAATCGTCTTCCGAACAGATATTTTTCCGAAAATTGTCGTTGGGTGCCCCTGTCTTTTGTTTTCTTGGCCTTCTAGTAAAGCTGGATGATTGGTTACTGCCTTCATCAAAAGAGTAAAGTACTCCCTCCGTAGACCACCAGCATAAATTCCTTCTTCATCCTCAAACTTTACCCTAGGAGACTTGGTGGGATCAAACCTTGAGCTTTTAAACAGTGCAACAGTGTCCTCCCACAAAGTGTTTCTTGCAACAGTGATCCGCTGAATACCATCTTTAAGAACCTTCTCCTTAAGCTGCCTCAGCAAGTCGCATGCACTTACATTCTTC
This sequence comes from Porites cylindrica, assembly GCA_964035525.1. Taxonomy (NCBI): domain Eukaryota; kingdom Metazoa; phylum Cnidaria; class Anthozoa; order Scleractinia; family Poritidae; genus Porites; species Porites cylindrica. Next base: position 29,963,413 of record OZ037775.1, read on the forward strand.
ATCACCTTACTGTCATCAATTCTACCTCCTCCCTCAAAGTAATTAGTGGTGATGCTTTCTTCCTTTGCATCTGCAAGAGTGAAGTAAAAAAAACTTTCACTATAATATTCAAACATATTTATAAATCCAGTAAAACAAGCCATCAGAGAAACTTTTATGTTTTTATAGTTTGTACATAATACATTCACATCCCAATATGTGTATGTGCTATTTTTCCTAATCTATTATAACAATCATTGATTTTAACATTTAAATGGCATTTTGGCAGACCAAATATTTCATAAGAACTTTCCTTGGTAAAGTTACATAACCGGGCGAAAATGTCCATGCATCTATTTGAAAAAGAATGTGAAAACTGAGAGAAAGGTGTGTAAGACACAACAACCATCAACAACAATAATCTATTTAACTCGAGGTTGTAATTCCCCTTTTCAAATCTTGTTCACCCTTTTGCGTTGTAAAGCCTTGGAATGAAACAGAAAAATACATTTCATTTAACTGACAAGGATTTCATAAAGAAACTGCAAACCATCAGTTACACTTGAAGGAATTTCTTGCCATTCAATTCTAAGAAAAACCACAGCCAATCGTTGCAAGTTCTTGTAAAACAAGGGTCACACTGGACAACAAAACCGTTCACTGCTATTTAAAAGGTAACTTCATATTCCCAAGAATAGTATGGTATCTAAATTGATTTTTACAGGTTATTACAGTACCACAAGTTATAGTTACCTGGCTCACATGTAGCTGTTGAAGAAACATTACTGCATACATTCATGGGTGGGAACTCAGCAAATACCATGTCAACTGCATCAGATACAACCCCACCACACCTCTGCAAAATGCCCTCAAGTGTAGTCATATCCCATTCAGGAAAATGTCTTGCAGAGCAGCCAAGGCTGGAATAATTAAAACACAAAAGCAACAAAAATAACCAACTAAATGCAACTTGTAAGAATCATAATAAATACTAGTAGTACAATAATAGGTGATGACTTGTTTCCACAGCAAATTAAAAGACTGAACATGAAAAGTGTACTTACAGTTTGCTGCAGTGTTAGTAGAGGATAACTGGATAATTCATGGTTGGGTTTGCTAGGTCCACCAACATCCTTACCAATCTCCTGCCTTTTGTTGAAACATTTTCAGACAAAAACAAAGTAATCAGAACTGTTTTTTTTTCACCTCTTAACGTGGTTATACATGTAGCTGCTGTATGCTATTAAATCCTGACCTTAATTTTTTTGAATTGAAGGTGGCTTATCTACATATGATTTGTCATACAGTGTATTTATCACACAGTAAAGGCATTTGATCATGAGAGTTAACATATCATTGTGTTAGGTTGGAATGGCAAATAAGATCAAATTTGCAACTTCTGGAATTTTTAAGATTCAGCATATGAACTAGACAGTACACAATATGTCATTTAGAATCAGATACTTCTTACCAAGAAAGTAAAAGCTTTTCAGATGATTAGTTATAAATTCCACATTGTTTTTGTAAATGGGATCAAACTGTGCACATATATCCCATGTGGGAGGTTTTGCACTGTATGCGATTTAGATTTAGATCTAGATTTAAACATGTATCACCAGAGAAATAACTTACCCTTGATTGCAGCTGAAAATATGTTCCTTTAAGTCATTCATTGAAAAGTAGAAACCACATCTTTTGCATTCCTCCATTGGAATATCACCCTGAAAGATTTGGGACAAAATGAAATAGAGCATCATTTCCGTACATCTAAGTTGGGACTTGGCCTGGGAAAGAAGCCTGTTCTTAAGGAAATGTTGATCATAGCTGATTATAATTCTGATAAAAAAAATCAAAATGTACAAAGAAACTTCATGTTATATTCTCCGGTGAATTAAGGAATGGGTTCTCGTTACATGCGGGGTTTTATGACTTGATCTTGTTTTTTCCAGTGTCTTCCTTTATTTTAATCTAAGACCGCTGTGTTTAAGACCAGAACCACTTTGGGCCTTAAACTCTCCTTTATTTTTACATCACGTGACCAGCCACACCCATAATTATGCAAAATTTGGACTTTGCACATTACACCAGTTCACTGACTGTGACCACAATAGTTTTTCTTTCCATAATATTTCATTTACAGTCAAATAAGCTAAATTAATCGGGGATTTGTGAAATGATCCATTCCTTCGTAATAATTAGATATTTTTCTCTCGTCCCAGTCTGCCTCTTAACAAGACACGTTATAGTTTACAAAACGTAGATAAGTTAAGAAAACCCCGATTAATTCCATAAACTTTGTGTCAATAGTCATTGACAAAAAGTGAATTGAATTACAAGTGTTACTTATAAAGTGGTGTAAATTTGGATTGAAATAAAAAGTCAAAAATGGGTGTGACAAGTCACGTGACACAGATAACACATTAGTAATAATGAAAAATGAATGCTTATGGGGAGTAGATATTGAATTTAAAATATTAATGCGAAAGGTAAAATCCCCACTAAAACAGACTACCCCCCTCCAGAATTGCAGTGCCCCATTCCTTAATTCACCGGAGTTCTTAATTCTCGTTCCTGGCTCAGCTAGGGTATCCATGGTTATGTACATTATTCTTGTCAGGGGTCGCTCCAGGGGGAGGTTTGAGAGGGAGGCCACACCCCTACCAGGTGCCCTTTGGGGTGCTGGTACTTAAACCCCCCACCCCTTTTACAAAATCCTGTATCCGCTCCCGCCTCTAGGTTTTTAAGTAGGCTATCATTGAGAGCTCTCGTTCCATCAGTAAATAATTGTAATAAATAACTTACAATCGCTATACAGGCTCTTTAGTGGAATCAACAACAAAGGCCGTTACCAATTTAGCTCACACTTACTTCAATTAGACCACCGTCGCCTTCCAAAGGCGTAAATGACAGGTCGTTCTGCAGAGGACGGATATACGCTGTTGCTTGATTCAAATTATCCTTCAAGTACTGAACACTATAACCCTCTGTCTTTGAACCGGGTATTAGTACCAGCCTTGTAGTTGACCTTCCATCAGTTCTCAAAAATTTATATCCTCCTTCATCACGAAGCTTAGGATATGTTTCTGATAACTTCTCATGCAAGAGAGTCGCAGACCAGCCTCTGTCCAACGTGATTTCTCTCTCTCCCAGTCCTGCAGCTCTTAGCTTAAGCTTATCTTCCACAGATGGTATCCCGCAAGCATCTTTTTCAGCCAAACAACAAAACTTGTGAGTCCATTGGTTTCGCTTTGTTCGGAAACCAAATCCACCTGTGGCTTTCTTCGCTCGTTTCTTTCCTGTAGTTGCTCTCGAGAGGGCTGTTCCTGACGACAGTGGCCTGGACCGCAGTGCTGCAGCGATCTGATTTACTCTGGGGTTTGTGCGTTCAGCCGCGTTGCCAAACAATCTTTGGTGCTCTGCAAAGATGCTACTTGTGTTTGGACCAGACGAGCGAGGCAACGATGTTGATGAAATTGATTTGGTAGCATCAGAAGTTTCTCCGCTATTAGGACCCTGCAGTATGTGTACTACTGTACACAAACTTTCGTTGACCTTCTTCAAATTCTCAAGAATTTCTCCCTCAGTGTTTTCGGCCATGTTTTTGTTTTTGACGAACAACAAATCACGTGATTCGTTTTGGCGGGAAGTAAGTCCGCGGTGCATGCTTTCTTAATAGGGAACTTAAAGGGGCTATGTCAGCTGGAGAGCATGCGCTCTGAGGTTATGCAAATTACTTTCAACTGTCAAAATTCTATTGTTTTTAACGCGTGACTTTCTCCATGTGCGCTGTGAGGTTATGCAAATTACTTTCAACTGTAAAAATTCTATTGTTTTTAACGCGTGACTTTCTTCATGTTCTCTGTCACGTCCAAGGTTCCGAATTTAGAGAGGTTTAGCGAAATGGGTTTAGATAAGGGATATTTCGATAGAATTTATGGAACGTTTCTTCTCTGGTTATGCTAGATCAAGAATAAAATTGCGACGACAATTTTACTTGTAGTTTTGAAGTAAAAACGCATGCCATTCATAAAATAGAGCGCAAACAAAAATTCAACAACAACATATTGTCTTATTCAACAAAATAAATGGAAGTTGTATTTTACAAACGAGCTACAAAAGACGCTAGACCGAAAATAAAGACCAAGACTGTTTCAAATCATTAACAATTAGACTTGTCTGTCGCTATTGATTTTATAATTTAGATGCTGATAGAACAAGAGACCAAGTCTTTGTTTTGATCTTAGGGAAACATACATTATCGCGCAAAATTGTTCGATCGTGCCGAATCACTGCGACGTCGAGAAAAACCCAACATCATTGGTATACTACTCCACTATAAGCAGTCCGTTGATAAAAAGGGAAAGCAAACTCTGCTATTTTCCAAAATTATGCTCCAACACAAACAGTTCAAAAGCATGGCATTTACAGGATCTAACTCGTACTAAGGTGCCTCTCTAAGTCCGTTGAGAACAATCTGGACGAGCAAACGGTCGTGCCGTGAATCGAGATAAATACAAAGAGGAATCTAGCCGAATTTTAGAATGTTTCCTTCGCCAGGAGTTTAGTTTCGTCACGAAACTCATGGCCTGATGCTCTTGTAATCGTTTACAAAAAACGGCCGCCGCCAACTCGATAGCCGCTTCATTATATGTCCACATACTTTGAGCACAAGAAAAATCCAAGAGCCAGCAGCCTCTAAAGTAACTCAATAGAAAGGTCCTGTGAACTATAGGGAAGATTCCATCAAAGATTCCATCACTCATTGTGGAGTAGCCGTCATTAACTCTGCCATTACAACGGCCGCTGATAAGAGGACACAGTAAATCCACGTAAAAACATTCCACAGGCAAACAATTTTAAAATAACGCCAAAAAATTGTTCTGTAATCACCATAGAATGATTCTTAATACAAAACTTCGCTAACTATCGAACGATGGCTGAGATTTAGACAGATAAAAACAGCCTTCCAAAATCTGCGACACAACTTGAAAAAGTTGGGCTGTCTTTTTCAAGTTTGTTTTCATTGGCTCGCGCATGCGTGTTGGGTGACATAGCCCCTTTAAGAACCACGACGAAGTTCACGACGACGACGTCTGTTGACTGGGAAAGGACTGGAACGAGAACGTCAGTTTCGGCGGGAAAAAGGAAACTTAAGATGCAGTCGATCGGTAGGTCGACGACGACGACACTGAATGTAAACAAACATGTAGAAGTAGTACAACTGTGATGAGTTTGACTAATAGTCGCGGGTCGCGGGTCGCGGGTCCAATGTCGCGGTCGCGGGTCCAATGTCGCGGTCGCGAGTCCAATGTCGCGGTCGCGGGTCCAAAGTCGCGGTCGCGGGTCCAAAGTCGCGGTCGCGGGTCCAATGTCGCGGCAGGGGAAAATGATTTGGGGTTCGAGGTAACAGCTGAGTGAAAACGACTGATATGAACACAATATAAAGGGAAAAAATCTTTTTTATGTACAATACTCTACGGTAGCCAATTTACAGGTTACGGATGTTAGAGTCAACAAAATAATGTCTCAAGAAAAGACCTAAAAGAAAAAGCTGGCCGACTTTTGTGTTCAGCGCAAGTTTATTTTGTTTTCTTTCTGTCGGGCCCAGTTATGTGTAAATTCAGCTTTGAATATACTTATGCATAACAGTATCTGATAAAAAAAGTTACCATAAGTTACCATTGCTTTCTTCTTGTCGATGAATTGCTCACAAATGCTTAAGGGTTCAATTACGGAAAAATATGTGATACACTTCATAGCCTACAGATTATAAACGTTACAACAACTTAAAGCCTTTTTTTAAAAAAAGCGAACTCGGGCTCAAAAAGCTACGAGTCTGTCGGTAGAAGAAACCAGAACTCTTATATTTAACAAATGTTTTCGGCAAAACTGAAAGAAAATGTAAATGGGCGCATGAAACTTTATTCAAGCGGTATTTAAGGCATGAATTTAATATGGAGACAAGTAATAATCCACAGAAAGGAGTCTGTTCCTCGAAGCAAGATTTTCGCTTAATGCTTTTATTTTTACAACTTAGACGGCAACCCAGAGTGTTCAATATAACTTCTTGTTCTCTTCACCTAAATGGCAACCAGGACAACCTGACAATAGGAAGCCATTCAATGTGCGTCTCAGTCAAATCTTGAAAACATGCATCGTAAATAACTAAGTGAGTAAGTAGGTAAGGAAATAATAACGCCCGATATCATGAAGCTGAAAAAGAAAGTAAACCGGACACTGAAAACGGTAAGTTATCAACTCCACCAGAGCTAAGAAAAGACAATAAATTAGGTAAGTAATTCCAGATTCCAGGTACTGGATTCAAGTCTTTGTCAGTAGAACCAAGAGACTATGATCTATTCTCTCTTGGTAGAACTTGGATTCCGGATTGCAATCGTTATTGGGAACAAACTCCTTTCTGTGGACAAGAGAGGATAAAACTCGAGCTTTATCCCCTCTTGCTGTGGATTATTACTTGTTTTTTATTAAAGTCATGCCTTGAATACCCGCTTGAATGTACTTTACTGGCACTTCAAGCCCAACGTCTCTCCTCCTCTTTCCAGTTACTTGTGCAAAGAGTTTATTTTGGGAGTTTGCGACTGTTACGCGGGTAATCTTTTAGAAGACGGGTAGCTTGCAAACTAAACTGAACGCAGGGTTGTCGGAACAGCAACAAGAAGATTTATTCCAAAGATGAACGTAGTTTCCACTGAGTAAAACTCCACAACAGCACGTACCTCGTTAAACTTACACGGCCTCCGCCAACTTGAATAAACACTGCCTTCGTCACACTTGACTAAACACGACCAACGTCAAACTCTCTTCGCTTGTGAAAACTAGTTAAAACTTAACTCGGGCTCGCCTACCTTACATACGTTTACAATAAGATTCTAGAACTTTCCAAATAGTCTAATTATAGAAAGATTACAAAATATACCGCTTTTAGAAACGCTTACACAAGATCCTAAAATAAACAAATTATGAACTCTCTCGAAGCTTCTAGAAAGTCACACTAGTCACGCAATACAATTTTTCGTAACAGCGACCAGGAAGTTTTTCAACAAGCGTTTTCTTTATTATTGCCGAAAACATTTGTTAAAATTGAAACAGTTCTCGTTTCCTCTACCGACAGACTCGTAGCTTTTTGAGCCCGAGATAGCCTTTTTTAAAAAAGGTTTTAAGTTGTTTTAACGTTTATAATTTATAGTCTATGAAGTGTATCGCACATTTTTCAGTGAATGCACCCTTAAGAATTTGTAAGCAATTCATAGACAAGAAGAAAACAAGGGTTACTCATGGTAACATTTTTTATCAGATACTGTTATACATAAGTATATTCAAAGCTGAATTTACACTTAACTGGGCCCGACAGAAAGAAAACAAAATAAACTTGCGCTGAACACAAAAGTCGGCCAGCTTTTTCTTTTAGGTCTTTTCTTGAGACATTATTTTGTTGACTCTAACATCCGTAACCTGTAAATTGGCTATCGTAGAGTATCGTGCATAAAAAAGGTTTTTTCCCTTCATATTGTTTTCATATCAGTCGTTTTCAAATCATTTTCCCCTGCCGCGACATTGGACCCGCGACCGCGACTTTGGACCCGCGACCGCGACATTGGACCCGCGACCGCGACATTGGACCCGCGACCGCGACATTGGACCCGCGACCCGCGACCCGCGACCCGCGACTATTAGTCAAACTCAACTGTGATGTTCGTTCGCAACAACGTTTTTTTGCAAAGGCGTCTTTTAACACGATGCAAGATCTTATTTTATAAGCCGTACGTCTACTTTCATTGACGATGAAGAATTTTTAGTGTTGTCTGACCTTTTCGAATGGAAAAATCTCTGCTTTCCGTACGAAGGTTATTCAACGTTCAACCTGAATGACATGACCGAGTCCGATTGTCTGTCGGAGTTTAGATTTGGAAAAAGAGACATTCCGATGCGATAGCTGTTTTCTATATAAAGTTCATTTCCTCTATATTAAAGATATATGATTTGCCTGACCTAAATACGTACAAATAAATTTGTCACTTACGAGTTCGCTCGCTCGGCCTGAACAGCTCAGTGTTGTCTTCGAAGTAAACACAATTCATCAGTCAAATTTTTCAACATCGCTTGTTAGCAGAAAAAAGAAAGGATACCTGGATTTACGAGGTGAAAAAAATACAAAGCCCTTGAAAAATCGCTTAAAAACAGGGAGTTATACCTGCCGAAGCTTGTGGACTGCAGGACGACGTGACTGTACTGTATTTGGCGTCGTCGACGACACCACGACGACGAAATTTGTTAACCGCGCTTGCGCAGTGCACGGTATCTCACTTCCGGTCGTCGTCGACAAAGCCGTCGTCGTGGTTCTCAAGTTCCCTAATGTCAAGACGAACATCATAATGTCAAGACAGAGCAGCAACTCTGCAACCGGATGTGATGTCATAAATCGGTGGATCATAGGTACACGAAATTTCGCTAAGTCGTGCCCCCCCCCCCCCCCCTGTGTCAAGACCACCATCTTTTTAAAAGGCGTTTGTTTTGTTCATATATAGTATACGTATGAACCTCATAATGTCAAGACGAGCATCATAGTTAAGACGACCATTCAATTTTTTTAAAAGACGATTATTTTGTTCATATATAATATACATATCAACATCATAATGTCAAGACGAACATGGTAATTCCAAGATAAACGTCTTAATGTCAAGACGTATTCCGTAATATCACGTTTAAGCTCCACATGCCAACGCATTAATGTCACGACAGACATTTTAATACCAGTATAAATTCAAAACATTAAGACAAACATAATTTTGACACTGATAACGCGCCATAGCCCTGCAGGGGTGCTTACCATTTAAAAAAATCATCCAAGTGCAAATCTTGTGCATAAACATTAAACTAGAAAATCTGACATGGTGTGAGAACGACCCACTACAATCCAAATCAGCTGAACAAACTAAAAAGAGTAGAAATATTGCGTCGCCTCAGAAGACAGCCCATATTTTCTGAAGCTTCCCAAACGGAATGGCGGGAACCATTTGATTTTCCAACCCAAATTTTCGGGTTTTCCATGTAAATAGTGAGTACCCGTGTAGATCACAGTGTTAACAGAGTATTGATAGAGAATGATGCTTTCGTATTTAGTGTCACTCAACCTCAAGTTGAGTGACTGAGAGTTTGATCAAGCGGTGCTTTTCGCCACTTTTTAAAATTTTGGTATTGAAATCAGTTCGACCCACTGAATCAGAGACCGCAAACGAAGTTTCCTTCCTGTGAGAATGATCGTTCGTCCCATCAAAAGTTGCGCGTGATGCCTTTTCTCTGCAATACATGATATTCCCACATCTTTGTGTTTGTATTACCCTCGCTTCACTAAAAAAAGTCTTTCAAGATAACACCAGACACGATAGAATGAGCCAGATCATTCTCTCTTGGGCATCGGGTCGTTTCGCCTGCTGGCAGTTCTCCCAGGTCGATTCGCCCGATGTGTATTTGTCATTCGTTAAACCTGAGAATTAGGAGTAAGCATGGAAAGACAGCGACTGCACATGTGGAATCCAAGCTTAACTAAAACAACATCTCGGAGAAGTAGGTTCACTATGTTGTAGAGTGTTATAATGTCATCAGGCGAATCGACTTAAGTCCTAGCGAAGGCCTTCAGGCGAATCGACTTTCGGGCGAAACAACCGCAATTCCTCTCTTGTATTAGATTAGAGCAGTGATGGAAAAGGAACGAACCAAAAGGCGTGATGTGAGTGTACTGATGTTGTTTTGCTTATTAAACCTATTTCTTTTTTGAAGTTCTCATTGTTGTCACCTTTGACCAAGTTTCCTAATGTTTGCTAAAGTATGAATAAGACACTTTGCAAATAATAACGCGTTATAACTAAAGCTGTTATAACTCATTTTCCAAAGTGACCTTCATACATTTTCTTAAAGAATTTGTGGACAGAACTTGACAGAGAATCAAAGTGTCTTTTGCAGGTGATCAATTTGAACTCTCATAACTTTTTATATTGATGATGTATTGACATTGTTCAGAGAAAATTCATTTTCAAGAACTGTTAAACCTGTGGCCCTCTATATGTTCCCTACCAGCTAAAGACACGTGAGGTCCTGACGTGGAAATAATGACCCTTGACCCTTTCGTATTCTTCTTCAAACTGTGCTTACCTTGAAAGACCACGTCCTGCATTAGGCACATCTAAAATAGAAAAAAAGGAATACATACAGAAACATTTATTTTCAATACGTTACCTTTTACTGTGAAACTCGCAAAACCGTGAACACCAGAAATATTTATGGAATGTTATTGTGTTGAGAGGAAATAGCCAATAGGGCGTGAGAAAACTAAACTGCAAACAGCAACGGTAATTAGTTTGTGGTTGTGAGGTTTGCTTGCGTATCCTGAGCTTTATTGTGATTGGCCAGTACACAATCAACATTCCTGAAATTTTTCAGGTGTTCACGGTTTTCTGAGTTTGACAGTAAATGTAAAAAAAAATAGAAAAATAAAGATTTTGCTAAACTATGAGGGCACGTTGTTGTAGTGGATGTGGTTGTCATCATTGACATCATAGCAGTCCACTGTACTGTACAGCTATAGTAGTAATAATATCATTAGTGATAGCCCTTGTATTAGTACATGTTAATGTACCAGAAGCATGTAGAGCCAAGCATTTGGCGATGTACATTAGTATAAGACTACTCACATGATGCCACTAAATAAAACTCTTTTAACTAAGCTGTTATAACTCCTCCTTCATTGTCATGCTCTTCAACGCCTGCAAAAACATGATACGTTTTGACTCTTTGCAACCTATAATGATATTGCTGTTTATTTTTGTATCTGTAAAACAGACATTCGTGTAGGGTGAAAGTTAACTGTATATACAATTAACTCCCAAGTGACTTCTGATAAACTACTAGATTCTCCCTTCAATTTTCCTTTATATGTTTTTCAATCAAAGAGAGAATTAGAGATTGCATCAGAAAACACTTAGTACCTTATTCCTATCACCCATAGGTCATCGGCAAACAAGAACCAAACATTAGATACCATTTATATTATAATGTTAATACTTACATTGTAATTTCCCGGAAAATGCACAAATAACAGAGATTTACTATAAAGTTCATAGCAAATTCAGGTTGACATTTTTCAAATTTAGAAATGAACAAATAAAAACCGCTGTGTCAGTGTTCAGAGTAAATAAAATATAAATAACAATAAAAAATAATAATCCATGTACATGACAAGTAAAGGAAAACCTTGAGCCTCACAGTGCTACAACATCTAAAACATAACAACTGATGTATACCATAGGATACATTTAATGGCTTTGTCTTGCTGCATAGTCTAAAATAAATATCTAATCAAAAGAATATCAATTTAATAATTAATGTAATCACTACAATGATTTGGCGTATGTAGTATACTAGGAATAGGCTTTACAACAAAGAGCTAGCCTTCTGAAAGCAAACACAAACATTTTAGCCAGACCAGAGACTTCTCATGGAAAAAAAGAAGAAAAAAACATCGTCCTAACAAATACAACTGGTAATATAAGATAAAAATTTTAAAAACCTTGTTTCATATGCACAAGCATAATAATACAATAATGGAATTTCGAGATATTGTGTTCAGTGAGGCTATAATTTATGCATAAACTGAACACTGGACTTTGTGCTTAAGTAAACTGGCCACTTTATGGATGTTTTTGGAAAGTTTTAACCACTCTAATCATTTTTTGAACAGATGTTCTGCCTTCTTGAACTCTTTTTTTGCAATTTGTAAGGCTACTTTCATGAAAACAGCTATTACATAAATTTTGGTGTTGCATGTCAATGCCCACTCTAATAATGCATTTTGAACTTTAAAAAAATAATAAAAATTAGGACAACATACAGTTTGCAGGGCAAGCATGAATAAGCTAACAACCGACATAATTATTTGATACGCATTAATTCAAAGAAAGCACAAGAACACTAAAATGCCTTAGAAAAGGTGGTTCTAAAAAGAGGAGAATCAGTTGTGAGTATCCAACCCCAGATAAGGCGCCACTGCAGAATTGGGATCACGTAACTGAGTGTAGAAAGGGTGAAAAAAAAAAACGCTGGCCTTTTCTTGTGAAAGGTTGCAAATTTTTTAAATATGCATTGTACAATAATCCACAGTCTCCCCAATTAGTAAGGCACTGTGCCTGAGCCACGAGACATGAGAGACATTCAGGGTGGCTGAGCAGTTAAAGTGCTGTAAATGTAATTCAGAGGCCCTAAGTTCATGTCCTGCGCATGCCCTGGCCACTACCTAGATTTTGCCAACCGGGTCCTCTCCTACCAGTTGGTTGTTTTAACAATGTTATGTTCCATTTAAATCATTTGCTTAATTATCCCTGAAAAGCACCATAAGGGGAGATCAAAAGGATAATTAAAGTACTGTAATCATCATTATTAACATTATAAAAAGTATTATCATTATAATAAGAATGACTTTAAAGACCTATCATGCCTTTTGAACTTATTTTCAGATTTTGGACCGGTCCAAAAGACCTGCACGTTTGTCATACAAATCAATACTTCACTTTAGAATTGCTTTATTGGATTTACATACTTGTTACAGGTCAAAATTAAATTCAGGTTAAATTTTTTTAACCTAAGTTGATTCTCAATTCTCTTTGTCTCCTAGCCCTAATTATTCATGCATCAGGGCATTAGGAGACAGAGGAAATAGAGAATCAACTTAGGTTAAAAAAATTTAACCTCAATTTAATTTTGACCTGTAACATACTCACCCAACTCCACTGTAACCTTTTGTCTGTGCTTCAGCCCAGTAGGTATGATATCCAGGAAATTTGGCCTCCTACAACAGCACAAAATGAGACTTGTTAGTAACAAAACGGGTCAATAAGAGAAACAAACAAAACAAACACAACAATTTTACATTACAAGGCTTTGGGTAAGAAATAATACAATTGGGTAACATCATCACATTTAGAAAAGGGGGAAATTGGGCTCCCTTCAGTATTTATTAAAGCACGGTTCAAAGCCGGTTTAAACCGAATACCTCAAACCGCCCAAAACCGGTTCAAACCGGTTTCCCAAATTCCGGGAAAATCCCAAGGTCACGCCAAAATTCCGAGAAAAGGCCAATTAAAGAGACTGTCCTGGTAACCCCATATTGTATACTACTGCCATATACACTATTATTCATAAGCTTAAAAAATTCTTTCTCAAAAGCATTCTTAGCATTTATTCGTTTCTGTGAGTATTAAAATTAATGTATTGCCCCAACAAGGGGACTGATCAAATTCCAATACACGGTGTACTTTCTTTAGTTTTAACCCAAGGGATAGATAGACTTGCAGATTTCTGCAATGTAGCACATAATTTTTCTTATTATATGGCTGAGTCTGTTTTCGCCGTGCGATTGGTCAATTTGCAGTCCGTAACTTGCTATACGCTCCAAAATTTCAAAGAAAATGCTCATTTCGGAGCTCTAAATCTCTTTACCTCGGAAAAAAAAGGTTGAAATTAAGTTACAAGACGTCTATCAACCTTGAGGACTTAGATTTTGGCTTTGTCCTTCAACATTTTAAACTGTGTTTATTTGTGAACGGAGGCGATGAAGAAACTAACTCGTAATCTTATCGAAGAGGATTCTGGTCAGTGTTTGAAAACTTTATCGTAGTACACAGTTAAGAAGACGAAAATCGACTGGCAGAGATTCGAGATGTTTTGCCTAAGAGAAAATGAGTAATTCCTTCGACAATGTATGATAACAAACATGCCTGCACCCGATCATCTTGACGAGCTTCTTTGTCATTGGCAGTGTTTTTCCAAAGACCAACGAAAGAAAGATGGTGGCGACTCCGAGCCATACACAATGTCCAGTTTTCAAAAGACTCCAACGTCACATTGGCGATCGAGTGAATACTTACAGTGCTCTTTGTTTTGACCGAATTTACTTAAAAATGTCTGTAAACCCTGAGGACTGGGATGTTGACTTTGCCTTTCCAGATTTAATCTAGCTTTGTTTGAACAAGGACGAAGCTGATGTAGAAACTGAATCGTAACCTTCCCGTGGAAGAAACTATGGTCCGTGTTTGAATTTTTAACGCAGATCACGCCTGAAGAGGAGAATGAACTGGCAGAAATTCGAGAGCTTTTCCCAAAAAAATTAACGAGCTAATCCTTCGACAATGACAACAAACTTACCTTGAAAAGCTTCTTTGTCTTTTGCAGTGTTTTTTTTACAAGGACCAACGGAGGAAAGATGGAAACGACTTCGAGAAAGACACAGTGCCCGGTTTCCAAAATACTCAAGCGTTACATTAAAGAGCTAAAACTTACAGTGCTCTTAGTTTTGACCAAATGAACTTTTTCAACATGGCGAATTTGTTTTCACTTTCTCGGAAACCCTTTGTTGTGTGCTATTGTTTGGTGAGTCAATAAAAACTTTCTCTCTTGACGCCTGTCAAATGATTGTCAAATCGCGCGTCTTGCACTTGTTTCTGGTCCCTCAAACTGGAAGAAGCCATATAATAAACATCTTATTAGCCTCGTTTTTTCGGTCCGTACTGTGAACTAGTTACGGATCCTCGTTTTTTTCCATCGACTTACGGACCGAAAACTCGGCTAATAAGAAGTATTTATCAGCCAGTGTTGGGATAAGCTTAGCTACTTGTCCGATATTTATTCCAAACTTCTCCTGAATATTTTTACAATAGGAAGAGAGCATTTCTTTGGTAACTTTCATTTTCTCCGCAGCTAGAGGATAATCGTTATGCAGCTCATTTAATTCGTTGGGATATTCCAAATCGACTTCCAAAATCATACCCTTTTTTCTGTCTTCTGTACAGGCAGCTAGATTAACTTTTTGTATCTGTTGTTCAGTCATCCACCTAAACCCACCTGTTGTTAAACACTGACTCATCGCGTATCCATAAAGGTTATTCGCATCTAGTTACATAACATACTTGCTTGGTTTGCTGCTATCATATCCAGAAATAAACTTATTATTAGCTTCCCCATGCCGGTTAGCAATATAGGAAATACCACCGCGCAATCTCTTTTCTATAAACTGGAACATATCAACATCTGTCATAAGCTCAAGTTTAATTCCAGTCATTTTCGTCATAGCATCCCAGGATAGCCCATAATACTGAAGGCAGGTCTAACGGAAGTTCTCAAACACATCAGCTAATAGTTGAATATCAGACTTCAGATACAGATCTTTCCTTCATATTGAAAGTATTCCATACATTTTGAGCATGTTGGTATTGCACATCAGAGATATCCTTATCTATTAAAATACTATAGAAATGTTCTTTGGGAGTTACTGCTTGTCATCAAATTTTTGGAAACTATGCATATAATCATGGGGATATACCCCTTTCTTTTTTATAAGTGATAGTTTCTCATCCTGAAAAACCTTTGATGTACATTTGAAAGCGTCCGCAGGAAGATTAGCAGCCATCTGGCCATGAACTGGAAACTGTCCAGGAATAAAAGATGCTTCCCTAACATGAAAGCCATGTATTTCTCAATATTATTGGGAATGCAGTTTATCTCCAAATCATGCTCTTTTCCTATGGTCCCAATCTCTTGCATTATGAAATGGGAATCATATCCTTGTAGATTATGGAATATTACAAGGATCTTAAACTGCTTTGGATTAATCCTTAATTTGAGGTTACGATCCTGATGTGCCAATCCCTTATACTGTCCAGTGATATGACACTGGTCCCAGACCCGGATATCTTTATTACCATACTTCTGTCCACAAATATGACAGACACTCTGCTGCAGTCTCTCAAACTCTTGTTCCTCCTCATTAGTCATATTCAGAGGCTTCTTGAATTTAGTACTAACAATCTTCTGACATATTGCACTTCTAAAAGCATCTGCTGCATGAACTTATTAATGGAATCCTCCCCTCTGTAAATTCTCACTGCCTTATATTTATCGTTATAGCAGCACACTACTTTGTAACCATATAGCTACAGCCGGTGTGCTTTTGATATTTGTTGGTATAAGATTTAACCCCGCATGGTTGACACCCAGTTACTTTCTCCGTAATGGCCTCAAAATCAGCATATATTACAATGGGTACGGGCATCTGATTATGATGGTTTTGAAGCTGAAGTATATTCTTACCCCTCTGCGGCATTCTTATTGCTTGTTCCCCATTTATCACCGAACAATTCTCCTTGTGTTTAGTTAATATCTCTTCTGTACTAACACATTGTAAGCAGTGCATGTAGAAATGCTTTGTTGCCTTATGCTTAGTCTTATTGTACATCAAGATATTAAAATCCTTGATTAGCACATAATGTTGCTTCTCTCCCTCTGCAATCAGTAGCAGGTTCAAAACTTTCTCATTATGCTGCTTCAGAAACAAAGATAGGATAAAATTGCTTGTACTCATAGCCAAAAACATTAACATTTATACTGTTTTGCACCTCAATTTTGGTATAATCTTTTGCACTAACGGGAAACTCAGTATCCTGGTAATTTAAATCTTCTACCATCCTCTTGTCTGATTTTTTGATTCTCTGTGGGTCCTTTTCTTGTGGGTTCAAATATCGTATATGTCACCAACGAAAACACTCGTTGTCATCATTTTTAAGGTTAACCAAACCCTTTGTAGAATTTTGGAGCCCCACTGGTAGTGGTATATATGAGCTGCCTTTAGTCGGTTTATACACTACTGTATTAATATAATGCTCATCAATGCTGCTAATAGTCCAACCACTGCCTTCAGATACCCAGACACCAATACCGTTCAGTATTTGATGTTGTGATTCCCCCAAGCTTGGTAAAAAATCATTGGGGTTATATAATTGCTATTTGCGCCCGACTATTGAAATAGGCTGGCTTATAAGTATTGTGCTCATCCTTCCTCTAAACAAATCTAACTTTTAAAGTCTCCACAAATTTAAAACCTTTTATTTCATTAAGAGTAATATTAAATAATCGACTATGTGCCAGTCTCGTATTTTGCAACTGCACCAAAGCATCTCTATCAGACTTCAAAACAATCTCATATGATTTGGTAAAACCCTTCAGAACCATTCGTTTTTCACCAATTCGTGTCCTTGGTGATGGCACTGGTTGCTGTTTTTTTTCATTCTGGGAGCTGGAATAGGCCTATACGGTGGAATAGGATTGGCCTCAAAATGCAGTATTAATTGTTGGACATTTCTCATTGGTGTAGGAATAGGGCGTGCTTCTCTCTGTCTCCTCGGAGCAGGAATAGGGCGTGCTTCTTCCCCCACTCGTACTAAGTTCTTGAGCTCACTATCTGTGAGCCCTGATAACAATCTTCTTAGTTGAGTGGACTGGGTTAGAGGGTCAACAACATCCATCACATAGCACTCTATTGAATGCCTTTTATCTAAAGAAATTGATTCGACAACAACGTTGTTTCCTTCCTCTGAAGGAAAGGGGCCCTCTGGGTCATACCCATACAATTGTGGTGGGAGACACGGCTGCTCTGGCTAAACGTTGCTGCAGGGCTGATCGACATCACTGAACGCTGATGAGAGATTATCTAAGGTTTCTTTGGCATAGGCGTTAATATTCGCACTGCTGTCTCGGGGTATACCTGGGTATACGAAGCAAACGCACCGTTTGATCGACAACGACAATATGCTGCTCTACAATTTCCTCATCCACTTTCATCTGGGAAATCTGGTCAGTTCTTTGAAGAACCGAGTCAAGAAACCTTGGAAAGTCAGACTCCCCATCGAAGTGGAGCCTTGTGTCATCTTCATAAGCTTCTATTTCCGTAGCCGGAATTCTAGCCGCTGCAGCCGCCATGTTTTTAACAAGCAATGATCTGTGTCACTGACCAGAAGTAGTGAGGGCTCAAAAGAGTTGAATGAATAGTTGAATGTTGAATGAATAGTTGAATGTTGAATTCAAGTTGAATGTTGAATGAATAGTTGAATGCTGAATGAATAGTTGAATGTTTTAAAAATTAAAGTTGAATGCTGAATAAATGGTTGAAATTGTTGAATAGATAATTGAATGGGTGAATAAGGAATTGAATATAACATGAATAGTTGAATGTTGAATGCGAAGTTGAATATTGAATAATGCGTTGAATGTTGAATATAAGTTGAATATTAAACGCATAGTTGAACACATAATACAAAACTACATATGAAATTAAACGAATTGAATATTGCTACATTTGGCTTGCCATAACCAAACCGGGTCAAAACGGATACCCAAATTCCGGGAAAATCCCAGGGTCACGCCAAAATTTCTGGAAATTCCCAAGGTTAAATCCAAAATATAAAACTGCGCTCGGACCCCCATGTCCTATACTACTGACATTCACTCTTAAAAGTAGGTAATATTTCAGATAAACATATCTTTACCATTATCTCTTTGTATATTAACTTGTGCTGGCTTATTTTCCCCTAGAAATTTCTCTGTTTCTTACCGAATCTGACACTCTTACTAGCCGCCACATTTAAAAACCAACTAGAATAGCCTAGAAGTCAACATATAACAAAACAAAGCTAATATACCTTTAACTGAACGTCTCCTTGTCGGTCCTGGCCGGTGTAAGTGGCATTTTGTCGAGTTTTGCACTCGTAGGTACTATCCACTAAAATACGAAGTATTTATAGTCTACAGTCTTTTTTTTTTTCTTGGTGCGTAAAATCTCTCACTTATAATTAAGGTTTGCGAAAATTTACAAATTCAAAAATTTACAAATTTCCTACTAGCTTTATCAATGAAACCGTCTTAGCAGGTGGCCCTGAGTATTAGATATATATTCTTTCTTTTCAGTACCAGGTTTTTTGCATAATTTCTTGAGTTCACACATTCACTGCACTCATTTGAATTTATAAAGACAAGAAAAACTTTTAAGAAAAGAAATTAGGTTCCATTCTCTACTTTAATTTTTTTTCTTGCGATAGTTTCTACTTTTGTTGTTTAACAACGGCAGCTTAGAGTCAGCTTAAATATGATGTGTTTTTATCCACAAAACTGAGGTAATGAACAAAGGAAAAAGCTTCCTTTGTGTTCCAGTTTCCGAAACAATACGTCTATTAAAATATGTTTTATATGTTTTGGCTTTTTAATCTTTTTTTTGCGACAGCTACAGCGCTTTTAGCGACTATTCCACTAACTACACAGTTATTACTGTCATTATTAGCCAGTTCTAGAAGCTAAAAGAGTGTGGGTAGAACAAGTTATATCATAACTAACTACATACAGGAACTTTGTGTAAAATTTTGTATATTTTTTAGTTCGCTCACGTATTTGTGTGCGATGCGTGTTCTCTTAGTGCTTAACACATAACCGTTCATTGGAGTCCGCAAAAGCTTTATATTCTTAAATAATTTCAAAATTCATAATTCTTCTTGGGCTCAAAATTTTCCGGGGCTAATTTTTCGCCCCTGAGTTCTGCGATCATGAATACATTAATTAAAGATAACACTTTGCTGTAGCTGATGTCGCACATTCTGTCATATCAATGCAAATATGTCAAAAGTTTGAAAACGAAACAAATTGCTTCTAATATTTCGCATACTTGTTGTTTAGGACAAAGATCTGACCTAAAAAACAAAAATCATCTAAGTTTGGCGCAATAACATTAAAAAAAAACTTATATTATCTTACGGTTAACTTACAGTGTAAAACGTTGTGACCTCACCGGATCGTCAGTTTCGTTCCCATTAAAGAATATTATCTGTACTTATTTATTCTGAAGAGCAGCGTCATGTGACTTAAATTCTTGGGTTTGACTGCAGGCGTTTCATAAAACATTGTTCAAGCAAGATTTAGTTTATTGTCTTCTCGAAGCAATGCTATAATCGCCCTTTCTACAAGGTTAGTAACCTGGTATCAACACTTTTTTTAGTTTAATTAGATATGTTTCTCATGCAAGGAAGTCATGGATAAAGAACCTGAACGTGTCACAAAGTGTGTAAAATTACTTCCTGCTTGTGCCAATGCGAAAACTTAACAGTAAAATAATTTCAATTTAATGGAATATTCAGTCTTTTTACAACAACATTTTTTTAAAGTTATCTGAACTCGGTAATATGCATAACTTTGTGAACAATTCTGTGCCTTTTGCATTGTCTGAGCAATGTTGTTTGACATTTGAATGTTTATTCTAACAGGGGAACTTTTCATTACGCCCAGCTCTCAATTATTAGATGCAAACTAGGACAATTCAACGTACAGTAGTTTAAAAGGCAAAAGGTAGTTCTTTAAAATGGCTAGAGATCCTCATAATATATTTCAAATGCAACTGTAATTCTTATTAACAACTAACCAAGAGGTCAAAAACGCTTTCATTTTTATTTTTTTGGGGTCAAATTTCCAGGTTCTTTGCCACATTAATAATATGCTGGAACTTATTAGCGCATCGAAAATGAAAAACGTCTCTATATAATATTAACCGGAACTAGTCACAAAACCCTATCGAGGGGAAAAGAGAAATGAAGCTTTCTCCGGTTTCTTGAAAGAAGCTAAAATGCAAGATATCGCATATCCTTGGTCTTTTTTTTTGGTGAGCAAAAGCTCTGACTTAAGGTTGCGAAAATTTACAAATTTTCTTCTAGCTTCATCAATGAAACCATTTTAGCAGGTGTCTCTGAGTATTTGAGTAATTTTTTTTTCTTTTCAGTACCAGGTATTTTTCATAATATTGTAAGTTTATATTTTCATTGAACTCACTTGATTTTACAAGAAAGAAAAACTTTCGAGAAAAGAAATTTTAAATAATTTTTATTCTTTTATAAATTTATTTTTGTGCGATGTTTCTGCCTTTGTTATTTAACAACTTAATTATTGCAGCCTGATTAAAGCTTAAGCGACAGCTTAAATTGGTTATTTCTTTTATCCACAAAACCGAGGTAATGAATAAGGAAAAAGCTTCCTTTGTGTTCCAGTTTCCGAAACGATAAGTCTATTAAAATATATTTTATATGTTTTGGCTTTTTAAACATATCAATTGATCAGTGAATGTAAATAGCCTCACCAGTTGGATCAATTCGTTCACCATTAAAATAAAGCAAACGTTATTCGTGGTTATTTATTGTTGATGGCAGTCAGAGTCATCTGAGCTCATTTTTGAGTTTGCCTGCAGGTGTTAAATAAAACACGGTTGAAGCTAGACTTGGTTTATTGTCGTGAATGTTCCTCTTGCAAGCAATGCCGTAATCACTCTTTGTGAAAGGTTAGTAACTTGGTATAAAGAGTTTGGTTAGTTTAAATACCTTCCTCAAGCAAAAAAGTCATGGATAAAGTATCTAAAAGTATCTCAAAGTGTACAGAAAAAGGAAAGTAGAATTATTTCCTCTTTGTGACAATGCGATAACATAACAGTGAAATAATTTCCATTTAATACAACATTCAGTCTTTTTATAAGACCATTTTTTAAAATTTAGCTGAACTCGGTAACATGGATAATTTCTTGAATTCTGTGACTTTTGCATTGTCTGAGCCATGTTGTTTGAAATTTGTCTGTTGATTCAAACAGCAGAATTTTTCATTGCGCCCAACTCAATTAGTAGATGAAAACAAAGAAAATTTCAACGCACAGTTTAAGACGCAAAAGAACGTTGTTTAAAATAACTAGAGACCCCGCTAGCTTATTTTGAATGTAACAGAAATTCTTATTTGCGAACAAACCAAGAGGTAAAAAAAGATTCCCGTTGTTTTGTTTTGTTTGTTTGTTTTTTTTTTGGCGTCAAATTTTCTGGTTCTGCACTACGTTAAAAATTTGCTAAACCTAATTCAAACACATCAAAAATGAGACGGCTTTACATTAACCGAACTGGTGACAAAAAATATTTTTTACATAATCAAGAATTCGAAGTATTGACAGTATTGCTAGCTGGGTTTAACGTAAAGATAAAGGAATACCAATCGTATTCAGTAACATCATAACAGAGAGAAAATGCGTTTGCCAGCTGCAGGATTCTATGTTGGTTCACCGTTTGGCAGGGAATCGCCTTTCTATCTCCAGCCCATGTTTTGAAAGAAATACGTTCATAACCTGTACTTATGAACCTCCCTTTATTAGGGACAGTTCTCTTGGTTCTATGCAAAGGTTTCAAACCTCATACAATTCCCATCTCTATAATACAGACAACTCTTTAATGAGGACACCTGGATCTGTCCCTAAAGTGTTCCTAAATTTTTGATTCACTGTGCTAAACGTGGTTGCTTTATTTACTTCTTATTTTTTTTCGTTCGGTTTAACTTTCTGACTTAAGCTTCACTCGAATTTACAGTGTGCTAACATGGTTAACATTTTAACCAATGGGCATCCCATACTCACCGTATTGTAGTAATCATTGTAAATTTTCAACAATGAAATCATGTTTTGGCTGTTAAATTCTGTATGTTCTATATATTTTTCAAGCAATTGCTAGAATTTTTGAAGTCTTTTTGGTGAAAAATGTAATAAAAGTCGGGTGGGTTTGCAATAATAGTTTTTGTTACTCCGCGCACACCATGATAACGATAAAAGGAATAAAAAAATATACTGAAATTGAAAACATTTTCCCTTCTACTGTGTTTTAAATAGGTGTCAGGAATGAAAATAAAGGGCCAGTATATAGATTTAGCCAAAGGTAAAATGTTTTTGGAGGTGTCCTCCTTGGAGACACACACACAAAAAAACAAACAAACACACTATTTACTAAAAAGCGGCACCCAAAGACGTGTTTCTGTAAATTAACTGTTAAAAGGAGCAAATCAGGTGGCCTAAAAATTTCTAAATCTCGATAAAAGTCTAAATATTTCTGGATAACCAAGAAATCCAGTAATCCACTAGTCTAAGATAAGAAATATTCATTGCCGAGCTTTATCTTTAGGGTAAAGGGAGAAACTGATCGTATTTTGAAAATCTTAACCTTGCTGCGTATGCAACGGATGTATCCCGAATCCCTGCATATTTTCTCGACATTTAGCAGGAAATCGCGGTTTTTACTAGTTTTTGAAAAGAGTACAGTCGAACTTCTCATTATGGACCTGATTTATTACGTACAGTTCTCTTGGTTCCAAAAATGCTAAACTTCACATTTTAGGTCCGTAGTAAAGAAAGATATACAATGTGGACACCTGTCTTTGTCGCTTTTATTCAAATAAAGTTGAGGTTTAAGTTGAAGTCAGTACACAGGAGCACCGAACGACGTCACTTTCCAAAAACAATTTCAGAAACCTATTTTAGGCAATCTAAAGTGCTTTTAAACGCATTGAAGCGTTGCCATGACCTTTTTATCTTTTTGGTCGTTCCCTAGGCCATCCGAACCATTTGGAATTCATCAGGGTCGAACTGTCATTTTCTCGAAAATATTGGTTGTAACATATTCATACGCTTACGAAAACTTGAGATTTCCTGCTACCTCTTTCCATCATTATTTTCGAAAAAGAAAAATTTGCGGGTCCTTGCTTTCACAAGTAATAGCGAAATCAGTGAAGTGAATGTGAAAAACTAGCTCTTTAAAAACTAAATGTTTTTTTTTCTGACGGGAAAGACCATTCTAGAACGTACAAAAGAGACCTAACTTTAAATAAAGATGCAGAATTTAGCAAAACTATGTTTTCCCCTAAACTCGGTGCAACTTCTGTTTACAAATTTATCATGATTATTAGGGAACTTAAGAACCACGACGAAGTTCACGACGACGACGTCCTTTGACTGGGAAAAGACTGGAACGAGAACGTTAGTCTCGGCGGGATAAAGGAAACTTAAGATGCAGTCCATCGGTAGGGCGACGACGACGACACTGAATGTAAACAAACATGTAGAAGTAATACAGCTGTGATGTTCGTTCGCAACAAAGTTTTTTCGCAAAGGCGTCTTTTAAGACGATGCAAGATCTTATTTTATAAGCCGTACGTCTACTTTCATTGACGATGAAGAATTTTTAGTGTTGTCTGACCTTTTCGAATGGAAAAATCTCTGCTTTCCGTACGAAGGTTATTCAACTTTCGACCTGAATAACATGACCGAGTCCGAGTGTCTGTCAGAGTTTAGATTTGGAAAAAGAGACATTCCGATGCGATAGCTGTTTTCCATATAAAGTTCATTTGCTCTATATTAAAGATGTATGATTTGCCTGACCTAAATACGTACACAAATAAGTTTGTCACTTACGAGTTCGCTCGCTCGGCCTGCACAGCTCACTGTTGCCTTCGAAGTAAACACAATTCATCAGTCAAATTTTCAAAAAACATCGCTTGTTAGGAGAAAAAAGAAAGGATACCTGGATTTACGAGGTGAAAAAATGCAAAGCCCTGAAAAATCGCTTAAAAACAGGGAGTTATACCTGCCGAAGCTTGTGGACTGCAGGACGACGTGATTCTACTGTGTTTGGCGTCGTCGACGTCAACACGACGACGAAATTTGTTAACCGCGCTTGCGCAGTGCACGGTATCTCACTTCCGGTCGTCGTCGTGGTTCTTAAGTTTCCTATTAAACTGCCTATGCTGCCTATGCGTAAGCACTAGGCTCTACCCTCGCGTTGGGGACTGGAACTAGTCGATCAATAAATTTCTCGAGATACCGATGAAAACACCAATGGAAACACCTCAAGTTTCAGATCCTTTGTCTACAACTTGCGCAACATTGGAGAACGTTGAAGACCTCAAAGCAGATTTGTGATCAGCAGCTAATTTGCAGCAGATTGTTACAAAACTACCTCCGAAAATTGCTGTAAGGCGGAGCACGCGAAAGTTAGAGTTGCAGCCGAAGGAATTTGACATTATTGATCTAGATGAGTGGCTGGAAACCTAGAATCAAGTCCAAGAGATGGCTTTTGGCTGTGGAAGTACCAAAGCAAATCCTGACCAAAAGAAAACCAAGTCAAATTCAATCGGACTGGTTCTAGGAAACAAACAAAAAAGAAAATGCACGTAATGAGACTCACGCAAATTCAGGAGCTAAATTGGAATGTTTTGTGTGCAAAGAAATCAAATGTGAATTAACGATGGTAATTGGCGGAGAAACTGGGTTTGTGTTTTCCGTGCCTCAAAAGAGAACATGGAGTTGAATGGTGCTAATTATAAGGGAGTAAGGGACATATCCAGTGGAAGGGTGGGTTCCACGAAACCACCCGCAACTTCATGCAGTCATAGAGTTATCGCAGTTAAACCTCTCGGTTGAGACATTTTCTCCCCCTTAAGAAGCAACACGAGACACGTCAACAAATGGGGCAGCTAATCCCACAACCTGTGGAGTGACTGTAGAAGCCGCAAGTGTACCACGCCCTGGAAAGGTCGCCCTGCAGATGGTACCCGTTATATTGGAGGGCGAAAACGGGATAACTATCAGGGCAAACGCCTTTCTTGTTGATTCTGGGTCGTCCTACCTAAAAGGAGTAGATCACTGATTTATTGCTTTTGCACGCTAAGCGAAGACCCCTGCGTGTTGCTGTTTTTGGAGTGAAGTGGATTGTGACGGATAGCAAAACTGTTACTGTTTGCCGAAAGAGTATGCATAGGAGCGTTAAGGAGCACGTTTTTTATGGATAACCCCGAAAGTTGTGAAATAACAGTGGTTGATTTGTCCCCAATGCAAGAAAACTAAACCATCTTTGCGATTTGGAGATCATAAAGCCTGTTGAACATGGAGAAGTTGATTTATTTATTGGAAGTAATTATTTTGAGAAACTGCTTTTACCACTTGAACATGGCATAGGAAAGCCGCGGGAGCCTGTAGGAGTAGACACCTCTCAGATGGACAATTGTCTGACATATCTTGGAAGTAGCAAACGATTGTCACATTGGTAACCACGTTTACACTTTCCATGCAACCTTGAGGGACGATGAGCTCATAAGGAAGATGTGGGATGAAGGAGTTGTGGAATCACTTATCTAAACGAGCCCTTGACAAAAGAAGGGGTGCTTGCTGCCTGCAGAGTCAAGGCGTTTTGCTGAGGGGCACTATGAGGTGGCTGTTACACGGAAGGACGATTAGCCGCCGTTGTAGTGCAGCAGAACGACCACTTAAGACCGACTCTACTTTCTTGAGGAACGACTTTAACGAAGTCCGAACGTTGCTGAAAAATACTGCCAGGTGATGGAAGTAATAAAGCCAAGGTTTACGGCCGGAAGCTGGTACAGGGAAATTGATGAATGGTCAAGTTGATACCTACCTCATTTTCCTTTAGTGAAAGAAGACAAAGAGGCTACTAAAGTGAGAATAGTTTAAGATTCCGTAGCCAGATACAACGGAATAATCCATAATGATCAAAAAACTGCAGCAAGATATTTTCGATGGGCTATTGCTTTTCCAAAGTTATTCTAGTAGCAGATCTGACGGAGATGTTCTCGCAAGTTACCATGGTAAAGCAAGACAGATGGTACCACCGCCATGTGTGGAGAGGGTTGGACCTCTCAAGACCTCCCGAAGTCTACGAAGCAATGACATTGATGTTTGTTTACCCTCCTCACCTTGCCTTGCCCAGTAAGTTGTGCAAAAACATACAGAAGACAACATATATGACTATCTGCTAGTAGTAGCCATAATCCTAATACAGATAAACATGGAAGATGAAGCTATAAAAGCTCGAGACCAGCTTAGAATGATCAGATTGGGATGATGAGTTTTCCAGTGACTTAAAGAAGAAGCGTCAAGAATGATTCAGTTAGTTACCTGAGTTTTCCGCAGTTCAAGTTTCAAGGTGACATTGTATTGCTGAGAAAAATGTTGTTGCCACATCTATTCAAACTATGGTAGACGCGTTGTTGGCATGTGTAGCTGTAAGTAACGTGCTGCACAAATATGAAGATGGAGAGGTGACTGTGCGATTTGTTGATTAGGTGAAGGCTGCACCTACTAAAGCGACATTAGTTCCGAGGTTAGAGCCCATAACGACGGTGATGGGTCTTAGATTTGATTCGAGAACTGTACACTATGGACAGACAGTAAGGATGTCATTTTCTGGATAAAAGACCAGCCGAGGAGGTACAAGACTTAAGTCGCCAACCGGGTATCAGAAAATCAATGGAAGTCCAGCCTCAGACAGTGGAGACACGTTCCAACTAATTTGAATTGTGCTTCTGATGCGACTCTGGGACCACACTCGGAGGTGAGAAGTGAGCATCGCTGGTTAATGTACCTGAGTTACTGTATGAGCATAAAAGTGACTGACCTCAGGAAAAATGCATAGTGTATGAGGAGCGTTCAGAAGAGTGTCTTGCTCAGATAGTTAAACGTTTGGGTTAAAAGTTTCACAACCATTGATGAATCCGACTAAATTACGCCAGTTGGAGCCGACTTAAAAAGTAATAGCGTGTGTGAGATGATTTGCCGATCACTTATTCGCCAAGTAAAGGAACCATGCAAACGTTTGGGTGATTAGAATTGGAGCGAAGTTATATTGACTCCAGGTAAAATAGACAGAGCTGCGAAACTGTGGTGAAAGAAGCAAAGGAGGAAAGATTTCCTAAAGATATAAAAAATTTAATTAGAGGTAAAGAAGTCATTAGGAAAAACTCTTGAAACCTATTACGGCCATTGTGGATTAACTAGGCATATTACGAGTCGGAGGGCGGCTGGAGCAACCAGAACTACTTTATGATGCAGCACACCCCATGTACATGCCAAGTCCACTACCGCTGCCATCATGCAGGGGTAATCACGTGCTAACTCAGGTACGAAATCGATACAGGGTCATAGATGATCAGAAAGAGGTGCAGAATTCGGACAAAGAATGCAACGTATGTGAGAGAAGACGTGCCTAGCCAGCAGTGCAGATCATGGCGTCACTTCCAAGGTCGAAACCTGAAAAGAGCGTTGGCAAAATTCTGTGTTGATTACGCTGAGCCCCTTACAACCAAGATTACACGAAGATTATCTGCTTTAAAAAAATATCTAAGCCTTTTTACTTGCTCTCCAAGCAGAGCGGTACAGATTTCCTGAATGCGTCCAGCCGAATGGTAGCTACTAGGGGACCGAAGAAGACCGTACGAAATCACAAGTGATAATGCGACAAACTTTGTAGTAGTGGAGAGAGAGCTCAGAGAACTTTTTAAAGCAAAGAGACCAAGTGCAGATCGAAGATAATACTCCCAGCAACGGGATCAGATGGAATTAGAATCCTCTGTTGGGGATTCACTTCAATGGGATGTTTGAGTCGCAGGTGAAAGTAGCTAAGAAAACTCTGAAGGTAACAGTTGGAAATGCGGGACTAACCAATGCGACGAGGAACTGCAAACTGCTAAAAAAAGTAGAATAAACTTAATAAACCCGAGACCATTGACGTATGAAGGAGCTGCCCTCGAGACGAGACAGTGTTCACTCCTAACCATTTCTTAGTTGGACAGCTCGGAGGACAACTAGTACCTCAAATTACTGATGATATGGCGTTTAGTCCCAGGAACCTTTAGAGACTTATTTAGAACTTGGTGAAAGTGTTCTGAAGGAGCTGGAGAGAGGAGTTTTTGGCAATACTTAACACCCGACCGAAATGGAGAGCGGCGAAGGAGAATCTGAAAGGTGGAGAGTTCGTGCTCGTTGTGATCAGAATGTTCCACGTGGAATGGTAGAAGTTTTCCCGGGTCAGGATGGACAGGTGCGCTTACTCCAAGTGAGCAGAAGGGGAACGTAGTTTATCCACTCAATGACACCCGTTGAACGTCGCTGGTCAGCCAGAGTACGTGACATAGGAGAAGATCTGGACAAGGATCAACTTGAACTTGCTTGTTGTTCTGTAAATTCCAGGTGCTACCTCTCGTGGGGCACTGAAACAAGTCGAATAAAGAATTATGTGAACATATGGAAAAGTGACTGAAGTGTTCTGTTTCTTGAACCGGGTATAGAACAGAATTTCTCGCGCTTAAGAATATCTACAGCTCAGGGATTAGTCTTTCTTTCCCTGTCGGTCCGTTGCATTCGGAATATAAGCGCTTGATATACTGATTTCCAACACTTCGTCGTTGAAAGCTTTTTGAAGCCAAGTCTTTCGCTGTGTTTCTTACCATCCAATATGAAATTTGTTACCAATTTCCCATTTAAAAAGTGTTTGTGAGCTACTTTACTTCCAGTGACTGAAGTTTTAAAAGAAGGGTGGAGAGAAATGTTCTTGACTGCTTGGAAAGGTCTGCACAATTGTTTCCACTCATATTGACTTACAACCCCCCCTCTTTTCTGATAATGCTTCCCTAACTCGGTCCTTTCTTGTCCGTTGCAATCTATTCCGCCATTACCTTTTGAGTATGTTAATAGCAAGGGTGCTGGCTTCCCATTAATTTAGCCTGGGTTCAAATCCCGGCGTCGACGCCATATGCGGTTGAGTTTGTTGTTGGTTCTTTCCTTTGTCCCGAGAGGTTTTCCAATTTAATTCCAGTTTAATCAGGAATAGTAGACGAGGAATCACTAAACATAATGCGGATGTGCTACCACTAAATTTTTATATATTTGTCATTATTCGTTATTTTTATTAGACAGCCAAACCAAATGAGAAATTTTCCGAGCTCATGACCATCATTAAAACTAACTTTAATGAGCTAGTAACAGGCACTTTGTTACTACTTAGTACTTTGTTTACTTTGTTGCGAGAGAGTCAACATCAGTGATGCGCCAAGAACAGGTGGGGGGTGGATTGATTAGTAGCACTCATTTAAGGCTTTTCATTTGCCGATTAAAATTTGTTATTGTTTTCAAGCTCAAGAAAAGTAAAAAAAAAATCCAACGGGCAGATACAACGGCTATACTCACATGATGCAAATCAGGTCTACTTTAAACGACCACCATCTCAATTTCATTATTATTATTACTTACAGATGTCAATGCAAGGAAGAATTTTCCTTGGATTAATTTTGGTGTCAGTGTGGACAGTTGAAGGCAAGTAAAATTATGATTTGTTTGTATTGTCCTCTCGTATGTTTTTTCTCTTTGTTATGTAGCAATAAAGTAGCTTGTAGTCTAAAACAAAATAAGTCATCAAAACTGACGTGTTTGTATGGGCAATCACATGAGTTTGAGTGCATTTGATAATAGACGTGCTCGAATTAGTGTGTGGTTGACAAGCAAAGTGTTGGTATAAATTGACATGTTCTACGCCAATCGAAATGCAGAAATTGTTGTTATACACTGATTACATTTAACAACATTACTCCAAGTGTGCTTGTAGCATGTAGACCAGCCGCTACCATAATCCGTCTGGGAAATCTATCAAACATAAACCATATTTCATTTTCATCCGATCTTTACCTATTACTAACTTTTTTTATTGTTTCCTTCAAAAAGTTGTAAGATGATCTAGGACGGGTTACTCAGTCCATTTAAATAGCTCCAATTACTAAACAGTGAGTCTTTCCTTACTAGCCTACCTTTCATGACCTTGCCGTAAACCAAACAAGCTTCTTTCCACATGGAACGATGTATAGTTTCCTTCCTAGACCCATTTAGCTTTCGGTTTAAGTTAATAAATTGGTAAGCAACAACGTCAGCAAAGATAGATCTTTCCAGGGATACCTCGTTTTGGATATTCTGAGTAATTTTAACAGAGTTACATTCGCAAAAAGGTAACATTTTGGGGAAACATTTTTAACATTTTTGTAGTTTAGCTACTACTCTTTGAAGATTAAATTTGTCCCTAGTAGCCATAGAGAGATGGAATTAAGCCTCGTTGGTGTCTTCCCCTGTCTTCCTCCATACTAACGAGGGTCTTCCTGCATACTAATAACTGTCTTCCTCCATATTAATTGAGTGCGTTCCTCCATGCTAATTACTGTATTCCTCCATATTAATTAAGTGTCTAGTCAGTGTCTTCCTGCATACTAATTCGGTATAGGCTTACTAATGAGCGTGATATATATAAACAAAACACATACACAAAGTAGAACTGAAAACTCTCTATTTCTATTGCTAATTTATTTCAAATTGCTTTAAATTTATTATAATACGTCAAGATGCTCCCTTGGGTCTTTCTTGTAGAGCTAATTTGTATTCAACTTTGGGCTTACGAACTCGCATAATCAACTGACTAACGGTGCGTGAAAATGACAAGACTGTAATAGTTTTTCATTTCCTGGAGATAGGAGAAAAAGGTTTTGCAATAGTCAAACAAACTTGAAATGAAGAGTTTTCAGCTCTACTTTGTGAATGTATTTTGTTTATTTATATGCGAGTTTTAGCGCTAAATAAGATATAGGAAGCCGTTTCTCGTGTTGCTAGGTGATAGCTTCTCTTATTCTTTTTAATAGACATTCAAACCAGGCTCAAGTTACTTACCGGGTAAGTCTAGGCAAGCCTATTGTGCCTATTGTGTTCTTTCAAGAAACGACTATCCACTTCATTATATACAGCTATTTCGAGAAAAGTTGTCGAAAATTTTGTGCACGCGACAACGCCGAAAGGTAATATGGGATATGATCAATACACTGTTCCTAACGACTGTAGCTGTCGAACCTACTTTGATTGCTTTCCATTAGCACTCGCGAACATATGTCCGTGGCCTCTCGTGCCATTCTTTCCAATTTCTTTGGAGAACAGGGCAGACAAAACCACCCACAATACCTTTCGGGATTGTCTTGGCACTTTTTCCGACAACCTTTCTCAAAACAGCTGTATATGGAGAAAGACAGTTATGCATATTAATAAAAGGGACGACAGTGGAAGACACCAACGAGGCTTAATTTCATCCTTCTATGACTACTGTCCCTTTTCTAAAAAGTTCGTTAGCCACAATTCCAGGCAAAAGAAAGAGGATAAAGTGGGCCACAAAACTGTTCATAAAAAAGAAAGGCAAAGGAAAAAAAGAGAGCGCGAGAGAAAGATCGAAATACATTCGGAAAAAATATTCAAATTTAGCCTAGTGGGCATGCGTGAAAAAAAAAAAAAGCTGTTTATTTACTTCCAAGTAGTCGGAAAATATGCTTTTTTTGTTGCACTCTTATGCTAATTAGCCGAAAACCAGTCCAAAGAAGAGGAACTGGTAAGAAATAATACTGTTTTTCTCTACTCGTCGGCCGTCACCAAAGGGTAAAGCACAATCAATCAAAACTTCCTTAATCATTTAAATCATAGTAAATTAATTCCCCTTATCCTGAAAACACAACGTCAACAAATAATATGCATTCAAATGTAACTATGAGCGGATAGTGGATATTTTGTTCTCAGCGGTTGCGTTTGATTGGCTCTTTGTGAGTCTCTGTGTTTGCCAACCAAATAAAATGCATTGATTACTGGTCCCTTTCTTTACTGAATTCCTCTGTCTTTCTGCATTGTTTTCTTTCTCGTTACCCATGGCGTTACTTTTTATAGAGCCGCACTCAGACAAACTAAAAGAAATTAGCTTTAACGAGTTCCTCTCATTTGTTTGTCTTCTGTCATAAAAATATAAGATTTTTCTGACTCATTAAAATGAGAAAAGTGACAAAAGTCAAACAAACGTTGCAAATTAGGCATTCTGAAGTCATTTTTGCGATGTGCTTGTCGTGAATGACTGTAGTTAATAGAGCTCACGATTACAGAATCAAAATACCTAAGAATACGATCGATCAAGAGATGACTTTGCAAGTCATCATCAGCCGATATACTAGCGAACAAAAATCAATTATCTTCTGATGCTAGGGAACTGAAGAGAATTTTCATTATTTAATAAGATTTTTAGTGTCACAAGTTAGCCTGTCAAGCGAGTAAAGTTTTTTACATTGATTTTCGCACATTTATTTGCAGTTGTTCACACTTTACCGTGTTCGTTTTCTGTTAATGGCTCCAGTGGGTTCATCAGCTCCAGTGGCACTAAGAACTATAAGCATTGCAACTGGATCATCACTGCACCATCTAACCACACCGTCAAACTGAAATTTATGATATTTAGTCTATCTACTGATTCCCGGCGGAATCAAGCAAGAATCCAGGTGCATGACGGAAAAAGGAAAAATGATACCATACTGGGAATTTTTTCAGGGGCAAGACAGCCCTTCATCATACAAACAAGTGGTCGATTCATGATGGTGGCTTTACAAAAAGACTATCTCTTCACCCCTTGTAACTTTAAAGGAACTTATTATACAAGTCAAAAAAAAGGTTAGCGATAGTAAGTTTTAATAACAAAGCATAAGAATGTTAATTAGCTCCTCATAATATACTATTGGAGGCGCAACTGTCAAAAGCAGAAACAGTCTCAAAAGCTGTAGTAATAATTTTTCAAGTCCCCATGTAAATTAATAAAGTTATATGTAAAGTGTTCTTCTGATTGTGCCAAGTTTGACAAAGGTCAGTACTTCACGAACAGGAAAGCCTAGGAAAAACTGAGAGAAATATTTTATAGACTAGTCATCAAAAAAATGCATAAATAAGTAAATAAATAAATAGGTAAAAAGATTATCACTCTAACTAAACATTTAAAAAATAATGACATGGTGACCAAGTTATCTTTAAGTTTGAAACTACTCCTTTTATACATTGTCTTATACTTTTCCGTTAGTTTAATTTAAAGCAAGAGACAAAGATGTTATGCATGAGACTTGTTATTTATTGACATAAGGAATGTAATGTAATTATATGGACGTGCAAAGAACCGCGGTAAGTAATCTGGAGTCAAAAATGATACTCACTGTGGAATGTGGTGGACTGGGGAATGAAGAGAACGCGGGAATGGCGAGGGCTGCATAGTAACGTAGACCCTACAAATCATGAAGTTTTATTTATATATTTATTTTTTCTAGAGACAAAAATTATAATAATAAAGTAAAACACTTAAGATGTTACTCCCTCTTAATCAGTGACACTTAAATCCTCCCTTTAACGGTCTCGTTAAATTTGTATAAGCAAAAGAAAAATTTAAAACGCGAGAGTTTTAGTGGAAATTTAGCATACCAAGGGAGCTTTTGCTTTCACGTTGAAGTGTTAAGTATTACTATAGGCTTCTTTAATATCAGCTTTTGTTTTTCAGCAATAAGAAACTGTAATCAAAATAACAAAAATATATCATTCTATTCAACGACACTTATTACCTTACTTCGAGGTGCTTAAACAGCTCATACATCAAACATTGACTACAGTGTAAACGGCGTCATGTCAACAAACCCATGGACTGAAGTGCTCCACTGTTCTCAAAAACCTCCTGGGAAGTTATGGGACTAGAATTTTATGGCAGACTAAACTCCCTCTTGGCAGTTCAGGAAAACTGACGGCTCATCGGTTTATAATTCAAACGCTTAGTTTTATGCCAGTTATTTGATAACGCGATTCAAATCAAGTAATTGACATCATAAAGACGGCTTCTCTGTATTTTCACTGTTCTTCCTATTGACTATCAGTTGTTTGATTCCTGCGTGAAGTGGGACGTTTTATTACAATATGAGATATGACATATATAGTATCGCTTAGCGTGGTGCTCTAAGGGGAGTATAAAGTTATCTACAATTTTTGGAGTATTATTTAAGTAGGTTTAAGCAACTCAAATTTTATTTGCAGCGTGATATGACATGAGATCGGGACAGCTTAGAAACTTGCTTAATGTTCATTTTCAGAGAAGCCGAGGATAAGGCTACCGTTACCAGTAGTAAGATCTGTACCAGGACATTATATCTGGTTTCTACTGGAAGGTACTCCACCGATTAACTCGACATTAGTGAATACATCAACACCTTTGAAGGGTGTTTACATAATAAAAGGGATCGAGCTAAATCGGACGGGCAACTACCCTCTACTAGCAGAAAATGAAGAAGGAACTGACTCAAAAACGGTTGAAGTAACCTTTCTGGGTAAGGATTCAATGCTGTTAAATTTCATTCAATGTAGATGAGGCATTTTGCAATAAACAAATATTAATAGTAGTGCGCACAAACAGTTGTGTTGACTTCCGTCCTTATCTTATCCGTTGATGATTCAGTTCATTCGGTGAAAAATGAATGTAAAGAGTTTTAGACGACTTGCTTTTGCATGTTTCATCATTGTTTTGAACACGGGTAATTTGCATGAATTAAAGTTTGTAAACAATGAGGATTTAGCAAACACTGGAAATTTGGATTTCACCCTCAGGCCTGTAGCCAGAATTTTTTACGGGGAGGTGCGATCCAACGAGGAGACGGACCAAACGTTGCAACGGGCGCAAGTCTCTGGGGTGGGGAGAATTAGGTTGCCTGAGACCTCATTTGGAGCATTTTGAAAAACTGGGTATTTCTCAAACTTTTAATCTTCAAAAGTAATTTTTTCAAATAGAGTACTTTATTTTACAATTTTTTATAGTGACGGGATGTCGCTATTTAAAAAGAAAAAAAAAATAGAAAGAAAGTTGTAAGTCCGTACTATTCTCTGGGTTTGATGCATGATGTTCGAATCATGATCTTTTAATAGTGTACCAAGCTCAAAATTTCTTGGGTGTTTGTTAGAAACAGATCAATCAAAGACTTCTTTCAGATCAATGTATGTTACATAGTGGATGCGTTTATTAGCCAGTGGAGAGAGCCTTTGTTGTGCCGCGAATATACTACTTTTTGGCAGAAAACAGCTGATATTTTAATCTATCCTCAAAGACAAAGGGCTACACAAAAAAGGAACAATGCATACGCTAAAGAAAAAAAAGGATCCAAGATCTACCCCTTGTAGCCCATCAGTGGCTCCTGTAAGTAGCTTGCGTAGGAAGCGTCTCCCTGCGATTTCGGAGCAAAGAACGAGGAGCGAGAGTCAAAGACCGCGCATAAAATGGAGGGAGTAAAAGAGCGGAGAGGGGGTGGTCAACAGAAAATAAGTGGACCTATGGGCCCTGTGGGGAGGGGGGTTGGGAGCGCATCCGTCGCATCCCCCCTCTCTATGGGCCTGACCCTTAATCAATGAGTAAAAATGAAAATTCGTTATTGTCTATTAATACTGTATTAATGCACATATCGGAATGTACCGCTTTTTTGAAAACTTCCCTCTACCAATTGTCTTATTCTTGCGTCCATTCATTTTGCAGATTGCAATCATTTGTGTCACAGTACAGGTTCGATAACAAGTTCTGGCAAAGTTACTAACGAACACAACTGTAATAAAGGCCACATAACACATAATTGGAATTGCATTCCAACTACAACCACTAAATTGTAAGTGTATTTCCTTTTTCACCTAAGATTAATTAGCCTAATGTTTTCTTATTTTCAGTATGGACTCTTGTGTTTTAAAATTTTTGTTTTGTTTGTTTGTTTGTTTTTTTTTTAATTTCAGTTATTTTTAAAATTGTCATGGTTTTATCCCGGTTTCACACACTAACTACAAAATGCTACAAAATCCCGACCCTGAAAGTAAGAGAATCTTTTGGCAACCACTATGTACTTGTTTTATTTTAACGTGACAGACAGCTTTCTAGTTTTAAGCGCTTTTGAGGCTGACGATCAACCTTAGACTTTCAAATAAGCGCGCATGCAGTGCAAAACTTGCCCTTTCATTTACAATGCGGAAAAGATTTTCGGCTGCACGCATTTACCTTTTCAAACGTTATCTATAGCATGACCTGCTGCACGCTATTGAATAAGATACACATGGGCGAATGTTGGGCGACAGATGTCAAAGAAATGACACGGGTGCATGAAAACCTGGACGCGCGTAAAATTTACTTTTCCCAAGCTAATGTCAATAATAGCGCAAGTTTTAAAAGAAAAATGGCTTAAAAATCACGGTTTCTGCTCATTCAAAAACAAAGAAAAAAAACTTGTGAATGAAGCTGCCAACGATTCCGCCCGGGTTAGCGGGCAAGATCGTAAAAAATCGCCCGCTCTTGGAACTAATCAGATTGCAGGATTTAAAGGATTCCGCACGCTCGCAAGCGTAGAAAAAATTAAATTATTTCTTCTATTTAATCTCCTAATAACTAGAATTTGTAAGATAGCCAGAAAAGAAAACATGTACAGGGTGTTTCAGAAGTTCGTTCCGATTTTTTCTTCGCTCAAATTTCACTAATTATTAAAAATACCTTTCGTAAAACTTAGTATGTTATTCGTTATTCATTTAACATTGAATAACCGAAATATCGCTAACCAGAATGTCTTTCTTTATGTTTTCTGACATTTTCTAAGTGGTGACGTATAGAGTGTACGAGCTCCCAAAATGTGTCTACAGGCATACGTTTCCAGGCGAAGCGTAGTCACTGCCTTAGCTCGTCCAGTGATTTGGGGGCTGGTTCTTTGTATGTTTTCTCGTCAATGATAATCCAGATGGTCTCCAGAGGGTTCACATCATGTGAGTTTGCTAGCCGGTCTCCCTTGCTATAAAGTTTCCAAATCCTTCTGACACCATGTCTGCATGTTCGCCGCCTTTTTCTCTTCAAGGCTTTCCAACCCTTGCTTTTCATATATATTCATACCGTTGTGCTCGAAACTTTGATATTGTGAAGTTGAAGTTTTTTGTTACCTCTCTGCCTTGCAAACTTATTACGCATATACTTACATCTTTTTCGATAACATTTCTCACACATTTTAAAAAAGACGGCTATACACTCCTTGGTTTGTCTTCTAAAGTCTTTTACTTTCGATCACTTGTGCACTTATATCATTCAGACTTCAGTCAACAGTTTAACAATTTCTTTGACTGAATGGCCAGAGAACCAAAAAATAGATGCCTTAGCTTTAGCGCAAACAGTGTAGGCCTTCATTTTCGTGACAGAGTGGAGAAAATTGAAGAAAACGGAAAAAAACGAAAATAGAAAACCTACAAAATGGGCAGGAAAAATATGGCGGGAAAAAACTCGCGTAAGTTCACATTTTTGGCAAAACTTCAAAAACATTATAATTTTTTTCAAATTTTAGTTTGAAATTGCTTTTCACGGTTATTTAGATAAATTTCTTACATGAATCAGTTTACATTTGCCTAAAGAAGCATTAAATGCTTTGCGGCAAAATACAATTTACAATCGGAACGAACTTTTGAAACACCCTGTAGAATTGTTTTATTTTGCTAGTTCGATAATTTATTTGTGTGATATCTATATGGTTTTCCCGCTGGCAAGCTGATGCCCATTTAGATCTTCGCTGATATACTAAGAGAGTAAAAGGTTTTTGCATGGATTTAGCGTCAAGCAAGATCGAGAAGCCCCCGCCAGGAACATTCACAGGTTTTTCTTTTATGGAAAAGTTGTAAGATAAAAAAATGTGTTTCGTTTGTTTTATTAGCGGGGCTCCCGCGCGCGCGAAGCGCGCGTGGGACAGAGCCCCATACTCATGGAATATGGTCAACGCGACGTGATTTATTTGAAAGCTGTCCGCTGACCAGTTAATTATTTTACTAGATCGTGAACAATGTTCAATCTTATATGTTTCAGCTAGTTTGGGAGCACAGGAAAACTGATCATGCACGCGTATTGGACATCAATGTTTTGATCAATTGACAGCTGTCAAAACAGGGTACCCGCTGACCAGTATCACTTGACCGTATCGCGGGCTCAGGTGTCGACCCATCGAAGTCGAGTATTTTTGAAGTTATCCGCTGACAAGTTACTAGTTTTCAAGTGATCGCAGGCTCAAGTTATATTTTTTTTAAATTCATATGAAATATGTTGTGTTTATGTGCCGCACAATTAAAATTTTGATTTCAAAGTGACCTCGGACGTGAAAATTCAGCCAGCTGTTACCGGCAGGAAAGAGAGTTGCTTTTGACTTTTCTCACCATGGTCACGCGGTGGTCACGCTCTACGTTCAATTTTTATCCTCTGATTGGTCAAAATTTGGCAGGCGAGTTCATGCGGAAAATTTATGCAGCATCTTGAATCTTGTTTACTTTGACAGCTGAAGCTGACAGAGTTTTGTGTCAACTTAAAAGCTCATGTGATGTTTTAACTGTCTTTTTCCACTGGATGTACAAAATGAAATTCAGCTGCTATCAGAAGTCTTCTGTTATTCATGACTAGTTTGTTTATTGGGTTTTTGGTTGAGAAATACGTCGCCTGTCAAAGTCGGAAATCCGATTTCGGATGGCATCGTTGTCGTTTTCACCTTACTTGATCCGTTAGAGGGTTGCAAAGTCTGAAGCGATCCTGGCCTCACTTGACACTTCTCAGGAGCTGCATTTCGAATGGTAAGGCAGAGTAATTATTGTATTTGATGTTTGTTTTTCTGTATCTAATTTAATGAAGCCGAGTGTAGCTTATGCGGGTATTTAGTTTATGCACGTTTGTAAGATTTGAGACAATGATCTGACCGAGTATCAGGTTTCTTCAGAATGGAGTGGACAGATCTCCACGACTTAAATCTTTGTGAAGAGGTTTTAGTGGGTGAACCTTGGAAACATCCTTACCGTAGTAAGGAAAGAGGAGATTTATGGAACGACACAGCAGCCAATTTAAATGCCTTTGGTGGGTCATCTTAAGTTTAAGGTATCGGAGAGAAGTCTCAGAGACAGGCTGACGTTACTTCAACAAAAGTACAAAGCGAAAATGAGAATGGAAGAAGCTGCCTCTGGGATAGACTGTGAGAAAACAAAGCTAGACAAAGCGTCAGAAGAAATCATAGAAAAAGAGAAGGCGGCCACGGATGCGAGAAGCTTGCAAGAGGATAACAAATAAGCTGAAAAAGCAGTAGCGGAGGAGCACCGCAACCGAGCGGTTGAGCGTTTGGGTGAAACCAAGAACAGGAATGTTGGGAAACAAGACGAACAAGCCCAGACGGTGAAGAAAGGAAGAAGATCGACGTCGGAAGTGGTGCAATTTGTGAAAGAAAAGTCAGAAAGAGAGAGTGTACTGAGAAAGGAGGATTTGGAGTTGAGACGAAAGGAGCTGATTCAAAAGCAGGATATGATGAAAATGCTAGCACACTAAATATAACAGACAGTGCACTCAGAGAAAATGAAAATAAAACATCGCAATCACTGTACACGAATTGGTTCACTGGGCAAATGCCAAACGAAATCAAAAGGTCTTTAGAGGCTGTTTGAAACCTTGAACGCTCCGGATACTCCTGATTGCTGAAGGGAGAGTGTTTGACAGTGAGGAGCCAACACATGCGAAGGCCCTGTCCCCAAGGGTCTTGAACTTTGTTTCGGGACCTTTAATTCGCAGCTTATATTAGATGTTAAATTGTAGGAACCACTCTCCTTGAAAATTGCAAGCTTCTTTAGGTAGACAGGGGCAACACCAAAGAGGTGGACGGGTAGTCTGCTACACAGCCGTTTTTAGTGTCGCCACGCAACGCTCCTCGCCACAAACGGCTGCTGAGAATCGAACCACATTCCTTTCCCTTTGTGTTTGTGGTCTAACGAACAAACCAATCATGTATGATAATCTTGACAATACGTGAGCTGCAGGGCGCTAGGAAGCGAACAAGCTTCTCAATTTTCGACAAATTAATCTATTGTTCCTGAATTTGGACGAGCTTTGTGTCCGCAAGCAACGAAAAAGTTAATTGCAGGAAAGTGTGTTTTAATCGGTTAACAAATTAAGGTTACAAGTGAAAATTAGAGGTTTGATAGGACTACTAAGCTAGCTGATCCCACGGTTTTCCGTTTAAGCATTCCTTGACTGCACAGAGTTCTTCATCGATTGCTGAGGCTTCTTCCACTTCTCGCGTAGTCATAGGAAAGGGGGTCGCATTTATGGCTACAAATCTGACATATTCTTCGGCTTCAGTTGAGTGACTGCTGCTGGTTATTAGATTTGCCACTAGCCTTACGAGGGGGTCAGCCATGTTGCTCGGCCCGGGCTCATATTTGACCTTGAATTTGAATGGCTGCATTCGTAACACCCATCTTTCAATGCGTGCGCAGGGTTTTGACCTTGGGCCGTAAATAACTTCCAGCGGCATGTGATCTGTAACAAGATCAAATGGCACACCATACACATGGGGATGGAACTTTTTGCAGGCCCATACGAGTGCCAGCGCCTCTTTCTCTGTCTGCGAATATCTTCTTTCTGTGTCTGTCAGACTACGACTTGCATAGCAGATGACTCTCGGTCCATTATTCTGCTTTTGGGTCAGTACCGCTCCCAGTCCAACTGGGCTGGCATCGGCAATTACTTCAGTTGGGGCATCTTTGTCGAAGTACCCCAAAGTCTCAGCACAGGCCAACCACTCTTTTAGCTCCTGGAAGGCCTTCTTCTGTTCACCTCCGAACACGAAAGGGGTTCCTGACTTTGCCAGGCGACGTAAGGGCTCAGATACCGTTGCCAGGTCGGGTATGAAGCGGCCACAGTAGTTTACAAGCCCAAGAAAACTCCGGGTTTCTGATACCGTTCAAGGTTCTCGTGCCTCTTTCACGGCTTTCACCTTTTCTTCTGTGCGGCTGATTCCTTTCCCGGACAATACCATGCCAAAGAATGTGAGCTTATGCATGCAAAACTGACACTTTTCTTTTCTGTCCCCTTCATCCTCTCTTGGTGAAAACCGCAATTTCGAGTACAAAGACGATAAAGCAACAACGCGAATACTTAATTTTTATACGAAAACTATTGAAAATAAACATTTCATTCATTACCTCAAACGATTTCCGCAGACTTTGTCCGTTTTTTTTTATAATGCCAACATCTAAAGACAAGTATCAGTGTTTTCTTATTCTTGTCCAAAGTTTCAGTGCTTGTACATTTCAAGAATCTATACGTTGATTGTTTCCAATACAAACTTTCATCAGTTTTGTCATACATGTTCCTTTTAAATGGCCCAGACAAGAAGCCAAAACAAAACAGCAGCAAAACAAAACGATATTCACAGCAGCAAGACGCCAAGAGTGTTCGCCGACGAACCGCCGTCAGCCAAGGAATTTTCTTTTGGCGCGTTGTGACAGGGACATTGCGCTGATTGGCTAGATTGCATTGCCTATTGTATTTTCTGGCATTCCTCCAGGTAAGTTGTCGGAAGTTCCATATGGATAATATTATTTGCGAAATCGTTACACTTGTTTCTTTATTGTCACTTAACAAAAGCTTCAGGGATTTGCTGACAACCAAGTTGTCACGAACATTTTTGAGAGCCCTTGTGTGGAGTGTTAGTTCGCAAATTGTCCTAGTTTTGTGCGCGTCATTGGGCGATGACACTTACAACAGCTTCTTCCGACAGCAAGTTGTGTATAACTAGTGGGAGAAAAGGAGTTTGGATATCCAGTAGTCTAATATGTTGAAAATTAAGCCTCTTTGGTGTCGAGTAATTGTCGAATTAGGTCGAGGTAGGTCGAGGTAAGTCATTGATATGCAAAAGGGTAAAGTCTATGACGTCACCCATTGTTATAACCTGAGGAAAAAGTGTGTTCCTCCATACTAATGAGGCTCTTCCTCCATATATAATGAAGTGAATAGGTTTACTAATGAGCGTCTCTCTAATACAATAGGCGCAATAGGCTTGCCTAGACTTGCCCGGTGTCTTTTAACCCTGATTGGCTCATGGAGAATCTATTACGTCTACAAAATAAAAGCGCGGCTTCCGTTCAACATTTTATTCTTAAAAGTTCAGTTTGCTCTGAAAACAGTCGAATCGAGCGCTACACCTCTGTTGCCGATTGACGAAGTGGAAAAAGTCAAGCGTCAAAAGATAGCCAGTTTTATCGGTCATGTATTCCAACTGACTAATACAGCTTTGATTGACAAACTCATTCAACAAGAAAAGCTGCATCACTGCTATGGGCTGAAAACTCTTTATTTCAATTTTTTCTGACTATTGCAAAACCGTTTTCTTCTTTTCTATCTCGAGGAAATGAAAAACTATTAAAGTCGTGTCATTTTCACGCACCGTTAGTCAGTTAATTATGCGAGTTCACAAGACCAAAGTTGAATACAAATTAGTTCATCTCTATAGGAAAAACCCAAGGGAGCATCTTGACGTATTATTTAAATAACTTAACAAGGATCAATTGAAACTCGCGACTAATAATAATTGCTAGCAATTGAACCAGGCAAGAGATACGGTTTTAAAAACTTTATTAAAAGACAATTACAAAAAGAGTCAAATACACAGCGATTTGAAAGGAAAAGGAATGAAAATTAATCCTTTGACTGACTATTACAAATCCGCTTTTTCCATTCTATTTCGAAGAATAATGAATAATCTTTCCGTGTCTACACAATTTTCGTATGGCCTCTAAGGCAAGGGTTCGATTTTCTTTGTTTCTTGCGCTTTGTCTTGTTCTTTGTAGTCGGTCTTTTAGCTTTTGCTTTAAAAGAGGCTTCATTTCTCCGTGATCTTGACAGTTCGTACACCGTTTCTTGTGTCTGTACTGGATTGCGATAGTGATTTTTTTCCGGAATTATCCGCTTCACTTTCGTAAACGACGACTATAACTTTAGGTTGCAGTTTCTCCTCTTGTAAATACTGTCTTTGCTCTATGTGGTCTAACTGATGAACATCCGCGAGATGGTTAGCTTATCTGACAAGGTAATTCGCCCCACACGATGAAATCGGACAGTTTGTGCAAACTCTCTTGTAAATCATGTTGACAGTTCGATGACTGAACACAAATGACATCTTTTTCGCAAATAGTCAGGTTATATAGAGTGTCAGAAAGGCCATAACCAGGCCATTTTTAGTCCTGTGTCTTTGTTTTTTTTTTTCTCAACGCAATAGCTCTCAATATTGGAATCATCATCATCTTCACAAATTACAGTGCCTAATTAAAGAGTTCAGATGGTGAATTAGTAATTGGTATTTCAAATTTCAGATTTGTTATTTATTGTACCAGTTTACTATTATTGTTATTAATGATCGAGTAGCAAAAACCAACTAATAAGAGGAATGCACACAGAACAATGTGAAAGCTGCGAAGAACGCTAGAAAAGTCTGAAACAACAACAATGAGGGTCTCGGTAAATCAGCTTAACCTTGTTCCAAAGCGTATTATGCCCGGTGTTACTACCGCGTTTAGAATTGGCTGAGGTTTGACTTGGTGATAGTTGTATGTTCCTTTGAAGCTCCTTATGGTAGTACGATAATATTGAGTAAACACATAATATGAGTCACGCTAGAAGCACCATTCCCGAATCTCCAGTGTACTACTAAGTGTTGCCAAAACGCCACAATGCACAGGAAAATATTTATTTTCTTAAATCAAATGCTCCTTAACATGTTCACGCGCGTTCTATTGAAATAAATTGCATGCATCAGCGGCTTGCTTCATTCATTATCTGGGAAAAAAAGAAAAAAAAAAAAACCCGCGTGACCTATGGTACCTGCGCATACCAATTCAATAGATTTGTTCTAATTAATTATAACACACGCGTTGCATTGTTAACAGGCTTAACGAACTGGCTGACGTGGGGAAAATGAAATGCATGTTCACTTTTCCT
The DNA here is from genome assembly GCA_964035525.1 of Porites cylindrica. Lineage (NCBI taxonomy): Eukaryota > Metazoa > Cnidaria > Anthozoa > Scleractinia > Poritidae > Porites > Porites cylindrica. The sequence goes on from OZ037775.1 coordinate 30,007,566, forward strand.
TTGAGCACGATACAGCGCGAGACGATATTGGTTACAGAACATTATACAACTCAGCTGGTAACTAAGAATTGTAACGCTTATTACTTGATGGTTGAGGACTAGGTAAAAACATTTAATGATTCCTTTAATATAATGCACATGAAGTTCATTTATTCTCCTGCAGGAATTTGAGGAACAACGAGATCAAGGAGCTCCCGTCAGGGATATTTTCAAATCTCCTTGCCTTGCAAACACTGTAAGTGAACGAAGCACCATTTCTTTGTTTATTATTTTATATGACTGATCTCGAAGGATCCGAAGACCTCTTTTGGCACCTGTGGGTTGGTTGGAGTGGTGGGGAGGGTAGTCAGCAGTCGATTGATTTCCTATGATTTGACTTCGTTTTTCAGCTTTCTCTTTTTTAATCTTAAACACCTGACAGCTCCTCTTCCGCGTCCTCAGCGGAAGCTGCTAAGGTTGCAACCATATGACCCCACCAATCGTAACCCACCAGGCAAAGACATTGAAGTAGTTGATGCCGTGTCAAAATTATCAACAGAGAGTCATGAACCCATCCCCGAAATGAACGTCCAAACTCATGTGGTCTTCCCTCAGCTTGTAATAAAATGTTGCAAAAGATCAAAGAACAGAGCAAATTTGGAAGCCAAACTCGGTGCGATAAAAGAAATGATCAGCGAAGGTTGGCTCACCCACATCCAACAGCACCTAACACTCTTAAAGCCAAACTGGCCCTTCAGAGACCAGATAGCAAGCGAAGACAGAATATTCACCAAAAGCCCACCGAGTTATCATTCCTACGACTCTGCAGAAATATATTTTCGCCAAACTCCACAGACCACACAAAGTAACAAGGAGAATCAAGCTAAGAGCCAGCACCTCTACTGGAGACGGCTTGTACCATGACATAGAAGTTACCACAAAAGCATGCGGTAGCTGTGAGGAACTCCAGTACAGTAAACAAAAGGAACTTCTAATCCCCACAGAGATATCCCCAGGGCATGGCATACCATTGAAGCTGATCTTTTCACTCTCGATACAACTCTTCGCCCATATGCCCTAACGACCAGAACTGGTAGCGAGAGCTGAGACGCATCAGGGCCCACATACGAGAGACCCATCAGTGCTGTGACCGATCTAGTCGGCAAATAATGGAAGATTACAACGGATTCAACCTTGGACGATGGCTTTATTTCGCCTACACGACTCGTGGTTTCTAATCCTATAGTCAGGCGTTCCAATGCCTTACCGAGAGGGAGTCTGGGTCCTAATACACAACATCCCTCCCCATTTAGATAGAAACAATAACATTAAGCAGAAGTAGAACCAAAATAATAATTGGTCCAATAAACATAAACATGGACTAGCAACAATGTCAACAATGTCTCTGAGGATTCAGTGTCTCTAAAGTTGAAGTACAATAGTCTTTGAGATAACTTGGGGCCACTCTGCGTCTCTGGAACCTCCTAAGTGGAACTTAAGGCTCAACAACATTTGGTTCTGGTATCACCACACTCTGCTGCGGGGTCAGTTTATCCTGCTTGTGGGGCTGTCCGGTCACGACCACTTCCGGTATACTTGGTGTATCAACATGTGTATCACCATTCTCTAGCAGTTTCTTTACATGAGATGTATTGCGGGAGTATTGGGCTCCTCCTGGAGATTGCACTATCAAGCTGTTCCCATGCTTGTTTACCACAGTGTACGGCCTTGGTTTAAAACGGGTTGTGAGTTTGTTTTTCCTTTCTTGTTGCACTAGCACTTGATCTGCAGGAAGTACCTCTGAGTACCTCGCATTCCTTTGCATGTCAGCGTATATACGCTTTGCTCTTACTCTTCTGTTCATTGTCCCTATCACGCACTTCTTGTTCGACATGTACATCGCTTAGCGCAGGAAGCTTGGTGCGTATTTTCCGTCCGAAGAGCGACTCGGCAGGGCTTACACCAGTCGTTGAGTGAGGTAAGCTTCTGTACGCTGCAAGATAAACATTCAGCTCTTTCTTCGAGTTCTTCTTTTCAGCATGTGCGAGTTGGAGCCTTTTTAGAAGCAAGCTACTTTGGAGCTCAACTTCTCCATTTGCCTGGGGCCATTTTGCTGTTACCCTGTGGTGTCTGATTCCCTGCTGCTCCATGTACTCTGCAAACTCTGTTGCTACGAACTGTGGTCCATTGTCAGATGTCAAACTCTCAGGTAGACCGTGTCTTGCAAATATCTCCTCCAGACTCGTGATGACTTTAGAGGCAACTGTGGATCTCATGATGTCTATCTCGTAATAGCGACTATAGTAGTCAACGACGACCAGAATGGACTTACTAGTGGGGAGTGGTCCGAGCAAATCAATTGCCAAATCTCTCCATGGTCCAGTCGAGAATGCTGTGCTCCTGATAGGCTCTTATGGGCTGGGACGGCTGACTAACTGTTATCCATAGCAGATTTTGCAGTGTTTTTCAGCATCCTTTTCCATTCCGCGGCACCACACTTTACTGCGCAATTTCTGTTCAGTTCCAACGATACCCAGATGACCTTCGTGAGTGAGAGACAACACCCTGGGTCTGAGTTTCTTCGGGATAACGATTCTTGTCCCTCTTAGTCTCAATTGTCCGATTCTGCACAGTTCACTACTACATGGGAGGTATTTCTTGTAAGCTAGCTGATCCCACGGTTTTCCGTTTAAGCATTCCTTGACTGCACAGAGTTCTTCATCGATTGCTGAGGCTTCTTCCACTTCTCGTGTAGTCATAGGAAAGGGGGTCGCATTTATGGCTACAAATCTGGCATATTCTTCGGCTTCAGCTGAGTGACTGCTGCTGGTTATTAAATTGGCCACTAGCCTTACGAGGGGGTCAGCAATGTTGCTCGGCCCGGGCTCATATTTGACCTTGAATTTGAATGGCTGCATTCGTAACACCCATCTTTCAATGCGTGCGCAGGGTTTTGACCTTGGGCCGTTAATAACTTCCAGCGGCATGTGATCTGTAACAAGATCAAATGGTACACCATACACATGGGGATGGAACTTTTCGCAGGCCCATACGAGTGCCAGCGCCTCTTTCTCTGTCTGCGAATATCTTCTCTCGGTGTCTGTCAGACTACGACTTGCATAGCAGATGACTCTCGGTCCATTATTCTGCTTTTGGGTCAGTACCGCTCCCAGTCCAACTGGGCTGGCATCGGCAATTACTTCAGTTGGGGCATCTTTGTCGAAGTACCCCAAAGTCTCAGCACAGGCCAACCACTCTTTTAGCTCCTGGAAGGCCTTCTTCTGTTCACCTCCGAACACGAAAGGGGTTCCTGACTTTGCCAGGCGACGTAAGGGCTCAGATACCGTTGCCAGGTCGGGTATGAAGCGGCCACAGTAGTTTACAAGCCCAAGAAAACTCCGTGTTTCTGATACCGTTCAAGGTTCTCGTGCCTCTTTCACGGCTTTCACCTTTTCTTCTGTGCGGCTGATTCCTTTCCCGGACAATACCATGCCAAAGAATGTGAGCTTATGCATGCTAAACTGGCACTTTTCTTCTCTGTCTTCTTCATCCTCTCTTGGTGAAAACCGCAATTTCGAGTGCAAAGACGATAAAGCAACAACGCGAATACTTAATTTTTATACGAAAACTATTGAAAATAAACATTTCATTCATTACCTCAAACGATTTCCGCAGACTTTGTCCGTTTTTTTTTATAATGCCAACATCTAAAGACAAGTATCAGTGTTTTCTTATTCTTGTCCAAAGTTTCAGTGCTTGTACATTTCAAGAATCTATACGTTGATTGTTTCCAATACAAACTTTCATCAGTTTTGTCATACATGTTCCTTTTAAATGGCCCAGACAAGAAGCCAAAACAAAACGGCAGCAAAACAAAACGATATTCACAGCAACAAGAAGCCAAGAATGTTCGCCGACGAACCGCCGTCAGCCAAGGAATTTTCTTTTGGCGCGTTGTGACAGGGACGTTGCGCTGATTGGCTAGATTGCATTGCCTATTGTATTTTCTGGCATTTGACTGGCTCAGAGCAGCTGTCCTATTTTTCTTGAATTGGGCAGTTTGCCTATTTGTAAAGGAAAGCCCTATCTGAAACTATCCAAATTAATCCTTAATTAGACACTTTGTAAAAGGATAATAGCTTTACTGACAACATCGGATTAACTAAGAGCTATATAATTAAGGATATTTATTGGCGTGGGAGGGTCTCCGTCTAGCGCAAATGATAGTTTCTCGAAGCTTTACGTACAGTTCTTTCCAGATTGACAGAGAGTGAAGCCTTATAAGTTTGTATTTTTCATTTTTCGAGTTGTCACAAACAGCGAAGACTAAAGACAAGCGAAACGCAAGGGATAAATAATAACCAAATAAGTCGTTTTCCCCTGTGAAACTGGCAATTAGTTTTTGATCGGGGCGAAGGAGGCGCCTGTTGCTTGTTTCTTAGCTTCTCTTAAGCTTTAGGCTTTAAGTTGTCTTTGAAGATCTGCATACTTTATCAAGGTGGTCTACGAGTAACAGATAGCGCCCGCAACAGTTTCATGGCCTGCTTATTTGGCTGTCTTAAGAGCAATTTTGCCTCCACATCAAACGCATTGTGTTCGAAAGGGCTTGGGGCTTATGTGTCACGTGATTTTCCTGCTCTTCTACCTCCTGGTTGGCAGAGCCTACAATGACTTTTTATTGATGTTGTGGGCAGCCTCCTAGTACTTTGTTCGGAAGCGTTGTATTTCAAATGACAATGATGTTTCCCTTCGCGCTCGTCTTTGTAATGTTGACGAATTAGTTCTTTCAGGTCCTTTTTATGCGGACGTCAATGCATAGACGGCCACGCCTACCTTCCAAAAGTGAGTCTTTTATCACCGAATATATGGACTTTTTGGTGGTGCTTCAGAGCCGGGCTTCACAATCTGTGGTAGATTCGTTGTGTCTTTGTGTACAGTTGCTGAAGGCTAGTCGTGGAGGCATTACTTTGTTTTGGCCGACAAATCTTCGAGGCGCCGCTAATATAGTCATTAATGTTCTGGTGGTTAGTTTTACGACGATTGTAGTATCTAAAAAGTCTGGAACGTCATGTGGAAGATCAATGTGGGTTTCGGTTTTGTTTTCGACCTTATCTGCAAATCAGTGAACTGGAGGTTTGCTAGCATTCCTCCAGGTAAGTTGTCGGAAGTTCCATATGGATAATATTATTCGCGAAATCGTTACACTTGTTTCTTTATTGTCACTTAACAAAAGCTTCAGGGATTTGCTGACAACCAAGTTGTCACAAACATTTTTGAGAGCCCTTGTGTGGAGTGTTAGTTCGCAAATTGTCCTAGTTTTGTGCGCGTCATTGGGCGATGACACTTACAACAGCTTCTTCCGACAGCAAGTTGTGTATAACTAGTGGGAGAAAAGGAGTTTGGATATCCAGTAGTCTAATATGTTGAAAATTAAGCCTCTTTGGTGTCGAGTAATTGTCGAATTAGGTCGAGGTAGGTCGAGGTAAGTCATTGATATGCAAAAGGGTAAAGTCTATGACGTCACCCATTGTTATAACCTGAGGAAAAAGTGTGTTCCTCCATACTAATGAGGCTCTTCCTCCATATATAATGAAGTGAATAGGTTTACTAATGAGCGTCTCTCTAATACAATAGGCGCAATAGGCTTGCCTAGACTTGCCCGGTGTCTTTTAACCCTGATTGGCTCATGGAGAATCTATTACGTCTACAAAATAAAAGCGCGGCTTCCGTTCAACATTTTATTCTTAAAAGTTCAGTTTGCTCTGAAAACAGTCGAATCGAGCGCTACACCTCTGTTGCCGATTGACGAAGTGGAAAAAGTCAAGCGTCAAAAGATAGCCAGTTTTATCGGTCATGTATTCCAACTGACTAATACAGCTTTGATTGACAAACTCATTCAACAAGAAAAGCTGCATCACTGCTATGGGCTGAAAACTCTTTATTTCAATTTTTTCTGACTATTGCAAAACCGTTTTCTTCTTTTCTATCTCGAGGAAATGAAAAACTATTAAAGTCGTGTCATTTTCACGCACCGTTAGTCAGTTAATTATGCGAGTTCACAAGACCAAAGTTGAATACAAATTAGTTCATCTCTATAGGAAAAACCCAAGGGAGCATCTTGACGTATTATTTAAATAACTTAACAAGGATCAATTGAAACTCGCGACTAATAATAATTGCCAGCAATTGAACCAGGCAAAGAGATACGGTTTTAAAAACTTTATTAAAAAACAATTACAAAAAGAGTCAAATACACAGCGATTTGAAAGGAAAAGGAATGAAAATTAATCCTTTGACTGACTATTACAAATCCGCTTTTTCCATTCTATTTCGAAGAATAATGAATAATCTTTCCGTGTCTACACAATTTTCGTATGGCCTCTAAGGCAAGGGTTCGATTTTCTTTGTTTCTTGCGCTTTGTCTTGTTCTTTGTAGTCGGTCTTTTAGCTTTTGCTTTAAAAGAGGCTTCATTTCTCCGTGATCTTGACAGTTCGTACACCGTTTCTTGTGTCTGTACTGGATTGCGATAGTGATTTTTTTCCGGAATTATCCGCTTCACTTTCGTAAACGACGACTATAACTTTAGGTTGCAGTTTCTCCTCTTGTAAATACTGTCTTTGCTCTATGTGGTCTAACTGATGAACATCCGCGAGATGGTTAGCTTATCTGACAAGGTAATTCGCCCCACACGATGAAATCGGACAGTTTGTGCAACTCTCTTGTAAATCATGTTAACAGTTCGATGACTGAACACAAATGACATCTTTTTCGCAAATAGTCAGGTTATATAGAGTGTCAGAAAGGCCAAACACAAGCCAGAAAGGCCATAACCAGGCCATTTTTAGTCCTGTGTCTTTTTTTTTTCTCAACGCAATAGCTCTCAATATTGGAATCATCATCATCTTTTTTAAGTGTAATCACAAATTACAGTGCCTAATTAAAGAGTTTAGATGGTGAATTAGTAATTGGTATTTCAAATTTCAGATTTGTTATTTATTGTACCAGTTTACTATTATTGTTATTAATGATCGAGTAGCAAAAACCAACTAATAAGAGGAATGCACACAGAACAATGTGAAAGCTGCGAAGAACGCTAGAAAAGTCTGAAACAACAACAATGAGGGTCTCGGTAAATCAGCTTAACCTTGTCCCAAAGCGTATTATGCCCGGTGTTACTACCGCGTTTAGAATTGGCTGAGGTTTGACTTGGTGATAGTTGTATGTTCCTTTGAAGCTCCTTATGGTAGTACGATAATATTGAGTAAACACATAATATGAGTCACGCTAGAAGCACCATTCCCGAATCTCCAGTGTACTACTAAGTGTTGCCAAAACGCCACAATGCACAGGAAAATATTTATTTTCTTAAATCAAATGCTCCTTAACATGTTCACGCGCGTTCTATTGAAATAAATTGCATGCATCAGCGGCTTGCTACATTCATTATCTGGGAAAAAAAAGAAAAAAAAAAAACCCGCGTGACCTATGGTACCTGCGCATACCAATTCAATAGATTTGTTCTAATTAATTATAACACACGCGTTGCATTGTTAACAGGCTTAACGAACTGGCTGACGTGGGGAAAATGAAATGCATGTTCACTTTTCCTTTGAGCACGATACAGCGCGAGACGATATTGGTTACAGAACATTATACAACTCAGCTGGTAACTAAGAGTTGTAACGGTTATTACTTGATGGTTGAGGACTAGGTAAAAACATTTAATGATTCCTTTAATATAATGCACATGAAGTTCATTTATTCTCCTGCAGGAATTTGAGGAACAACGAGATCAAGGAGCTCCCGTCAGGGATATTTTCAAATCTCCTTGCCTTGCAAACACTGTAAGTGAACGAAGCACCATTTCTTTGTTTATTATTTTATATGACTGATCTCGAAGGATCCGAAGACCTCTTTTGGCACCTGTGGGTTGGTTGGAGTGGTGGGGAGGGTAGTCAGCAGTCGATTGATTTCCTATGATTTGACTTCGTTTTTCAGCTTTCTCTTTTTTAATCTTAAACACCTGACAGCTCCTCTTCCGCGTCCTCAGCGGAAGCTGCTAAGGTTGCAACCATATGACCCCACCAATCGTAACCCACCAGGCAAAGACATTGAAGTAGTTGATGCCGTGTCAAAATTATCAACAGAGAGTCATGAACCCATCCCCGAAATGAACGTCCAAACTCATGTGGTCTTCCCTCAGCTTGTAATAAAATGTTGCAAAAGATCAAAGAACAGAGCAAATTTGGAAGCCAAACTCGGTGCGATAAAAGAAATGATCAGCGAAGGTTGGCTCACCCACATCCAACAGCACCTAACACTCTTAAAGCCAAACTGGCCCTTCAGAGACCAGATAGCAAGCGAAGACAGAATATTCACCAAAAGCCCACCGAGTTATCATTCCTACGACTCTGCAGAAATATATTTTCGCCAAACTCCACAGACCACACAAAGTAACAAGGAGAATCAAGCTAAGAGCCAGCACCTCTACTGGAGACGGCTTGTACCATGACATAGAAGTTACCACAAAAGCATGCGGTAGCTGTGAGGAACTCCAGTACAGTAAACAAAAGGAACTTCTAATCCCCACAGAGATATCCCCAGGGCATGGCATACCATTGAAGCTGATCTTTTCACTCTCGATACAACTCTTCGCCCATATGCCCTAACGACCAGAACTGGTAGCGAGAGCTGAGACGCATCAGGGCCCACATACGAGAGACCCATCAGTGCTGTGACCGATCTAGTCGGCAAATAATGGAAGATTACAACGGATTCAACCTTGGACGATGGCTTTATTTCGCCTACACGACTCGTGGTTTCTAATCCTATAGTCAGGCGTTCCAATGCCTTACCGAGAGGGAGTCTGGGTCCTAATACACAACATCCCTCCCCATTTAGATAGAAACAATAACATTAAGCAGAAGTAGAACCAAAATAATAATTGGTCCAATAAACATAAACATGGACTAGCAACAATGTCAACAATGTCTCTGAGGATTCAGTGTCTCTAAAGTTGAAGTACAATAGTCTTTGAGATAACTTGGGGCCACTCTGCGTCTCTGGAACCTCCTAAGTGGAACTTAAGGCTCAACAACATTTGGTTCTGGTATCACCACACTCTGCTGCGGGGTCAGTTTATCCTGCTTGTGGGGCTGTCCGGTCACGACCACTTCCGGTATACTTGGTGTATCAACATGTGTATCACCATTCTCTAGCAGTTTCTTTACATGAGATGTATTGCGGGAGTATTGGGCTCCTCCTGGAGATTGCACTATCAAGCTGTTCCCATGCTTGTTTACCACAGTGTACGGCCTTGGTTTAAAACGGGTTGTGAGCTTGTTTTTCCTTTCTTGTTGCACTAGCACTTGATCTGCAGGAAGTACCTCTGAGTACCTCGCATTCCTTTGCATGTCAGCGTATATACGCTTTGCTCTTACTCTTCTGTTCATTGTCCCTATCACGCACTTCTTGTTCGACATGTACATCGCTTAGCGCAGGAAGCTTGGTGCGTATTTTCCGTCCGAAGAGCGACTCGGCAGGGCTTACACCAGTCGTTGAGTGAGGTAAGCTTCTGTACGCTGCAAGATAAACATTCAGCTCTTTCTTCGAGTTCTTCTTTTCAGCATGTGCGAGTTGGAGCCTTTTTAGAAGCAAGCTACTTTGGAGCTCAACTTCTCCATTTGCCTGGGGCCATTTTGCTGTTACCCTGTGGTGTCTGATTCCCTGCTGCTCCATGTACTCTGCAAACTCTGTTGCTACGAACTGTGGTCCATTGTCAGATGTCAAACTCTCAGGTAGACCGTGTCTTGCAAATATCTCCTCCAGACTCGTGATGACTTTAGAGGCAACTGTGGATCTCATGATGTCTATCTCGTAATAGCGACTATAGTAGTCAACGACGACCAGAATGGACTCACCAGTGGGGAGTGGTCCGAGCAAATCAATTGCCAAATCTCTCCATGGTCCAGTCGAGAATGCTGTGCTCCTGATAGGCTCTTATGGGCTGGGACGGCTGACTAACTGTTATCCATAGCAGATTTTGCAGTGTTTTTCAGCATCCTTTTCCATTCCGCGGCACCACACTTTACTGCGCAATTTCTGTTCAGTTCCAACGATACCCAGATGACCTTCGTGAGTGAGAGACAACACCCTGGGTCTGAGTTTCTTCGGGATAACGATTCTTGTCCCTCTTAGTCTCAATTGTCCGATTCTGCACAGTTCACTACTACATGGGAGGTATTTCTTGTAAGCTAGCTGATCCCACGGTTTTCCGTTTAAGCATTCCTTGACTGCACAGAGTTCTTCATCGATTGCTGAGGCTTCTTCCACTTCTCGTGTAGTCATAGGAAAGGGGGTCGCATTTATGGCTACAAATCTGGCATATTCTTCGGCTTCAGCTGAGTGACTGCTGCTGGTTATAAATTGGCCACTAGCCTTACGAGGGGGTCAGCAATGTTGCTCGGCCCGGGCTCATATTTGACCTTGAATTTGAATGGCTGCATTCGTAACACCCATCTTTCAATGCGTGCGCAGGGTTTTGACCTTGGGCCGTTAATAACTTCCAGCGGCATGTGATCTGTAACAAGATCAAATGGCACACCATACACATGGGGATGGAACTTTTCGCAGGCCCATACGAGTGCCAGCGCCTCTTTCTCTGTCTGCGAATATCTTCTCTCGGTGTCTGTCAGACTACGACTTGCATAGCAGATGACTCTCGGTCCATTATTCTGCTTTTGGGTCAGTACCGCTCCCAGTCCAACTGGGCTGGCATCGGCAATTGCTTCAGTTGGGGCATCTTTGTCGAAGTACCCCAAAGTCTCAGCACAGGCCAACCACTCTTTTAGATCCTGTAAGGCTTTCTTCTGTTTACCTCCGAACACGAAAGGGGTTCCTGACTTTGCCAGGCGACGTAAGGGCTCAGATACCGTTGCCAGGTCGGGTATGAAGCGGCCACAGTAGTTTACAAGCCCAAGAAAACTTCGGGTTTCTGATACCGTTCGAGGTTCTCGTGCCTCTTTCACGGCTTTCACCTTTTCTTCTGTGCAGCTGATTCCTTTCCCGGACAATACCATGCCAAAGAATGTGAGCTTATCCATGCTAAACTGGCACTTTTCTGCATTGAGGGTCATTCCATGTTCCTTTAATCTCACGATGACTTTTTCCAACCGCAAATCGTGGTCTTTCTGGTCTTAACCATTTACGATGATGTCATCTGAAATGTTCTCTTGCTCTTCTATACCCGCAAGTGTCGTCTGAATCTCGTACTGGTACTGTTCGGAAGCAGAGTTAACACCAAACAATAGTCTCTTGTATCTGAACAGACCGCAGTGGGTAGCAAACGTTGTAATCTCTCGGGATCCTGGGGAAAGTTCAAGCTGGTGGTATCCCTACTTAAGGTCAAGTTTGGAGAATATCTTCCTGCTACTTATGCTCTGAGTAATCTCATCAACAGTATGTCAATGCAAAGACGGATGTCACCCCCAGACTTTGGGACAACAACAACTGGGTTAACCCATGGTGTGAGCCCTTGTGCAGGTTCAATAATGTCTAGTTCAATGAGTTGTTTAATCTTTTCTTCCAACTTTGATCTCATGCTCAACGGAGTCCTCCGCATCGGCTGTGCTACTGGCGTCACACTGGGGTCGATGTGGAGCTGTACTGCTCGGTCTTTCAACTTTCCAACGCCGCTGAAAACATTTGGGTACTTCTGTTGCAGGATCCCACCAATGGTCTTTGGGTCTGCACTTACTGCAGCGATGCCAATCCCTATTTTTAGTACGTCTAGACTAGTTGCAGTGTCCTTCCCCAGATGGGGGTCTCCTTCACCATTGATCACACAAAACTTGGCACTGGCAGTGTTGCTTCCTGCAGAGACTTCACAGGAGAATGTTCCTGTCACATCAAGTGGTGTCTGGGATGCGTAGGCATAGAGTTTCCTACTCGAGCGAGCTGATTCACACTTCACTTTTATTTTTCTTCAACCACTCCCATGTTTCCTTGTCAATGATGTTAGTGCTTGCTCCAGAATCTATGATCATGTTCAGCTTACAACCTCCAACGGTTACTTCAATTTTCTCCTCATTGCTGCCTCCTACCGTAAAAGCATACACTGGTTCCTCTTCTTCGTTGTGGCAACCAACCATATTTGCAGCACCTCCCTTAGGGTTCCTGCGGCCTTTGGTTTGTTTTTCCTTTTCTTCACCTTTCTGCTTTGTCCTGCACTGCTCTTGGAAATGTCCTTCGAGCCCACATCGATGACAGAATTGACCTCTTGCTGGACAGTTAGAATCTCGACCGAAATGTCCGGTTCTACCACATCGGTAACAAGTTTTCTCACGGCCGGTTTTGGTACCTCATGATTGATTTCTCTTGCCATGGCCTCTCTTTTTTCCTCTATGCGGTTTACACTAGCTGAATTCTCTCCCTTTTCCTCTATGCTCATCGCAGCAAGCTGTGCGTCGCTTTTTGCGCAGTTCTCGGCGAGTTCAAGCGCTCTAGCTAAAGTGAGGCCTTGACATTCTTCCAGGAGTTTTCGTTTCATGTACGTGCTGGTGCACTTGAAGAGGACTTCATCACGAATTTGGTTATCTGTGTCTTCGCCATAGTCACAATCTTTCGATGCTTGTCTGAGTCTGGTTGCAAAATGTCGCATTGTTTCCGCTGGTGCTTGAATTAGCTGTCTGAAAGAGTGTCTAGCATACTTAGTGTCGACTTTGGGAGCAAGGTATGCGTTCAGGGCATCGACCGCTTTCCTTTAATCTTTCACATCTCCCGTGTTCGGCAGGGTAAGGAAAATATCTTCAACATCGGGTCCTGCGAGATGGAGCATTAGTGCACGTCTCCTCTGCCTGTTGCTCGCGTTGTCTTCATTTAGAATTAAGCCTTTGCCGTCTGCAAATAGTTCGAATGCTGTCAGCCACCGCTTCCATCGCAAGCCAAGCGTGTTTTGGTCCCTATGACAGTCGAATGTTTTGATATGGTTTCGTTCATTATCGTCTATGTTTCTCGCGAACGTTTCGTCTCGCTGACTCTGGTCTTGTTTTACCCTCATCGCCAATGTTGTGACCTATCTAGTCGGCAAATAATGGAAGATTACAACGGATTCAACCTTGGACGATGGCTTTATTTCGCCTACACGACTCGTGCTTTCTAATCCTATAGTCAGGCGTTCCAATGTCTTACCGACAGGGAGTCTGGGTCCTAACACACAACAATCAGGACAACAAAGTAGTGGAACCCAACCGGAATGAGCAGTTGTTGTCTCAAAGCTCCCCTAGTTTAATTTCACCCTCCAGTTCAAACTATTTGAGGAATGAATCCTCATCATCGCCAAAATGAGAAGTTAAGAAGGTAAAAGGTTGAAAATACTTGAAAATAGCTATTTGGTACAAAAGAATGGATATTAAAAATTTTGCCAAAAAAGTGCCTTAAAACGTCCTTGTAACAAAAACAAAATGTTCGCGATTTAAATTGATTTTCAAGAATATATGTTTTGTAAAGTTTCTTTCATTTGTCATGTTCATAAGATTGTGGTCCAGACAGTACCATAGACAAGTCGCACTCGCATGGAATCTTCGAAAACTAGCGTTTGACCGACATTACGGTACAACGAAAAGATTATTGAAAGATTGAGTGCTATAGCTATGATAATTTTTTTTACTTGAGTTATATAATTTGTTGAATAATCTAGACATTCTTTGTTTAGAGTTTTGAACATCATGTACAGTGTTTTCTCTCGTATTATACGGTCACTCGGTAGCCACTGTAGTTTCTGGAACATTTGTACTGAATTATCCAATAACCTAACTTCTAACATTAATCTTCTGTGGCGTTTTTGTACTATAAGTATTCTCAACAGCTGGTCGTTAGGGGCCTAAACCTTAACCGAGCAACAGTATTCAATGATAAACTTCACGAGTGCATCGAATAGCAATTTTTCTCAGTGGAGATTGAGGTAGCCCTTGGCTCTTTTAGGTAACTAAATTATGGATTTCAGGTTCCCAGTTAAGAATTCAATGTGGCTGTGATGATCTTAATCCTCGGACGTACAAGTGGTTGGGGGTAGGGGGGTGGCTGCCACCCTCCCCTCTGAGTTTTCTTTTTAAATTTTTCTTAGACGATAAAACATCAGAACATGAAGTTTTCAGGAGCTGTTCTTTCATCCCTCGTGCACATTTTGAGACAAGTTTAGTGATGGTCATTTACTATGGCTACGAGATATGACATCATAAGTAACAGGTGTTCAAGCCATTTTTTGAGTGAAAATGCAAAGTGATTATTTATGTCTTATTTTACATGTCAAGCACAAAAAAATAGTATTTATTGCGGTTTTAACCTGATTTCTACTTCTTGGTAAATTTCAAGATGGCGACAATTTTTGGTGAGGTCACAGGCCTCCAGCAGCACTATCCTTGATTTATTTTGTGGTACAAGTCGAGCTCAAATGCAGGACAGCTGGCGAAGGGGAATTTGATAACGCTGAGCAACCTTATTAGGGAAAGTTCCTTTTGCTTTCCGGTAAAGTACTTCCACGACTTTAGGTCTTTCTCAAGCCCAAAGTCTTTTCGTGCAGGCCATAATAAGCAATTAATAGTTTAGGCTGAGTATGGTAATAATAGTGATAACAATAATGATAATTTGTTATAGTTTATAATTTATATATCGCACAAAAAATACTTAAGATGTTACATTGAAAATATAAGAATCAAGTGCAAAATACCGCTGTATCCAAGTAAAGAAAAATAATAATAATAAACTTCTGAAATCTCTTTTAAAACATTTATACAAGTAATTTAAGTTAAAAAAATTCTAAGTCTAATATCTATACAGCTAGGTTGTACTTAAAAACTTATCTCTTTAAAGAGCTATTTTTGAAACGTTCAGTATTTACACTAGGTGTTTTAATGGATCTATTCTGTCTAAGTCGCTCTAATAAGACCTTATATCTGAAAAGGAGACTACTTGATGGATGGTCGCGATTATAAGAATTATAAGATAGCGTTTAATACATTGAAAAAAATACAATCAAATCGATTTCTCCAAACTTGAGTCACCTTAACAGCACTTTTTCCGCCTCTCCAGTTTTTGACGAAGTGTTAACAAACCAATACAATGAACAAGAAACTGTTCATGTTCTTAAATCAAATGATCCTTGACTTGTCCGCGTGTGAATTGTTTCTTTTATTTAGTATCTGGAAAAACGAAAGCGCCTTACCTATGGCACCTGCGCCTGCCAACTCAACAAACACCTTCTAAACAATCACAGCAAAGGCCGCGAGAGAAGCTAACTTATAATTTTGTCGCGCGAGGATCGCAAGCGGAGTGCGATTTTGCTCTTTTCATAAATCTTTGTTTCCATAGGTTTGGCATACGGAGTTGCCTCGCAACAATGTTGCGACTAAGCTCCAATTGACGTCATTCCGTCGACGTCGCGTCTAGGGGCATTTTTAAATTCAGCGTGAACAACGAAGAAGGCGACAACAAGAACCCGTAGAGATGAAAGGCGGATAATATGGTTATTCATCCCCTGTGAAAAGAAACAATTTTTACTGTTGCGGAATCGTTAACGATTCTCCTGATTAAAAATGCAGAGAATTACGAGCTGTACAACACTGTCAGAAAGAGGCCTCGCGACGGCTTTGCAAGACATTTTTAATATTAAATGTCGCTTTGTCGGCCATATGTTTTTCAAATGAGAAGAAATGAGTTAAAGTGCAGCTTTTACTGTCAAACCCCCGAGTATTTTCCTCGAATATATTCTTAGTAGATACAGCTCTACCAGCTTCAAACAGCGTTTATCGGTAGAATTTAATGGGCAAAAACGTTAAAGATGATTAACTTAAGCTACACAGTTAACACTTGGCGTCCTGGCGCAATAGGTAAAGCGATGACCTTACACTGCACGATATAGGACGAGACCACAACGGTTACAGTAAATTATCCAACTTAACTGATTACTGAGTTGCAAAATTTATTCCTTTATAGTTGATAGTCTATAAAGACTAGGTAAAAACATTCCACGATTTCCGTTTATCTGATCGAGAGTAACTTTATTTATTTACCTACAGAGATTTGGAAAACAACGACATCAAGGTGCTCCCGTCAGGGATATTTTCAAATCTCCTTTCCTTGCAAACACTGTAAGTGAACGAAGCAATATTTCATTATTCTTTTATATGACTGATCTCGAAGGATCTTAAAACCTCTTTTGGCACCTGCGAGTTGGGGACATTACGATGTCTTGTCCAGCATATAGCGCCCACCTCCTACTTCAGGTCGTGTTCGTAAAGAAGTCGCGTTATAGTTTTTTCTCTTGAGTTTAGTTAAACGTTTTTAAAAGCAAAAAAGTACCGTTCACTTTGTTTGAAAGGTCACGGAAAAGAGGCTGTCCCGTAAATGGTCAACAAAAAAGTGCTAGTCGTTTAGCAATATTACGCTGCAAAACTATTTGGAAAGTGAAGTTGTCAGTGAAGTGAAATAACGGTTTAACAGCCTTGTTTTACCGCCTCAAGCAGAACGGAAGGTTGACGCTCCCTCTGAACGCCGAAGACCTCAATGGAGCTATAGCTGTATTCGGATTGAACATCATGTCGTTCTCACCCCAGAAGAGATCCTACTAATCCTGACGGATGCTAAAGTATTTGTTATAGTGGAGGCAAAGTGCGTATACCGAAACGTGGCCCTGGGTAAAGAGTCTATTAACCTTAATTAACCTTTCGGAGATGCAGATTCAGGCGCATGCCCTTTAGCCTCAAAATAGTTCACGACGTCTTCCAGACTAACATGGACCAGAAATTTGAGGATGTAAAGGCGGCGTAGGAATGGCAGATGAAATTGTAGTTTTCGGGAAGATCAACGAGGAGCACAACCGCAACATGCACGCGATGCAAAAACAATTCTTAGACACCGTGCTAAAGCTAAACCCGACAATTGCTTTGTGAGACCAGAGATGATCAAATTCTATGAAGTAATGTGTGGTCAAGATGGTATCCAGCCAGACCCAATCAAAATCTCAGCTTTGAAGCAGATGCCTCCCCCTACAAACCACCAGGAACTGCAAATCTTCCTAGGGGATAGAAAACTACATGGGCCCAATTATTCCAAAACTTAAGACCACTGACAGCTCTCGGCTGCGAGGAGTTCCACACCTACTCGTACGGCCAAAGCTGTACCGTCTACACTGACCACAAGCCCCTTGAAAGCATCTACCTGAAACAGCGCCTACCACCTAATTCAGGTCGTATGGGTAAAGAAAACCGCATTAGAGTTCTTTTTCCTTGAGTTGGGTTAAACGATTATTAAAGCAAAAACATAAAGCTCACTTTGCTTGAAACGTCACGGAAAAGAGGCTGTCCCTTAAATGGGCAACCAAAAAAGGTTTCTTAGCAACATTATGCTGCAAAACGAGTTGGAAAGTGAAGCTGCGAGTTTTATCACCCACTTTCAAACTTGTCTTGCAACAAGCCAGTTGGGTGAAAACTAACTTCTGATTGGATCATTTTACACGGGAATCACGCCATACACGGGACTTACGTACTTAACTCGCTGCAAAACTTTGCAAGGGCCGATAAAAAGGGAAAACAGTAGAACTACTCGTTAATCAATTATTTTGCAACTGCAACGACCTCATTTTTTGCAAGACAGGTCTAATTCGTGGGTGGTGAAACGTGCAACACCGTTATTGAACTCGTTTTGCAGCAATTAATGTTGCAAATCAAGTTGCACATTTTTCATTCCCCGTTTTACCGTATCTTTACACATTTGATTTGTGTAAATCAGATAAAAAGAACACGATTTTGTGGAACAACAATATCAATAAGCTTCCGCCTGCGATATTTTCAAATCTGTCATCGTTACGCTACTTGTAAGTAAATTGTACATTTCTTTGTCTAGGTTATTACTTTATATGAATCTCTTAAAAGGATCTGAAGACCTTTCATGGTACGTGGGACATTGGGGAGACGAGAGAGGACTGATTTTCCTCAGTGTGCCTTTGTCTTTACCCTGTTTTTTTTCTACGCATCCTTGATGGCCGAAAACTGCGATTTCACACACCCAGACGCCCAAGGTCAGAGAATAACTAATAAGTAAAGGGTCCTCTCTAACACAAGATGAAGCGGTAAAGATTTCTTGATTCTTAAAAACATCTCAAGCACAACTGTCTTCCATGGCGGGCAGTAGCACTAACGATTGTGAGGAAATCGTTCACGTAGTTCTAAACCAAAATACGAGAAAATGACCACAGCGTAACCAACCGAAAAATTATCAACTTGTGTAGGAACACGGATGAGCAGAAACTTCGGCTGCACTCGTAGTTCACCTTCTAACTGCCCAGCAGGTGATCAAGTATGTCTGTCCCGCAAGAAGTCAAATCATTTTGCAGACGCCTACAGATCAAAAGCCTAAAGACAACGTTTTCAGTCTATAGGACAAGCCAGAAGCCGAGCCTCAAGCTTTTCAGGTATGGAGATGATCATCTAGGTGATGAAGCATTTGTCTCAGTTAATTTAAGCCTGCAACAGGACGCTCATAAGAACATCTTCAAACTGGACACCGGTGCACAGGGAAACACATTCCCATTGAGGTTCTATCGTGAAATGTGCCCGCAGAACCTGGCACGTCGGGGCCAAACCACTCCCGAAATTTTTGGGCGCTGGTTTGGCCTCTACGTGTAGATGATCATGATCTCAATTCTGGTTCCTTATTACACTCGGATATTACCCTCACTGTCTACGGCGGCTCACAGATCACGCATCGCGGTACCTTGGTATCCTTCTTTCTATGTCACAGAAATTCCCGGCCCAGCCATCATAGGTCTCCAGTCTTCCACTGACTTGAAGCTTTTCATATGCCACTTTACTACTCACGAAAACGCGATCACACCCTACACCGATAGAGCTTGCAAGAAGTAACCCATGAAAAAGACAAATAGTACATGATCAGTCAGTATGCCGAATGCTTCAACGCTTTGGAAAGGTTCTAAGGCGAATACCACATAGTAATTGAACCAAGTTTAACCCCAATTCTGGATCCCACGAGGCGTGTGACAATCAGCCTCAAAGATGACATCAAAAAGGAACTAGACAAGAAATGTCATTATAGCGAAGATCGAAAAAAGTGAATTGACACAATGGTTGAACAGCTTTGTTTACCGCCGGAAAAGGAACGGAAGGTTGAGGCTCCACCTGAACGCCAAAGACCTCAATGCAGCTATTCAGATTGAACATCATGTCGCTCTCACCCAAGAAGAGATCCTACTAAATCTGAACGATGCTAAAGTATTTTCTATAAGGGAGAAAAAATGCGGATACCGAAACGTGGTCCCGGGAAGAGTGTACTACCCTCACTACATTTAGGATATACAGGCTCAGGCGCATGCCCTTTAGCCTCAAAGTAGCTCTAGACGTCTTCCAGACTAAGCGGGACCATACCTTTGAAGTATGTAAAGGCGTCGTAGGAATTGCAGATGAAATTGCAGTTTTCGGGAAGATCAACGAGGAGCACGACCGCAACATGCACGCAACAGCTCTATCAAGGTCATTTGTCCCGGCTCCGTTTGCGTGAAAAGCGTTCTGCGGTCAGGGCAAAGCGGTAGTAACTTTTCGAGCCCGTTGGCAAATTTTAAAATCAAAACCTGGTGAACAGTAGCACAGCTCTCAGCTCTGAAACCAGTTAATTTTGCTGTTTGGCTGTCTTATGGGCAATTTTGCCTCCACATCATACGCATTGTGTTCGAAAGGGCTTGGGGCTTATGTGTCACGTGATTTTCCTGCTCTTCTACCTCCTGGTTGGCAGAGCCTACAATGACTTTTTATTGATGTTGTGGGCAGCCTCCTAGTACTTTGTTCGGAAGCGTTGTATTTCAAATGACAATGATATTTCCCTTCGCGCTCGTCTTTGTAGTGTTGACGAATTAGTTCTTTCAGGTCCTTTTGTGCGGAGGTCAATGCACAGACGTTCACGCCTACCTTCCAAAAGTGATTCTTTTATCACCGAATATTTGGACCTTTTGGTGGTGCTTCAGAGCCGGGCTTCACAATCTGTGATAGATTCGTTGTGTCTTTGTGTACAGTTGCTGAAGGCTAGTCGTTTTGGCCGACAAATCTTCGAGGCACCGCTAATATAGTCAGTGTTGTTTTGGTGGTTAGCTTTACGACGATTGTAGTATCTAAAAAGTCTGGAACGTCATCTGGAAGATCAATGTGGGTTTTTTCAAGGGAGCATCTTGACGTATTAGTATATAAACAATTTTAAATAACTTATAACAAGGACCAATTGAAACGCGCGACGAATAATAATTGCTAGCAATAGAACCAGGCAAGAGACACCGTTTTAATAACTTTATTAAAAACAATGACAAAAAGAGTCAAATGTACAGCCATTTGACAGGAAAAGGAATTAAAATTAATCCTTTGACTGACTATTACAAATCCGTTTTTTCCATTCTATTTCGGGGAATAATAAATAATCCTTCCGTGTCTACACAATTTTCTCTAAGCCAAGAGTTCGACTTTCTTTGTTTCTTGCGCTTTGTCTTGTTCTTTGTAGTCGGTCTTTTAGCTTTTGCTTTAAAAGAGGGTTCATTTCTCCGTGGTCTTTACAGTTCGTTCACGGTTTCTCGTGTCTGTACTGGATTGCGATAGTGATTTTTTCCGGAATTATCCTCTTCACTTTCGTAAAAGACGACTTTAACTTTAGGTTGCAGTTTCGCCTCTTGTAAATACTGTCTTCGCTGTATGTGGTCTAACTGATGAACATCTGCGAGATGGTTAGCTTATCTGACAAGGTACTTCGCCCCACACGATGAAATCGCACAGTTTCAACAAACTCTCTTGGAAATCATGTTGACAATTCGATGATTAAACACAAATGACATCTTTTTCGCAAATAGTCAGGTTATATAGAGTGTCAAAAAGGCCAAACACAGGCCAGAAAGGCCATAACCAGGCCTGAAAGGCCAAAACCAGGCCAAAAGGGACAAAAGGAGACAAACGGGCCATTTTTAGTCATGTGTCTTTGTTTTTTTTCTCATCCACATGCGTGGGTGTTTCGCGTCGATGGTCACGCAATAGCTCTCAATATTGAAATTATCATCATCATTTTTAAGTGTAATCACAAATTACAGTGTCTAATTAAAAAGTTTAGATCGTGAATTAGTAATTGGTATTTCAAATTTCAGATTTGTTATTTATTGTACCAGTTTACTATTATTGTTATTAATGATCAATTAGCAAAAACCAACCAATAAGAGAAATGCACACAGAGCAATGTGAAAGCTGGAAAGAACGCTATAAAAGTCTTAAACAACAACAATGACGGTCTTGGTAAATAAGCTTAACCTTGTCCCAAAGCGTATTATGCCCTGTGTTACTATCGCGTTTAGAATTGGCTGAGGTTTGACTTCGTGATAGTTGTATGTCCCTGTGAAGCTCCTTATGGTAGTACGATAATATTGAGTAAACACAGTAGAAAGTAACAACTACATTGATGTCTACACAATATGAGTCACGCTGAAAGCACGGGGGGGGGGGGGGGGGGGAACTCCGCATATGAAGGTGGTTCGGATGCTCGTCGGAAATTTTGAATAAAACCCGTAAACGAGACCGATCTGGGCGTGGCCCAAGCGTTTTTGACCCCTAAAAGAGACCATGTTAAAACACAGACAAATGAAAAAAACTATGAATTTTAATAATGGCAAAGACATTATCATCAAACACTTTTACCCATATGTAGTTTTTAAAAGCATCGTCATAAATCGTCAGTCCACCATACTCGCTTCTTGCATCTTTGTGAAATAGCAAACTTGAAAATGTTAAAAAGAACTGTAACTGCAAAATATCATTAAACAATATATACATCATACGTTAAATACTCTGATGGCTGAAATGGAAGCAGCTCGAAGCGAATTAAAGGAAGAACTATTAAAACTCGGTATTAGGGCAAGAATAAAATAACACGCTTGTGAATATTTTTAACCGTGATCAATTAATCCTTTTTTGTCAGCAGCCGAGTTTCGTATCACACTCCTGTAAAACAATGGACAAAGACGTCTTCTTTAGGTATTGATGTTATAGAAAACTTGGATTATATGAATGGAGTAAATAAAACGAATTAAAAATATACATATCAAATATATGTTTTTATATTTTTTCGCGTGCAACCCTAAACGAGACCTTCAAGGCTAAATATGATGGCGTTTTTCCCAGAACACCCTAAGTGAGACCAAAATCCGAAATTTACAGTCCTAAGCGAGACGACGAGCATCCGTGCCAGCTTGATATATGCGGAGTCCCCCCCCCCCCCCCCCCCCCGGGGAGGAGCACTATTCCCGAATCTCCCTTGTACCACTAATAGTCCATGGGCCAGGACCTCAAATTTGATGATTTGGTACCAAAAAGAGGGACAAAGAGTGGCTTATATTTTTTAGACTACGAGCAGTCTCTCTTTTTTCTGTAGTCCGTCGAGCAAAACGCGAGACACGCAAATGGCCACGCGGGTGACTGATAGCGCGAGATGGGAGAGGCAAGAAAAAAGAGAGACTACCCGCAAAGCCAGAGAGAATGGTCTTTCACGGTCTAGTGATTTTTTGGCGTCAAAACTGAAGTGTTGACAGGCCAGGCACGTGAAACGTGACTTTAGAGTTTGCTTGAACAACAGAGGTTTTTCTACTTTTCTTTTTAAAGCGCAGCTTATGCAGTGCATAGAGTTAAAGTCGATTCTAAGCTAATTGACCGGGCAAATCTTAATTTTGGCCGCTGGTCTCACATTTAGAGGTCATGAAGCTGGTCTATTTCTCCTTTATTAACAATTCATTTCCTGTGCGTTACGTTTTGAATGAGAGACCCGTGGCCTAGTTCTTGCTTGCAGGATGTTGAATTTTCACGGGACAGTGTTCTACATATCCTAATTGTAGCTTAACTAAAGCTAAGCCATCGCTGCAAGTCACTTAAGATCATTCTTTGGGCGCCGATTTGTTTTTTTGTTTTTTTCCTTTCTTTCTTGAGAATCTTTGTTCTATAGCGCGATGTCCTGTAGTGCATCCGTTGGTAATTACTATTGTTTAAGCTTTACAAAAATAAACAGTCTAAGAGTCTTCCAGTCTTTGCTTCTTTCTGTTTTAAGTTCTAAAGTAAGACTACCGTTTTGGAACTAAAGTGTTCCTTGACAGTGAAGAGACACGTCACGTACCCGGAGAGATGAGACCTTCTTATGTTTCTCTTTGCTCCGTATCTAATGTTTTTTTTTTTTCGAGAAACGTGACAAACTTTCTTGCAGTGCTTCAGCCATCATCAACTTGTGAATGGTTTCGATTGTTGACAGTTTGTTGTCAACGCTTCACAAATCAGCCAATCGTATTTTGCGTTGTGAGGCCAACGCTTAATTCATTGGCTCTGGCTAAGCGGGCAGTCTCTCTTTTTTCTTCTCGGGCTGCCGCCCTCGTTTCGCGCGTCTCCCAGCTTCGCCGCTCCCGCGCGCGTGCATTGCTCTCACTAAATCTGAAGAGAAAGAGAGACTGCTCGCAGTCTAATATTTTTAAAAACTACGACTCCTCTAGTTTATTTTAATGTATGATAACCACGTCAAATGAGTAGTTTTATAGGGTTTAATCACGTGATGAAATGACGTCACTCGGCTTTCTACAATGTCAAATAAATGTACATACAGAAGTTTTTCCTTATGTTTTTACCCATTTTTTGGGGACACGTTTAGATGATTGAATGGTACCACTGTTTTGCAAGTGATTTTCGAGGTTTTTGTAGCAAAATTAGATGAATTCTGGTGTTTGTTGCCATGGTAACGTAGAAAAGTAGCCCTTTGAACCAGTGGGTCGATATTAACTAAAGTAATAAAGATGAATTGTTTGAAAAAACTGTTAAATTATAGTTGTAGATGACAACTGGATACTAGTTTGACTCAGGTGTTATAACTACCTATGAGGCTGCTATACTATGACATTATCTTTTTGGCGGCCATATTGGATCCGCCATCTTTGATTTTCAAACATGCCAATTTTATCCCCTGAAGTGCCCTAAAACGATCAAAACTGGAAGGAACATGCAAAATCCTCATAATTCAAGCTGTGAAAGAAGCTGCTCTCAAAACTATAAACTAAAAATCCATAGTTGCAAACTCTTCCGGCAAAAGCATTAATTGTGGTTTTTCTGCGAAGCCATACTTTTTGAACGTCCGAGGGTGACATGCAAAACGTTATTATTCCGCTTACAGTGACCATTTGTTTTTATGTATTTTGGGTGCACATTTAGCAAGTCATATGTTTAAATGTAGCAACGACTAGTAATGACTGTATCTTTCTGTGGGCAATAAATCATGTCGACAGCCAAGGGAAATATGCTGAGAAACAGAATCAGACCACATATTCTAGTCCTCGTCACTCTCGTCATCATCAGCATCGACGTCTACTGTGACAGATTGTTCTTCTCGCCTGTTTTCACACTCGGAGAGGCGGCACATGTCTTAGCCTGTTCCAGGCGTTCAGATAGTGGGGAGCGGTGCAAAGTAAAAGGGAGCGCGAAAAAGTAAAAGCGAGGGAGGAGGAGAGGTGAGAGAGGGAACGCCTGTTAGATTTGTTTTAAATAGACTCTTCCGCCCAGTCAGACCGCATCAGCTGTAGGTGGTCTTCACTTGTCAATCAAGACTGGTGTTACAGCCCGATGCATTTATTATTTTTCTTGCGAATAAATCGAAGTTTGTCAGATCAAAAATTAATATTATGTATACATAATCTTACTAAAAACCCAATGTAAGACTTTCAGACAATAGAAGGCGGGAGAAGTATTCATGTGTAATGAATTTATTTACGGCTTTAAAAACATGATTTCAGCGTGTACGTGACAAAAAATTATGAATCAAGTGACAAACAAATATCGCTCATTTCGATAGAAAGCCGTTTCAATACAGATCGTTAACTCAAGCAATGAAAATGCACAACAATTGAAGGGAAAATTTACTATTCGGTGATTGAGTGGACCTCGTCAATAGCGATAGCGGTAACTTGCTTTCCAAGCTTTTCTTTTTGAAGTCCTTTTGTCCATTCATTAGACAACCACGATTTGGTACTTCAGTAAACAATTTCACAGCTTCCACTTTTAACGGCTTCATCCATATCTTCTCCCATCATTGCCGCCGCTACTCCGATCTGACTTGTTCAAATATTCCACTTGGTCCATGATGGTAATCAACGGAGTTACCACAACAATCGTAAATGGCATTCTATCCTGCCTTCATTCCAACGCACGCTTTATTCGAGGAAAAAACTGGAAAATAAGAATTTTTCCAAAGCCAGTCGGTGAGAAATTGCTAAGACATCTATCCTACCGACTACGTGTTTTAAACAGTTTCTTTGCTCTTCGCTTTTAGCCTCCACGTTTGGAAAGTCACTCAGCGCTGTGTTTGTTGCGAGTTTGAATTCTGCGTGACGGCACGTAGAGTCTGTCATAACGGCCATATCGCATTTCTCGCTGTGATCGAAGACGCTCCACTGTTGACAAAAACTGTCAAAATCAACCAATCAGAGGGTATACCAGGATCTGGTATACCGGAACGCACTTTTGTTAAGAATTCTTACAAGCGTTCCCGCACCTCTCTCCCCAGTCCCCCTCTACTTTTCATCGCTATCTTTACTTCGCACCGCTCTCCACTATCTGAACGCTTGGAACAGGCTACACATGTCTGTGCACTTAAGACCATTCGCAAGGCAGCTGCAGTTCGGGAGCCTACAAGATCTTGTGCAAGAACAAGAGAGTAGCTCTAAAACTGTTGCAGGAGCTGGCTGACCACTCATCCAATCAATCCCTAACTTGCTCTCATTCTGAATCCAGCCATGTCTTAAGGGACTCGGAATTTCAGGGAAGTTCTCAAGACTTCGCCTCCAGATCACTGTTTGATAGTTTGCTCGACACGCATGTTTATACAGGCAATCAGCGCAAGGTGGTAGTTGGTCGGACTCGATGTTACCTCTCTTTCAACAGAACAATCTATATCTTAACTCATTGATGCTGTTTGTTCCTGGGCGGGAACTGTACATACGACAGGTGAAATTCTGAAGCATCTGAAATAGGTCATCTGAGAGTTCCCATTCCACTCCTAAGAGGTCAAACATTTCCTGAAAGGATCTCTGTTCTTTAACGACTCGAAGTGCACCAATCTTACCCCGCCCAGCAAAAGCACTCACGGTGTCGCAACCAGTATAAGCGTGCATGCCAAGGAGACTGCTGCACAAATTTTGACCAAGGGCTTGCACTATACTCGTGATGCTGATGTATCTAACTCTTGTTTGTGTTCCACACTTAAAAAATATTGATGACGGAATTAAGTGCTTGAATGACACACAAAGAATGAAGTCATCTGTATCTTCTGATGCCACAATCAATGTGCTGTAATCTGATCTGGCTGCATGAGAGAGATGAAGAAGAATCCTTGTATCAGCTTCTTCCTGTGTTGAGCTAAGTTCTTCAACGGTAAAGGCAGCCTCTGGGGAGATTTGGTGACACTCTTCTTCACAGGCTACAAATAGGACCCTGTCTGTGAGCTTTCTTCTATACTTTTCTTGTTTCCATTCTTTGGTCACAAATATTGTTAAGGCTTTCTTATTCTGCGGATTCAGGAGGAACTTTCTCCACTGCTGCACCTTATGGTCGGGTTGGAGATTTCTAAATTCATTTCCATACTCAGCTCCTCGATGCTCTCTTTCTGTATTGTTAATTGAATTCTCTCTATAGACATCGAAGACAACGTCAATTCTCTTCGAGGATGCACCCTCATGTAGAACCATTCCAAACAAGGAGTCAGCAACATCTGAAAACTTCTTATGGTCACCTTTCAACCGTTGCACTAGTACCATGCCATCTATGATGCATGCAGATGGCTGAGGAATTTCCTCCGCAGCAGGTACATTCTTTTGCAGCTCCTTTGCTAGTGCTGCTTTGCTGGTTTTCCGTAGTGACCCATCTACTGTGGATAGTGCCCAAGGAAGAGGTCCCAACGGATGACAGAGGACATCTCTCATGTGAAGTTGTCTGTTTTCTGCAATTATAACCATTTGACCAAAAAGAGCTCTATCAGCTTTTAGGATGATCTCGTTTGCTGTTTTGCTCTTGAATTTCACCTTCTTGTTAAGATCAGAGAATGTCTTCAGCTTTGATTTCTTCAGGGTCTCGTGAAATTTGACTGGTGGATTTGCCTCCAAGCGCTGTGCACGAAATTCTTTGTATGCCTTTTCCCCAACAGCTTTTGCGCCCAACAAGTCTTCCTCTATCTTTTGGGTGGCAACCTTTCCGGTTGACAAGCATAACAGATCCTGCTGTTCAGCACTGAATGGGTTTATCCAGTTGCTTTCTAGCATAGCAATCAGCGACTTCACGTCAGCCTCGTCTCTTACAATTCTTGTTTTTTGAAGATCAGTATGCCCAGAATTGGATTTGCTTAGATTTAGCATGTCCCTCAGCTGCTTCAAAAAAATACTGCGATATTCAGACACTATATAATACTTGCTAATTGCTCCTGCTTTAAGACTGATGCCTTTGGTGCCCCCGGCTGTCTGGGTGTCCTTATTGACCGTCTCCTCGCTTTTTTGATCAACTGGAACCCTACCAAAGGAGTTTTGGTCGCCGATCTGGACAGAGAATCCACCAGACTTAAGAAATTCATGAGCCTCAGGATGGGTCTCTTCGAGGTGGATCATCTCAGACAGGTATGCAGGTAAATAGCGGGCATAATTTACGTTATCATAGGCAAAGCACCATGGTATCATTTGTTCAATGGCTGATAAATGTAGCTCCCAATGTCCTTCTCTTGATGCTCTCACCATATTCAGCAGAATGTCAACGAGATCAATGTATGACATCCAGAAACTAGATAGTTTCCCGTTGTTATTGCGTAGATAGTCAAGGTACATATCGTACAGTGTGATAAACTCTGGGAAACTTTGACTATCCAAGACCCTCTGTTGTTCCTTTTGGCACAGGTTGTCGTATAACGGTTTCAATCCGGCAAAGAAATCTTGGATAAACGGTTTCTTCTCGGTGAACTTTACTTCTACCCACGTCTGAAATCCTTTCCAGATAAGTCTTTGGAGTGCTTCATACATCAGTTTATGAAACCTGACAGCACGGTTGTATCTACGTCCTTCAAGAACTCCTGTCACAGAACCTTCAGCAATTACCCCTGATTCAATGCAAACGTCCCTTAAACCAGCGTCTTGGAATCTCTTCCCGATTATGGAAAGAAGTGTGCACACTGTATGGAAGACACTCATCCGAATAACAATATCTGAAAACTTGTCTGGATGTTTCCAAGCTATCTCTGTTGCCTTGGCATACAGAGCTTGATCAAATACGAGTACTACGCTCTTCAGTTCAAGAGCTTCTCTTATCTTCTCGGAGCGGACCAAAATCTCATGAACAGTTGACATGCTAGTGGCAGGTGCATCAATGGTGGGAAGGTATCCGATATTGTCTTGACGAGCCTCAATTTCGTTGCGCACCAAAATGTTATAGCCAGTCCATCCACTAACTTTCTGGTTCATCTGTGCATGTAGGCGCACTAAAACTCACAAAAGGTTTTTTCTTCGGGCATTTTCTAACGCTTCCTCGTCGTTTACTTCAACATATGCTCTTGGCTTAGGGCCTTGACGTTCACCCGCATTGTAAATGGGTAGCGCAACAACATCAAGTGGTTCAACACTCCTTTGCTTACTTTTACTGATCCCAGGTGGCTGCTCAGTGAGGGGATGGGGGCCAAAATGTCTCGCCTGTACTGCTATGCCGTTTACACGGTGTGAAGTGCCTTCACCTGAAAGAGTCTCTTCGAGTCGGTCAATATTATCCCATGCTAATGTGGTACTAACATGAGGTTGTATATTGGCAGGTAGAGGAATTTCACTTGTTGTTGTTGCCATTTTCTGCATACAAAGAGCAGTGTTAATTTCCTCAAGCTGGGAATAAGAAATACCATGACCAGAACGGTTTAGTATAGACACTAGCTCAACATTGTTTGTGAGAGTTTTTACAGCATACGAGAGAAGAATTTGTTTAGGCGGCTTAATCCTCCCTCTGGTTACTCCAAATACTAGGTCTTGCGCGAACGACTTCATCAACCGCTGGACTCTTTGACAACATTCTCCCTCTGACGAATCTTTGTTGCCAGTTAGCAAGGTATACAAAAACACACTTAGCTCTTCAAGGACCTCTATGGCGCTGTCATTGAGCTCTGAAGGGCGCAGTGGCCATGACATTCTACTTTCTTCGTTTCGAATGGCATCGCCGATGTCAGCTGCAGCTTTCTGAATATTTGAGACCTTTGTTGTTGAGCCTTTGTCTTCTTTTTCTGCCATAAGGATATTCAGTACATTTCTGGCGATTTGCACTGGTGTTAGGTTAGCAGGGATTAGGAGTACACGGTTGTTGTCTAGCAAGTTTTTAAACTTGATCAACTCATTGAATTCTGCTTCTATGTTCCTTTTGATATGCTTCTTTGTTGATGGCTTACATTCCTTAGCTTCTAATGACATTAGATACTGTACAAGTAACTGCGTCATCTCAGGCAGCCTCACGACTTTCTCGTTTTCTATCACATCTGACCTGATGAAGTCAAAAAGCATCTGGTAAGCATCAGACTCTAGACGGGCATATTCATCATCCGGAGATTCACTGCTCATATCAGGGTTCACACTGCTGCTTGCTTCTGGTCTAGTGTAACTCCTGTAGCATGTCCTGTGATAACAAGCCTCTGCTGCAACTAATTCGCGCGACACAAGGGCAAGAATCTTGCTGTCATTCTTTTGTGTAGCTATCTTTCTGATAGAGCTATCTGCACGCATATCTCGGCATTGTACTAAAGGCTCACGATTCCTTGTACCCTTAAAATGTTTTGGCTTTTCACAAAAAATACAAATGCGTTCGTATGTTGTGGAAATATTGGAAGATCCTCGAATAGAGACTCTCTTAGCCACTTTTTCCGGTTGAGTCTGGCTATTGGATGATTGCTGGGATAATTTATCTAATAACTTTTTCATTGTAAAAATGCTTCGACACTTTCGATGGTAGTAAATGAGCGGGACTTCTCCTTCGCTTAAAGACTTCGAAAGTTCTACGATTTCTTGATGATTTCGAATCTGTGCTGCTCTTAGCAAGGTTTTCCACGACTCCTCGTCTTTAGGATTAACTAAATCACTGCTATCGTCGGTGCAGTGAATAATACACTTCTTCTTGCAGAATCGTTTGACTGCGGCATTTGACTCCTCAGCATCATCAACACTTCTCTTAGATGAGGACCCTATTTGTATCAGACGAATATTTTTTCAGCGTTTAAGTTGCAATGCAACTGCAACTGAGACGGGGACATAACAACACATACGTTGTATTATAATTTACGAAACTCTGGACTTCCAAAAGTTTTTTTCACCATAGCGGTACCACGATTTGGAATGAGTTACCACAAAAAACATACGAAGAATAACATCGCTAAGTCAATTCAAAATGGAAATAAACCTGTTAGCTCTATAGTTTTCTGATTCCCGGCACACGGTAATCATGTAAGCCATTCAGGTATGTGTAGTCTTTATATTCTTTTTACTTCACTTAACTTTTTTAGACTGATGATTTTAGCGTGTTTAAAGAAACCATATGCATGTATGCATTAAAAATGGCATATCATATAGAATTTTCATTACCGAATAACCGATATTTCAAATAATGTTTACTGCAACAGGTTGATTCCTAAAATTAGATTATATTTCAAAATTGATAAAGATATAAAAAGATGTGTATGATCGATATGAGCAAAAATTATACATTCAATTTCTATCGGATTATCGAAGTGAACATTCTACAAGATCTGTAAGTATTTCCTAAATTCTGCTTATTAAGTCAAAACTTCAAAAACTTTTGCCTCAAAAACCTTACGCGCTTTATTAACTAGATGATTTTGCTGACTTTTCGT
The DNA here is from genome assembly GCA_964035525.1 of Porites cylindrica. Lineage (NCBI taxonomy): Eukaryota > Metazoa > Cnidaria > Anthozoa > Scleractinia > Poritidae > Porites > Porites cylindrica. The sequence continues at coordinate 30,038,509 of OZ037775.1, forward strand.
GAAATTATTGCGCTTTACACGGTAAAATGGCTATTAACCCGGCAAATCAAGAACCCACTCACCTTCCATGGTAGCCGCCATTTTGGATTCTACCCATAATGCTATTCGAAGGCTACTGTTGAGTTTTCCTCGCTCTACTTTGGTTAAATTCAGAACAGTTAATACTTTGGCGATAAAAAACGCAACAAAAAAACTTCTCACGTCTCTCATAATAAATTAAACTACAAAACATAGAGAACATATTAAGTGCACATTTAGTTGGCCACGTTGGTATCTCAAAGGTCATTTCCGGCACTTTTACACGAAAAAAATACCCCGAAAGCTACTCCTACAGAAAGGTTATCACACAAATTTTCAATCTCCACCTTATGTGCTATCAATTCGCAGCAATCATCCTTTGTCCTTCGAGTTGGTACCAAAATCACGATTGGCCCATGGTCTAATAGGCAGAAAAGTTAAAGATAATTAACTTAACCTACACAATTAACACGTATCGTAGCGCAGTAGCTAAGGCGATGACCTTACACCACACAGGACAAGACCACCACGGTTACAGTAAATTATCCGACTCGGATCTTAAGGTCCCTATTCACCGAAGTGGAGGTGGCTAGTGGTGGTAAATATTCACCACTAGCCACCCACACTGAAGTGAATAATTGTTTTACTATATACTAAAACAGTCAAATAATTGAGCACAAAAATGATTTTTGAATTATTTACCGTTGCCTGCAACGATTACAATTTTGGCGCGCAATGACCGAACGGCCGTGGTCGTCGCTTTTTCTTGCCGACAAATAGAACTTTTGAAGACATTTGTTTAGCCTTGCTGGGAAATTTCCTCGAAAGGAATCCTGAATTCTTTTTGTATTTAAAATAATTCTGTAAAAAGATTTATTGAATTTAGTTTTTAGCTTATTTATGAACAAGTCAACTAAATAAAGTAACGCAAGACTTTAACTTTTTCGCCCGCTTTATCGATAAATTCAAGTCAAAAAGACAAAGCTTTACCTGTTAAAACTTCCACCCCGAACTTGGTCACCTTCCTCGTGCATTTCGGGAACAGCTTGCTTGATTAGTTGTGAAATTTCTCTGTTTGTTACGGCAGCAACTCGCTCTGAGGAACTGGAGGTGAATCAGTGAATAGTGCAGGATATTCACTGATTGAGTAGCCAATCAGAGCGCGTGAAAAACAAAATCCACTCTTTCAGTATATACTTAAGTAAATTATCCCACTTAACTGATTACTGAGTTCCAAGATTAATTCCTTCATAGCTGATAGTCTATAACGACTAGGTAAAAACATCCCACGATTTCCGTTTATCTAATCCACAGTAACGTTATTTATTTACCTACAGAGATTTGGGAAACAACGAGATCAAGGCGCTCCCGTCAGGGATATTTTCAAATCTCCTTTTCTTGCAAACACTGTAAGTGAACGAAGCAGTATTTCATTATCCTTTCATATTACTGATCTCAAAGGATCCAAAGACCTCTTTTGGCCCCCGCGGGTTGGGGAAATAAGGATGTCCTGCATATAGCGCCTACCTCCTAATTCAGGTCGTATGGGTAAAGAAAGCCGCAGCCGGAAAAGAGGTTGTCCCTTAAATGGGCAACAAAAAAATGCTGGTTGTTTATCAACATCGTGCTGTTAAACGAGTTGGAAAGTGAAGCTGCGAGTTTTATCACCCACGTTCAAACCTGTCTTGCAACAAGCCAGTTGGGTGAATACTAACTTTTGAATGGATCATTTTACACGGGAATCACGCCATACACGGGACGTACTTAACTTGCTGCAAAAGTTTGCAAGGGTCGATAAAACGGGAAACCTTTATAGATTTTGTTGCAAAACAGTAGAACTACTCGTTAATCAATTCTTTGCAACCTGCAACAACCTCATTTTTTACAAGACAGGTCTAATTCGTGGGTGGTAAAACATGCAACAGCGTTATTGAACTCGTTTTGCAGCAATTAATGTTGCAAATCAAGTTGCACATTTCTCGTCCCCCGTTTTACCGTATCTTTACATATCTGATCTGTGTAAATCAGATGAAAATAATACGAAACACTAGTGGACTTTGAAACTTTACCGTTTGCAGCGAATTGTCAAAGTTTATCCGTTTAAAGATAGTTTTAACGTTTTTCTCGTGAATGTTGGTAGCTACTGCCCATCCACTATCGTAGAATTATTCACAAATTTAAGCTATGAATACCATTTACTTTCTGTAGGAGTTTGTGGAACAACAAGATCAATAAGCTTCCGCCTGGGATGTTTTCAAATCTGTCATCGCTACGCTCTTTGTAAGTAAATCGTACATTTCCTTGTCTAGAGTATTATTTTATATGAATCTCTTAAAAGGATCTGAAGACCTTTCATGGTACGTGTGGCATTGGGGAGACGAGAGAGGACTGGTTTTCGTCAGTGTGCCTTTGTCTTTACCTTGTTTTTTTCTACGCATCTTTGCATCTTTGATGGCCTAAAACTGCGATTTCACACACCCAGAAGCCCAAGGTCAGAGAATAACTAATAAGTAAAGGGTCCTCTCTAACACAAGATGAAGCGGTGAAGATTGCTTGATTATTCAAAACATCTCAAGCACAGATGTCTTCCATGGCTGGCAGTAGCACCAACAACTGTGAGGAGACCGTTCACGTAGTTCTAAACCAAAATACGAGAAAATGAGCACAGCGCAACCAACCGTAAAATTATCAACCTTCTTTAGGAACAAGGATGAGCAGAAACTGCGGCCGCGCTCGTAGTTCGCCTTCTAACTGCCCAGCAGGTGATCAAGTATGTCTGTCCCGCAAGAAGTCAAACCATTTTGCAGACGCCTGCAGATCAAAAGCCTAAAGACAACGATTTCAGTCTGTATTTGTAGGACCACCCAGAAGCCGAGCCCCAGGCTGCTCAGGTTAGGAGACTGATCATCTTGGCGATGAAGCATTTGTATCAGTTAATTTAAGCCTGCAACTGGACATTCATAAGAACATCCTCAACCTGGACACCGGTGCACAGGCAAACACATTCCCATTGAAGTTCTATCGTGAAATGTGCCCGCAGAATCTACAACGTTAAGGGCTAAACCACCCCCCAAAATGTTTCATCTAAATTTGGGTTTTTGGTGAGATTTAAAATAACTTTGTTAATGTTGATCATCTGCTTGCGAAACTTGGTAGGTTAATATAAGGCAACATGTCAATCATTTTGAAAGACTTGTTTGTAGAACTTGTCACTATATGACGTCATATTTTTCTTAAAATTAGAGTTTGGATTCTTCTACTGTTTAAGATAGAGCACGTCAAGAGAAGTTGAAAACCGAAAACATTATGTACATGCGACAAATACTGGATGAGATATGAGATTTTGAAGTTGGAAAAGTTTAGAGTCAATAAATGAGACCCCCCTTCCCCCCCTTTCGGTAATAAACCTAAATTAGACTGCCTTTTTGTCTTAACAGTAGTGCAATTGACATTGCACATTGGTTATATTAAATGTAGAAATTATGAATAAAAGATTTTCCTTTATTCCAGGAACCATAAAAAGCACATTTGTGGCGTAATAAAAGGTCACGTGACCAATAACTACTTTGTCATATTATTGTCCTGGAGGCAAAAATTTTTAAGGCCTGTAAGAAGTCTTTTTTTAACAAAATACCAGCTTAATTAAAAAAAAATGAAAACAGTCAAGGACATTACTTTTACAAAAAAAATATGAAAAACTTTAGTTCCGGGGGGAACACTGATTTTAACTAGGGAACAAAAAATCGTAGCGATGAACGGTTTTTAGTGTTTTACTCGCCTTGATACCCACTTTCAAGAGAGGATAAAGGGGACAGAGAAGGCATCTCCGATACACCCCCTATTCCATAGGTAATTCGTCTCGAGTTATTTTTAGAATCAGGATAAAGTTACTTTGCGTGCTGCGTGGATGTTGCGTGGAGGTTTTGCATGACTAAACGCCGTGCAAAACATGTCGGGCGAAAGGCAAACAAAGCGTAAAGAGATCGAGAGCATTCCTGAATATTGAAGCGAAATGAGTCGGCGCTCACCTGGGAAAAGGGAATCGCTGGACTCTTTGACAACCCGTGAAATCAGTTTAACCCGAAGTTGTCGTAACCTCAGTGCTTTGAAAAAATGATAAATTTCGCCAGTCTATTTTAACCGGTCGTTTGTACAATAAAGTAAGTAGGACGCCAAGTGTTAATAAATATCAAACCAGAAATTGCTCTCTTCAAACTGTAAATTATAGATGATCCTGAGGGAATATTCAGTGTGTTAAGGATTTCCATGCTGTACTGTTAGCTCTATACAAGAGAGGAAGGGCGATTCTTTTTTAATTTCCGTTTCGCTGATGACATAGCTTTGGCAGAAATCTCTCTGTAGTCGTTTTCGTCGACAAAACAAATAGCAATATCGCTCTCCCCGTCTTCCGCCATTTTGTTCTGCAACAATAGCCCCTATGCATGATTACGTCAGACGAGTAAATTTCACCAACAAGCCTCGTTTGTGAACAAAATTTTTTGCATTTGCACTTTTTGTGCGTGGGTATTCTTTTCAACTCTACTGCCTTGGGAATTCATTTCTGTGAGACTTCGCTTATTTTTAATTTCAAAACGAGGCTTGGTGGTGAAATTTGCTTGTGTGACGTAAACATGCATAAGGGCTATTCATGAAGGACGCGTGACTCTGAGCGTGGGTCATCCACGCGGAACACTTTCCCGCTATGTGATTGGCTGTTGTCTAATCCCCCTCGGGATCTGTGGTCTTAAGAATAACTCGAAACGAATTACCTATGGAATAGGGTGTGTATGGGGGATGCCTTCTCTGTCCCCTTTATCCTCTCTTGCCACTTTCAGGTAAGACACTTTTTTTAAAATAACAATTTAAAATTTTACTTTACTGTTTTTTCTGTGACGTCATTCTTTGTGACGTCACTATGTGCCATTTTGAGAAATTCTTCAGCCTAAATTGAAGTGGACATTAATTTGAGCTAACACCACAAGTTAAGTTGAATAATGTTAAAAATAACCAAAATTAGATTTTATGAAACATTTGGGGGATGGTTTGGCCCCTACGTGTAGATGATCATGATCTCAAACCTGGTTCCTTATTACACTGGGATATCACCCTCACTGTCTACGGCGGCTCACAGATCACGCATCCCGGTACCATTGCTATAACTTGTTCCTACAAAAGGGAAAGCAGTAGAGTATCCTTCTATGTCACAGAAATTCTCGGCCCAGCCTTCATAGGTCTCCAGTCTTTCACTGACTTGAAGCTATTCATATCCAACTTTACTATTCACGAAAACGTGACCACACCCTGAACCGTTACAGCTTGCAAGAAGTAACTTATGAAAAAGACAAATAGTACTTGATCAGTCAGTATCTCGAATGCCTCAACGCAGTGGAAAGGTTCCAAGGCGAATACCACATAGTAGTTAAACCAAGTTTACCCCCAATTGTCGATCCCAAGAGGCGTGTGACAATCAGCCTCAAAGACGACATAAAAAAGGAACTACACAAGAAATGTCATCATAGCGAAGATCGAAAAAAGTGAGTTTGCACAATGGTTCAACAGCTTTAATTAACCCCCGCAAACAGAACGAAAAGTTGAGGCCTCACCTGAACACCAAAGACCTGAACGCAGCTATTCAGATTGAACATATTGACGCTCTTTTCCTAGAAGAGATCCTACTAAATCTGAAGGATGCTAAAGTATTTTCTATAAGGGAGAAAAAATGCGAATACCGAAACGTGGTCCCGGGAAAAAAGTCTTTTAACTTCACTACATTTGGGAGATGCAGGTTCAGGCGCATGCCCTTTAGCCTCAAAATGTCTCAAGAGGTCTTCCAGACTAAGACGGACCAGACTTTTGAAGGCAAATGGTTAGACCTTCTCGTGGCTCGAATGACCACGTAAAAATGGCGGTGCCGTCTCTAGTAGGGGAAGTTAATATAGTGTCCCCAATTAGTGCTTTTCTGCTTAATACATTAATAAAGTCCTTTTTTTTCCTGGTTACACAGAGGGCAAAACAGTTAAATTCCTCTCCCGGAACAGGCCCCCAATGTCACGTGTTCGAATGTTTGAAGGATAATTATTCAGCACGCAGGGATGTCGGATTAACACAAGGAAGTTTAATACCAAAGGAACATAGTCTTCACAGAGCTTACACTTGAACTTAAGTAAAACCAAACAGCCTCTACCAATAATAATAAACTGTAACTTGAACTTCAGAAATCTTACGGCCTCCGCCAGCTTGTAAACACAGAACTTGAAAATCGACCTTAGTCACGACTGACTAAACACAGCACTCCAGGTCATGGCAAAAAAACTTAGTTCGTCAAAACAACTCGTTTGGAACTTGTATACTGTTTCACAAAAGGTTCTAGAAAATACTAAACAGGCGAATATTAGTAGCTTTTCAACACATTTTATGATTTCAGTGACTGATGCAAATCTGCTGACTCATGCGAAAAATGTAAACAAGCCCTAATTAATTATACATGAATGATCCAAAAACGTAGAGAACGTTCAAGTAAGCAACAATCGACACAAATGCAAGCATGCACCTCACCCAAGAACCTTCACCGTTTTTTCAAGATGGGATCTATACCTTAAAATCAGAGTTCTTACAGCCTAATCGTCCCTCTTTCTCTGCATTAATTTCTAGTTCGGGTGCGGAGAATAAACTTAAAAGATCGGAGAATTACCTTGACTTGGGCTATACTAGCTGTTGACAAATGATTAAATAAATATGTTTGGCAAATTAAGTACTAACAAAGTAACAATAGTTGTACCAGCACAGTTCTAGTAAAGGAAGGGAAAAAATTTTAAGTTATGAGCCAGGCCTTTTTGATAAAACAGTCGCTTTTTCACTTACATTTGTCACAGTTATGTTTGCGCCTGTGCCAGTATAATGCACAAATCAACGAGACGGCTATCCATATCAAGTAATTCAATTTTCACGGCCGTTCAATTTTTAAGACGCAAACTTTGTTGGTTTGTCTACCATGCATAATGATCTTTTCGTACCATTCGTGCTCGAATTCAGAACAGCTGGCAAAGGTAAATTTGACAACTCTGAGCAATTTACTAAGAGAAGCCAGAGTTCCTTTCCTGTACATCCTTTAGGTCTTTCTCATGCCCTACGTCTTTCTGTGCAGACCATAATTAGTAACGGCGCTTTCTACTATTACTGAAAATAGGTTCTGTCACCTTAGACCCCCGCGTGACTCAGACAAACTTTGCATTCTACCCCAGGGCTTTGCATGGGAAACATACGTTTCCGACATGAAAATTGTTTATAAAATTCACAGTGAGCGTTTTTAAAATGTTTTTGAACATAATTCCAATATATAAAAAGCGCTACTGCTATTGGGAGCAAAACCTGGTCCAGTAACTCAAATAAATGGTTAAAATCAGAAGATAAAGCCACTCGATCAAAGAAGGCTACTGAAATCGGATCCCTAGCTCTGTGTCTTAGGCGCAGAAAGCAGCGCTATGTACCGAAACATGACATAACATTATTGGCTGTGTAATACTCCAAAACCGAAATTGCTAAAGCAAAAAATCGAGTTGGGATGTGCTTCTCGCAGGCCTGTGACAGAATATCTAAGGTGAAAAGCACACCAATATTAGCACAAACCGGAAATTGTAAAAGTTTGTTCTGTTGTTGTGCGGCCAGGTAGACCATATGAATCCGCGACGAATACTTTAGTACTTTATATCCTGCAGTACTAAGTAGCGTAACATAAGCACTCGAAAAAAAATTGAGCAACCTTTACCTATAAATTTAACCAAATGCACCGTGTCACGCACAGCTATGAAGCCCTGCTCTCCACACATTTTAACATAATTTTACCCACAGCATTATGACGCCGCATAGGAAATCAAACCACTCATCTGTACTGTTTTTTCCACGTTTAAAGCTGTCTTGGCACGCGTTGATTATTTTCAGGATATTTATTATCGAAACGAAGCTGGATTTTGTTTCCTTTAACGATAAACATCTTCAAAGGCGACGAAAATTTGTTGCCGAACGTGACTTTCCCATTAAACTCTTACACTCGTCAGTTTTAATGTCTGAGTCACAGCAGGGAACAGAAATTTGTGACGTCATTAGTAATAATAATAATAATAATAATAATAGAAAGCGCTATTAATGGTTGAGGCTGAGAATGATATAATAATAATAATAATAACACCACGAGTGAGGCGTTTTTGGATATTCCCATCTATGCAGAGCACAACGAAGTTAGAGCAAATCGGATCGACGCGCGACTTGTCAGCCACGAGAGGAAAGAAGTCTGCGCAATAAGTCAGTCAAGTCAAGTAAAGTCAATCTTTATTTAAACACGGTAAAATCCATCAGGAATTTAAAAATATTAAAAATAACCTAACTATCCTAAACAAAATTCAAAACCTGACTACAACTAATCTAACTAAAACCTGTTTTTCATGAATGCCGTGTATAACATTAAAAGTGAACATTAACTAATCTTTTAAATTGACTAAGAGATTCGGCTTCTCTCACATGACAGGGTAGGCTGTTCCAGAGAACTGCTCCGCTATAAGTAAAGCTGTTTTTCATGAAATTAGTTCGCGGAAATGGGACAAATAGTTTGTTAACAGAGTCCCTCAGGGAGTAACGCGTTTCATTTCGTTTAACAAACTTAGATGATAAATATTCAGGAACAAGGCCATTTAAAGACTTGTATACCATTATGGATTTCTGTATTTGAAATTGAGTGCTCAAGTCTTTCCAATCGAGTTGTCTAATCAAACGGTTAGCATCAGCATCATAGCTAGAGAAGGTTAAAACGCGAGCGGCACGGTTCTGAAGCTTCTGTAGCCTGTCAAATAATGTTTTACCACAATTACCCCAGACAAGATTGCAATAATCGAAATGAGATTGAATTAGTGAGTTGTATATATAGTGAAGGGTAGGTGGAGGGACAAAAGGTCTAATTCTTTTTATTGCTCCAATTCCGGAAGCGACCTTTTTAGATAATTTATCAATGTGTGTTTGCCACCGTAGATTTTCATCAATAAATATTCCAAGCGATTTGACAGAGGAAACGTGTTCTATCGGAACATTATTAATCGAGAGCTCAAGTGGGTTCGACAAAGTACTCAATTTTTGTCTGGAGCCAATTAGCATGAATTCAGTTTTAGAAGTGTTCAAAGTAAGTTTATTGGAAATAAGCCATTTGTTTAGGTTATCTAAATCATGACTCAGAGTTAACTGTATTGAATTCACATCAACGCCAGCATAAGTAATGTGGGTGTCATCGGCATACATTCTAGGCTGGCACGAAGTAAGGCAGTTTGGCAAGTCATTAATATAAATAAGAAATAAAAGGGGGCCAAGGATTGTTCCTTGCGGTACCCCACATTTAAGAGAGCAGATTCTAGAAAGAGAACCGTTAACAAGACATCGTTGTGTACGATTAGTTAAATACGACCTAAACCAATCAAGAGCTGTACCTTGTATTCCGTAAAGGTTCATTTTAGCTAGAAGGATATCGTGGTCAACGGTGTCGAAAGCCTTTTTTAAATCGAGGAAAACCACAGCATTAACATTGCCACGATCAATATTAAAGGCCCAATTATCCGTAGCTTCCAGAAGGGCAGTTGCAGTTGAGTGTAACGAGCGAAAACCCGATTGATGATTAGAAATGATATCTTCATTGGTCAAAAAGTTATACAACTGATCATAAACAATCCTTTCAAACACTTTAGCTATAACGGAAATGACTGAAATAGGTCGATAATTATTCAGATCAGATGGCTCACCTTCCTTGAACAACGGAGTAACTCTAGCACATTTCCAATCATCAGGAAATATACCAGAGACTAAAGATTTATTAAAGAGATCACATAGTGAAACTGAAATAAGATCAGCACATTCACGTACAATTTTAGCAGAAATATTATCAAGACCAGTTGCTTTAGATCTACATAATTTGTTTAGATGTGAGAAAACAATGCTGCAGTTAGTCGAGGAGAAGCTGAAATTGTTGTTATTTACCTTTATATTATTGATATAACTTGAATTATTTTCAGCAGTTAGAGGTATTTCATTAGCAAGTCTGGGCCCAATTGTTGAAAAATGGTCATTAAAAGCATCAGAAAGCTCACTAGAATTAGAGATAATGGTATCATTCAATTTCAGTTCTTTCACCGTTGTATTATTCACACGACGGGATGTAAGCTCATTAAAGGTTTGCCACGTTTTACGAGGATTACCCTTAGATTGAATAAATGCATTAGAATAATAAGATGCTTTAGAAATTTTGATGTCATTGTTTATTATATTTCGCAACTTTTTGTACCTTTTCCAATCGTGTGGATCATTCGATGTAATTGCTTTTCTTTTGGCAGCATCACGATCACGCATGCCTTTCTTTAATTCTGAATTGATCCAGGGTGCTTTATTGAAATGAGCTGCCCATGGATTGAGAGTAGAGCTAAGAAAGATGAGGAAAAGATACTCAAGTATGGGCCCATGATGTGGGAGCTGAAGCAGAGATACAATGGTTACAGGGTTGAAGAGTACAACGTCATAATTGACGTACTGGGTGGTTACTCTAGCTAAACACCTAGAGAAGTCGGTGAGGAAGCTACTTGGATCGAGAGCACGGAGCGTACTTGAGCGGTTGCCTTAGTTACTTAGTTACTTAGTTAGGGCGCTAAGGACTTCAGTTTTTAGGTTTTTCTTTTTTCTCTAGAAATCTAGAAACACAAGCTTGCTGACGTTTTTACTTAAATTTTTTAGAACATTAGAGTTTGATATTATTATAAATAAGCTTTTAGTAGAGATAGCGAAGGTTTTACAGAGTATCAGAATTTAATAATATTCTAAATTGGCTTTTTAAGTAGAGAGATTCATATCACTATGTATTTTAGGATCGTATTAGGTTTCGTATCGACCTTTTTTTACTTCTAAGTATAGCTTCTCAAGTGGTGTAGGTTACGCTATGCGCCCTATACTACTCATAATGTGGACAGCATCCCAAAGTTTCATACTGCGACATAATAGTAATTTATTTAATTTATAATTTATTCATCGGATAAAAATACATCAGATGTTCTATTAAACAGATATGGATCAAGCGCAAAATACCGTTATATCTTAGTAAAGAAAATGAATAAATAAATAAAGATTCTGAAATCTCTTTTAAAACATTTATATAAGTAAATTAAGTTAAAAAAAATTCTAAATCTAATATCTATACAGCTAGGTTATACTTAAAAACGCATTTCTTAAAAAAGCTGTTTTTAAAACGTTCAGTATTTACACTAGGTGTTATAATGGATCTATTCAGTCTAAGTCGCTATGATAAGACCTTATATCTGAAGAGGAAATTATTTGATCGATGGTCTCAAATATGAGAATTATAAGATAGCATTTAATACATTCAAAAAATACAATGACATAGATTTCTCCATACTTGAGTCACTTTAACAGCACTTCTTCCGCCTCTCCAGATTTTCACGAATTGTACAATGTACAAGAAACTGTTCATGTTCTTAAATCAACTGATCCTTGACTTGTCCACGCGTGCTTTCTTTCTTTCTTTTAGTATCTGGAAAAACGAACGCGCCTGCCAACTGAACAAAGGACGAGAGCGAAACGAGTTTATAATTTTGTCGCGCGAGGATTGCAAGCGGAGTGCAATTCTGCCTTGGTCATAAAGCCTGGTTTTCATATGTAGGGAAAGTCCCAGAGAATCGGGGATTTTACTTTTTGCCGACCGTTCCAGAATTTGCCGATATATCGGATAATCGCTAGAAGTCTGTCCCAGAGACGCCATGTTTATGTGTGACTGGGGGACTGGAGCCCAGCAATTTAGAGGATTGGTAATGAGCGAAATCCATCGCCGACGTCCCTGACGGTACAAATTGGAGTTTTCATTTGTCGGGAATGATCGCCGACCATTGCAGAAATCTGGGTCGCGTCGGGAAAATAGAAACGCTGCCGATTCTCCAGATTCGTCCCAGACCATTCCAGACGATCGGGGATATTTATGATTGGAAGTTTTCATTAGTCGGCAAAATCTGGGACGGTCGGGAAACAGTAAAATCACCTACCGTCCGGAATTTTCCCGAGATATGAAAACCAGGCTTTTAAAAATCTTTCTTTCCATCGAGATAGTATGCGGAGTTGCCTAGCAACGATGTCGTGACTACGTCATTCCGCATGACGTCGCGTCCTGGGGCATTTGTAGGTTTCCAGGCAACACTAAATGGCGGTTTGAAATTCAGCGCGAACAACGAAGAAGGCGACAACAAGAAACCGTGGAGATAAAAGGCGGATAATATGGTTATTCATCCTCTGTGACAAAAAAAAAATTACTGTTGCTGAATCGTGAACGATTCTCCTGATGCAAAAACAGAGAACTGCAACCTGTACAACGCCGTCAGCAAGAGACTTCGCGACCGTTTTGCCAGACACTTTTAATATCAAATGTCGGCTTTTATCGTCAAAACCCTAAGTATTTTCCTCGAATATAGTTATGAATTGTTAATAAATACAGCTCTACCGGCTTCAAACAGCGTCTATCTATATCGGCAGAATTTCATAGGCAGAAAAGTTAAAGATAATTAACTTAACCTACACAATTAACACGTATCGTAGCGCAGTAGGTAAGGCGATGACCTTACGCCACACAGGACGAGACCACAACGGTTACGGTAAATTATCCCACTTGACTGATTACTGAGTTGCAAAATTTATTCCTTCATAGTTGATTGTCTATAAAGACTAGGTAAAAACATCCCACGATTTCCGTTTATCTAATCCACAGTAACTTTATTTATTTACCTACAGGTATTTGGGAAACAATGAGATCAAGGAGCTCCCGTCAGAGATCTCTTCAAATCTCCTTTCCTTGCAAACACTGTAAGTGAACGAAGCACAAAAATGATGATTTTTAAATTATTTACTGTTGCCTGCAACGATTACAATTTTGGCGCGCAATGACCGAACGGCCGCGGTCGTCGCTTTTTCTTGCCGACAAATAAAACTTTTCAAGACATTTGTTTAGCTCTTGCGGGGAAATTTCCTCGAAAGGAGTTGTGAATTCTTTTTGTACTTAAAATCATTCTGTAAAAAGGATTATTAAATTTACTTTTAAGCTTATTTATGAACAAGTCAACTAAATAAAGTAACGCAAGACTTTAACTTTTTCGCCCGCTTTATCGATAAATTCAAGTCAAAAAGACAAAGCCTTACCTGTTAAAACTTCCATCCCGAACTTGGTCACCTTCCTCGTGCATTTCGGGAACAGCTTGCTTGATTAGTTGTGAAATTTCTCTGTTTGTTACGGCAGCAACTCGCTCTGAGGAACTGGAGGTGAATCAGTGAATAGTGCAGGATATTCACTGATTGAGTAGCCAATCAGAGCGCGTGAAAAACAAAATCCACTCTTTCAGCATATACTTAAGTAAATTATCCCACTTAACTGATTACTGAGTTCCAAGATTAATTCCTTCATAGCTGATAGTCTATAACGACTAGGTAAAAACATCCCACGATTTCCGTTTATCTAATCCACAGTAACGTTATTTATTTACCTACAGAGATTTGGGAAACAACGAGATCAAGGCGCTCCCGTCAGGGATATTTTCAAATCTCCTTTTCTTGCAAACACTGTAAGTGAACAAAGCAATATTTCATTATCCTTTCATATTACTGATCTCAAAGGATCCAAAGACCTCTTTTGGCCCCCGCGGGTTGGGGAAATAAGGATGTCCTGCATATAGCGCCTACCTCCTAATTCAGGTCGTATGGGTAAAGAAAGCCGCAGCCGGAAAAGAGGTTGTCCCTTAAATGGGCAACAAAAAAATGCTGGTTGTTTATCAACATCGTGCTGTTAAACGAGTTGGAAAGTGAAGCTGCGAGTTTTATCACCCACGTTCAAACCTGTCTTGCAACAAGCCAGTTGGGTGAATACTAACTTTTGAATGGATCATTTTACACGGGAATCACGCCATACACGGGACGTACTTAACTTGTTGCAAAAGTTTGCAAGGGTCGATAAAACGGGAAACCTTTATAGATTTTGTTGCAAAACAGTAGAACTACTTGTTAATCAATTCTTTGCAACCTGCAACAACCTCATTTTTTACAAGACAGGTCTAATTCGTGGGTGGTAAAACATGCAACAGCGTTATTGAACTCGTTTTGCAGCAATTAATGTTGCAAATCAAGTTGCACATTTCTCGTCCCCCGTTTTACCGTATCTTTACATATCTGCTCTGTGTAAATCAGATGAAAATAATACGAAACACTAGTGGACTTTGAAACTTTACCGTTTGCAGCGAATTGTCAAAGTTTATCCGTTTAAAGATAGTTTTAACGTTTTTCTCGTGAATGTTGGTAGCTACTGCCCATCCACTATCGTAGAATTATTCACAAATTTAAGCTATGAATACCATTTACTTTCTGTAGGAGTTTGTGGAACAACAAGATCAATAAGCTTCCGCCTGGGATGTTTTCAAATCTGTCATCGCTACGCTCTTTGTAAGTAAATCGTACATTTCCTTGTCTAGAGTATTATTTTATATGAATCTCTTAAAAGGATCTGAAGACCTTTCATGGTACGTGGGGCATTTGGAGACGAGAGAGGACTGGTTTTCGTCAGTGTGCCTTTGTCTTTACCTTGTTTTTTTCTACGCATCTTTGCATCTTTGATGGCCTAAAACTGCGATTTCACACTCCCAGACGCCCAAGGTCAGAGAATAACTAATAAGTAAAGGGTCCTCTCTAACACAAGATGAAGCGGTGAAGATTGCTTGATTATTCAAAACATCTCAAGCACAGATGTCTTCCATGGCTGGCAGTAGCACCAACAACTGTGAGGAGACCGTTCACGTAGTTCTAAACCAAAATACGAGAAAATGAGCACAGCGCAACCAACCGTAAAATTATCAACCTTCTTTAGGAACAAGGATGAGCAGAAACTGCGGCCGCGCTCGTAGTTCGCCTTCTAACTGCCCAGCAGGTGATCAAGTATGTCTGTCCCGCAAGAAGTCAAACCATTTTGCAGACGCCTGCAGATCAAAAGCCTAAAGACAACGATTTCAGTCTGTATTTGTAGGACCACCCAGAAGCCGAGCCTCAGGCTGCTCAGGTAAGGAGACTGATCATCTTGGCGATGAAGCATTTGTATCAGTTAATTTAAGCCTGCAACAGGACACTCATAAGAACATCCTCAACCTGGACACCGGTGCACAGGCAAACACATTCCCATTGAAGTTCTATCGTGAAATGTGCCCGCAGAATCTACAACGTAAGGGCCAAACCACCCCCCAAAATGTTTCATCTAAATTTGGGTTTTTGGTGAGATTTAAAATAACTTTGTTAATGTTGATCATCTGCTTGCGAAACTTGGTAGGTTAATATAAGACAACGTGTCAATCATTTTGAAAGACTTGTTTGTAGAACTTGTCACTATATGACGTCATATTTTTCTTAAAATTAGAGTTTGGATTCTTCTACTGTTTAAGGTAGAGCACGTCAAGAGAAGTTGAAAACCGAAAACATTATGTACACACGACAAATACTGGATGAGATATGAGATTTTGAAGTTGGAAAAGTTTAGAGTCAATAAATGAGACCCCCCCCCCCCCCCCCTTCGGTAATAAACCTAAATTAGACTGCCTTTTTGTCTTAACAGTAGTGCAATTGACATTGCACATTGGTTATATTAAATGTAGAAATTATGAATAAAAGATTTTCCTTTATTCCAGGAACCATAAAAGCACATTTGTGGCGTAATAAAAGGTCAACTGACCAATAACTACTTTGTCAGATTATTGTCCTAGAGGCAAAAATGCAAAAATTAAAACCGTACGATTTTTAGGGCCAGTAAGAAGTCTTTTTTTAACAAAATACCAGCTTCATTAAAAAAAAACTGAAAACAGACAAGGACATTACTTTTACAAAAAAAATATGAAAAACTTTAGTTCCGGGGGGGAACA
This sequence comes from Porites cylindrica, assembly GCA_964035525.1. Lineage (NCBI taxonomy): Eukaryota > Metazoa > Cnidaria > Anthozoa > Scleractinia > Poritidae > Porites > Porites cylindrica. The sequence continues at coordinate 30,054,495 of OZ037775.1, forward strand.
CTGATTTTAACTAGGGAACAAAAAATCGTAGCGATGAACGGTTTTTAGTGTTTTACTCGCCTTGATACCCACTTTCAAGAGAGGATAAAGGGGACAGAGAAGGCATCTCCGATACACCCCCTATTCCATAGGTAATTCGTCTCGAGTTATCTTTAGAATCGGGATAAAGTTACTTCGCGTGCTGCGTGGATGTTGCGTGGAGGTTTCGCATGACTAAACGCCGTGCAAAACATGTCGGGCGAAAGGCAAACAAAGCGTAAAGAGATCGAGAGCATTCCTGAATATTGAAGCGAAATGAGTCGGCGCTCACCTGGTAAAAGGAAATCGCTGGACTCTTTCACAACCCGTGAAATCAGTTTAACCCGAAGTTGTCGTAACCTCAGTGCTTTGATAAAATGATAAATTTCACCAGTCTATTGAAACCGGTCCTTTGTACAATAAAGTAAGTAGGACGCTAAGTGTTAATAAATATCAAACCAGAGATTGCTCTCTTCAAACTGTAAATTATAGATGATCCTGAGGGAATATTCAGTGTGTTAAGGATTTCCCTGCTGTACTGTTAGCTCTATACAAGAGAGGAAGGGCGATTCTTTTTTAATTTCCGTTTCGCTGATGACATAGCTTTGGCAGAAATCTCTCTGTAGTCGTTTTCGTCGACAAAACAAATAGCAATATCGCTCTCCGCGTCTTCCGCCATTTTGTTCTGCAACAATTCATGAAGGACGTGTGGCTCTGAGCGTGGGTCATCCACGCGGAACACATTCCTGCTATGTGATTGGCTGTTGTCTAATCCCCCTCGGGATCTGTGGTCTTAAGAATAACTCGAAACGAATTACCTATGGAATAGGGTGTGTATGGGGGATGCCTTCTCTGTCCGCTTTATCCTCTCTTGCCACTTTCAGATAAGACACTTTTTTTAAAATAACAATTTAAAATTTTACTTTACTGTTTTTTGTGACGTCATTCTTTGTGACGTCACTATGTGCCATTTTGAGAAATTCTTCAGCCTAAATTGAAGTGGACATTAATTTGAGCTAACACCACAAGTTAAGTTGAATAATGTTAAAAATAACCAAAATTAGATTTTATGAAACATTTGGGGGGTGGTTTGGCCCTTACGTGTAGATGATCATGATCTCAAACCTGGTTCCTTATTACACTCGGATATTACCCTCACTGTCTACGGCGGCTCACAGATCACGCATCCCGGTACCATTGCTATAACTTGTTCCTACAAAAGGGAAAGCAGTAGAGTATCCTTCTATGTCACAGAAATTCTCGGCCCAGCCTTCATAGGTCTCCAGTCTTCCACTGACTTGAAGCTATTCATATCCAACTTTACTATTCACGAAAACGTGACCACACCCTGCACCGATACAGCCTCCAAGAAGTAACTCATGAAAAAGACAAATAGTACGTGATCAGTCAGTACCTCGAATGCCTCAACGCAGTGGAAAGGTTCCAAGGCGAATACCACATAGTAGTTAAACCAAGTTTACCCCCAATTGTCGATCCCAAGAGGCGTGTGACAATCAGCCTCAAAGACGACATAAAAAAGGAACTACACAAGAAATGTCATCATAGCGAAGATCGAAAAAAGTGAATTGGCACAATGGTTCAACAGCTTTGTTTACCGCCGCAAACAGAACGAAAAGTTGAGGCTCCACCTGAACACCAAAGATCTCAACGCAGCTATTCAGATTGAACATCATGTCGCTCTTTCCCTAGAAGAGATCCTACTAAATCTGAAGGATGCTAAAGTATTTAGCTATAAGGGAGAAAAAAATGCGGATACCGAAACGTGGTCCCGGGAAAAGAGCCTTTTAACCTCATTACATTTGGGAGATACAGGTTCAGGCGCATGCCCTTTAGCCTCAAAATGTCTCAAGAGGTCTTCCAGGCTAAGATGGACCCGACATTTGAAGGCAAATGGTTAGACCTTCTCGTGGCTCAAATGAACACGTACAAATGGCGGTGCCGTCTCTAGTAGGGGAAGTTAATATAGTGTCTCCGATTAGTGCTTTCGTGCTTAATACATTAATAAAGTGCTTTTTTTTTCCTGGTTACACAGAGGGCAAAACAGTTAAATTCGTCTTCCGGAACAGGCCCTCAATATTACGGGGATGTCGGATTAACACAAGGGAGTTTAATACCAAAGGAACATAGTCTTCACAGAGCTTACACTTGAACTTAAGTAAAACCAAACAGCCTCTACCAATAATAATAAACTCTGACTTGAACTTCACAAATCTTACGGCCTCCGCCAGCTTGTAACCACAGAACTTGAAAATCGACCTTCGTCACAATTAACTAAACACAGCACTCCAGGTCATGGGAAAAAAACTTAGTTCGTCAAAACAACTCGTTTGGAACTTGTATACTGTTTCACAAAAAGTTCTAGAAAATACTAAACAGGCGAATATTAGTAGCTTTTCAACATATTTTATGATTTCAGTAACTGATGCAAATCTGCTGACTCATGCAAAAAATGTCAACATGCCCTAATTAATTATACATGAATGATCCAAAAACGTAGAGAACGTTCGAGGAAGTAACAATCGACAG
>OZ037775.1:30062059-30064559 GCA_964035525.1 Porites cylindrica
AATGAGGTATTGTCGTTTAAAATGTGGAACAGTAATACAGTGGTCACTTGGAATGACACTTATGCTTCAGGATCTGGCAAGTGCCGTCATTCGCAAAATGAACCAAAATTAAGATCTCACAATATCACTGACCCATATTTATAAAGCATAAGAGTTTTGGATGGTACAATTTATGAAAGAAGAATCAATTGTCATTTAAATGTGGAACAATAATGCGGTGGTCACTCAGAATGACACATAGGCTTCAAGATCTGGCATACGCCGTCACTCGCAAAATGAACCAAAATTAAGATCTCACAATATCACTGAACCATATGTGTAAACCATAAGAGTTTTGGATGGTACAATTTATGAAAGAAGAATCACTTGTCATTTAAATGTGGAACAAAATACGGTGGTCACTCAGAATGACACATAGGCTTCACTCGCAAAATGAAAAAAATGCCGTTACTCGCAAAATGAACCAAAATTAAAATCTCACAATATCACTGAACCATATGTATAAACCAAAAGAGTTTTGGATGGTACAATTTATGAAAGAAGAATCAATCGTCATTTAAATGTGGAAAAATAATACGGTGGTCACTCAGAATGACACATAGGCTTCAAGATCTGGCATATGCCGTCACTCACAAAATGAGCCAAAATTAAGATCTCACAATATCACTGAACCATATGTATAAACCATGAGAGTTTTGGATGGTACAATTTATGAAAGAAGAATCACTTGTCATTTAAATGTGGAACAATAATACGGTGGTCACTCAGAATGACACATAGGCTTCACTCGCAAAATGAAAAAAATGCCGTCATTCGCAAAATGAACCAAAATTAAGATCTCACAATATCACTGAACCATATGTATAAACCATAAGAGTTTTGGATGGTACAATTTATGAAAGAAGAATCACTTGTCATTTAAATGTGGAACAATAATACGGTGGTCACTCAGAAAGCCACATTGGCTTCAAGATCTGGCATATGCCGTCACTCCCAAAATGAGCCAAAATTAAGATCTCACAATATCACTGACCCATATGTATAAAGCATAAGAGTTTTGGATGGTACAATTTATGAAAGAAGAATCACTTGTCATTTAAATGTGGAACAATAATATGGTGGTCACTCAGAAGGACACATAGGCTTCAAGATCTGGCATACGCCGTCACTCGCAAAATGAACCAAAATTAAGATCTCACAATATCACTGAACCATATGTATAAACATAAGAGTTTTGGATGGTACAATTTATGAAATAAGAATCATTTGTCATTTAAATGTGGAACAATAATACAATGGTCACTCAGAATGACACATATGCTTCAAGATCTGGCAAACTTGTGCCGTCACTTGCAAAATGAACCAAATTAAGATTTCACAACATCACTGAACCATAATTATGTATAGATGTAAAACAAGAGTTTTTGACAGTAAAAATTTCAAAAGGGAAATCATTTGTCATTTGAAATGTAGTAGAATATTAAATAATAAATTATAGTGACCACTGCTTTGTCAAGTGCTGTCACCTGAAAAGTACAGTAACCCCAAAGATCTAACATATTAACTCAGCTGTACAACAAGCCAAATTTTTGAATTATGGACATGCTAAGGTCACATCACCGACTTATATTGGTGTAAAAGAAATGTTTGCCTGCACAGCTCAAGATCCGGCTACTTAAGATTACTCTATTAATGAAGACGATGCGCAACAAAGAGTACAGTTATTTCTGCAGTAAACAAAAAGGAATCAATCAATGGCATATCTGTGCATGCATCTTAAATTTTAAGATTTATCTTTGAGGTTTTAAGCTTACGCAAAGTTATTAGAAAACCAAAGTAAGTAAACGAACCACGATATCAAGAAGAACATACCTTTCTGCAATCCAGCTGAGTTGATGACTTGGAAACAGGCTTTATGTGAAGAATATCGCAACTGATCACTGTCTCTCGAAAATAACAAAGGTATAAATCGTAATAGAACAGCTGAATAGAAAGACAGGCTTTCTATTATCCGAAAATAACAAAACTACTCGTTTTGCAACGCTGTATCGCTTGTGAAGTCCGCGTGAATTTGAACTGTTCAACGAAAGTTTATTTTACACTATTCTATTGGTTCAAAAGCCGCACGTGACAATGTAAATCAAATCGCGCATGTGCCAAAGTCACATGGAAGCCTGGGCAACAAACATGGCGGCTGCTCTTGCGACGGAGTGCATTCAGCACTACATTCACCCGGACGATGAAACTCTGCAATCTACTATTGAAATGACTCCTGGGTTCAAACCTTTCACATATTGTGCATTTTGTTCACCCAAATTGTAAATGGTAACGTTTTACGTCAGGGCCTCCTATTCCGAGACTTCTTGTGATATTTTTTCCGTGCCACCGACACAATATCAGGAAACGCATTCGACGCTAAACGAAAAAAAAGGGGGGATGGCCTTACCCGAAATAACCAGCTGCAGCGAGTAATATTATAAACTTTGAGAAAAATGTGATG
>OZ037775.1:30069559-30092059 GCA_964035525.1 Porites cylindrica
GCAACCTGCAACAACCTCATTTTTTACAAGACAGGTCTAATTCGTGGGTGGTAAAACGTGCAACACCGTTATTGAACTCATTTTGCAGTAATTAATGTTGCAAATCAAGTCGCACATTTTTCTTTCCCCGTTTTACGTATCTTTACACATCTGATTTGTGTAAATCAGATAAAAATAACACGATACACGAGTGGACTTTGAAACTTTACCGTTTGCAGCGAATTGTTAAAGTTTATCCGTTTAAAGATAGTTTTAACGTTTTTCTCTTGAATGTTGGTAGTTATTGCCCATCCACTATCGTAGAGTTATTCACAAATTTAAGTCATTAATACCATTTACTTTCTGTAGGAGTTTGGGGAGCAAGATCAATAAGCTTCCGCCTGGGATGTTTTCAAATCTGTCATCGCTACGCTCCTTGTAAGTAAATCGTACGTTTCCTTGTCTAGAGTATTATTTTATATGAATCTCTTAAAAGGATCTGAAGACCTTTCATGGTACGTGGGGCATTTGGAGACGAGAGAGGACTGCTTTTCCTCAGTGTGCCTTTGTCTTTACCTTGTTTTTTTCTACGCATCTTTGCATCCTTGATGGCCTAAAACTGCAATTTCACACACCCAGACGCCCAAGGTCAGAGAATAACTAATAAGTAAAGGGTCCTCTCTAACACAAGATGAAGCGGTGAAGATTGCTTGATTATTCAAAACATCTCAAGCACAACTGTTTTCCATGGCGGGCAGTAGCACGTGCACTAACGTGTACTCTTGTAATGTCGCATTGTTGGCCATATGTTCTTCAAATGCGACAAAATGAGTTAAAGTACGGCTTTTACCGTCAAAACCCTAAGCATTTTCCTCGAATATAGTTATGAATTGTTAATAAATACAGCTCTACCAGCTTCAAAGAGCGTCTATCTATGTCGGCAGAATTTAATAGGCAGAAACGTTAAAGACAATTAACTTAACCTACACAATTAACACGTATCGTGGCACAATAGGTAAGGCGATGACCTTACACCACACAGGAAGAGACCACGACGGTTACATAACAATTATTCACCGAAGTGGAGGTGGCTAGTGGTGGTAAATATTCACCACTAGCCACCCACACTGAGGTGAATAATGGTTTTAGTATATACTAAAACAGTGAATAATTGAGCACAAAAATGATGATTTTTAAATTATTTACTGTTGCCTGCAACGATTACAATTTTGGCGCGCAATGACCGAACGGCCGCGGTCGTCGCTTTTTCTTCTTTTGAAGACATTTGTTTGGCTCTTGCGGGAAAATTTCCTCAAAAAGGAGTTGTGAATTCTTTTTGTATTTAAAATCATTCTGTAAAAAGGATTATTAAATTTAGTTTTAAACTTATTTATGAACAAGAGAACTAAATAAAGTAACGCAAGACCTTAAACTTTTTCGCCCGCTTTAAGGATGTCCTGCATACAGCGCCTACCTCCTAATTCAGGTCGTATGGGTAAAGAAAGCCGCAGCCGGAAAAGAGGTTGTCCCTTAAATGGGCAATAAAAAAATGCTGGTTGTTTAGCAACATTGTGCTGTTAAACGAGTTGGAAATTGAAGCTGCGAATTTTATCACCCAGGTTCAAACCTGTCTTGCAACAAGCCAGTTGGGTGAATACTAACTTTTGAATGGTTCATTTTACACGGAAATCACGCCATACACGGGACGTACTTAACGTGCTACAAAAGTTTGCATGGGTTGATAAAACGGGAAACCTTTATAGATTTTGTTGCAAAACAGTAGAACTACTCGTTAATCAATTCTTTGAAACCTGCAACAACCTCGTTTTTTACAAGACAGGTCTAATTCGTGGGTGGTAGAACGTGCAACACCGTTATTGAACTCATTTTGCAGCAATTAATGTTGCAAATCAAGTTGCACATTTTTCTTTCCCCGTTTTACCGTATCTTTACACATCTGATCTGTGTAAATCAGATAAAAATAACACGATACACGAGTGGACTTTGAAACTTTACCGTTTGCAGCGAATTGTCAAAGTCAGGAGCCCATCAAATGGAGCCTCCATCTCCATTGATTTCTTGAGTCAACCCTTTCCCGAGTAGAGTTATAAATAGAACGGCTTGTTTCCCGCGAAAAGTGTCATATTTCCGTGAGTCTCGTATGTCACCGTGAAAAAATGTTGGATGAAGTCGAACTCAGAAGCCCGTCCTTCGACCGTTTTCTTTTTTACTATACGTCCATTTTTACAATTTTACAGCCGCTGGGATCTGGGTATCATGAAATAAAAGTTAATGAATTACCCGCTGACTGGGCATGAAGCGATGGGACAAAGGCGGCGAACTGAGGATCACGGAAAGGTTATCTTTGCGAGTGTTTTTTTTTTTGCCATCATACATCCCACATTTAAACATACACCTTGAAAAGAGTCGACGATTAAGCGTTCTGTGGATGATTTGGAACTTTTCGATGATCAGCGCCGAAAGAGTGCCAGGATTATTGAATTTTTGTCATCACCGCGGAGTGGATTTCGCCGGTTAAGCACCACGTGCAAAAGCGATGACCTAAGTAACAACTAAGGAGGAATGCTTCAGTTCCGAAGTTTGAGAAATTGCAGTCTTCCCTTACAACTGACTTGTATCACCGTGAGAGTTGCTTGATAAAACTGGCACTTGAAAAGTTGAACAGAAGAGAACAGTTGCTCGACCGTAAAGCTAACTCAAAAGTAATTTGCTAACGGAGGAATTTGTGACATCGCGCTCCAGTCCAAAGACCCACTTGTCTCAAGAAAAACAAAATGGATTGTATCTGCGCCAAACTGGAATTATGACTGACTAACAGGACAATTCTCGCAATTAATGTAGAAGTTTACGCCAATTCTTTCCTTCGAATTCGCATCTGTAGATCACTTTTTTGCGAGAAAACAATAGCTGGGCCCGGCGTTACAAGACATAGCAGGGAATCATTACACTAGCTGACGGGAAAAACAACCACAAGGACTACAAGTATTTATTCAGATAAACGCATTTCGGAAAAAAAAAACTTGAAAAACTAGAAATTTGATTAATATTGAGTCATTTAGCCGAAATAAGAACCTTAACGCTCAAAAAATTGGCTAAAGAAAACGAATCCTGTCAGAACTACAGACTGCAGGTAGTAGTTAATCATTATACTTGTAACAGACCAGCTTCATGGCCTCTTAATGTGAGACAAGCAACCAAAATTAAGATTAACATAGTCAGAGTTTAAAACTCTCCACAGTATAATCTACCCGCTAGAAAGAAAAGAAAGAAAATCTCTAAAGGATGAAAACGCTAAAGTCACGTTTCACTAGCTTATGATTGTGTTTGGCCTGTCAACAACGAATTTCCTGCTGTTTGATGAAGTACAATAGCAGTGTCATTACGACGTTGTGATTGGCTCTTCCCACCGTCGGCGCGCGAATTCTCCCCTGGGAACCGTCCTAATTATAAATCTACTCGGGAAAGGGTTGACTCCAAGGGCTTGTATGGGAGATGGAGGCTCCATTTGATGGGCACCTGCCAAAGTTTATCCGTTTAAAGATAGTTTTAACGTTTTTCTCTTGAATGTTGGTAGTTATTGCCCATCCACTTTCGTAGATTTGTTCACAAGTTTAAGTCGTTAATACCATTTACTTTCTGTAGGAGTTTGTTGAACAACAAGATCAAGAAGCTTCCGCCTGGGATATTTTCAAATCTGTCATCGCTACGCTCCTTGTAAGTAAATCGTACGTTTCTTTGTCTAGAGTATTATTTAGTATGAATCTCTTAAAAGGATCTGAAGACCTTTCGTGGTACGTGGGGCATTGGGGAGACGAAAGAGGACTGGTTTTCGTCAGTGTGCCTTTATGTTTACCCTGTTTTTTCCTACGCATCTTTGCATCCTTGATGGCCCAAAACTGCGATTTAACACACCCAGACGCCCAAGGTCAGAGAATAACTAATATGTAAAGGATGCTCTCTAACACAAGATGAAGCGGTGAAGATTGCTTGATTATTCAAAACATCTCAAGCACAAATGCCTTCCAGGGCGGGCAGTAGCACCAACGACTGTGAGGAAACCGTCCACCTAGTTCTAAACCAAAATACGAGAAAATGAGCAAAGCGCAACCAACCGTAAAATTATCAAGCTTCTGTAGGAACAAAAATGAGCAGAAACTGCGGCAGCGCTCGTAGTTCACCTTCTAACTGCCCAGCAGGTGATCAAGTATGTCTGTCCCGCAAGAAGTCAAACCATTTTGCAGACGCCTGCAGATCAAAAGCCTAAACACAACGATTTCAGTCTGTAGGACCACCCAGAAGCCGAGCCTCAAGCTGCTCAGGTTTGGAGACCGATCATCTTGGCGATGAAGCATTTGTATCAGTTAATTTAAGCCTGCAACAGGACACGCATAAGAACATCCTCAATCTGGACACCGGTGCACAGGGAAACACATTCCCATTGAGGTTCTATCGTGAATTGTGCCCGCAGAACATAGCACGTAGGGGCCAAACCACCCCCCCAAACATTTGGGGGGGTGGTTTGGCCCCTACGCATAGACGATCATGATCTCAAACCTGGTTCCTTATTACACTCGGATATTACCATCACTGTCCACGGCGGCTCACAGATCACGCATCACGGTACCATTGCTATAACTTGTTCCTACAAAAGGGAAAGTACTAGAGTATCCTTCCGGAGTGTCACAGAAATTCCAGGCCCAGCCTTCATAGGTCTCCAGTCTTCCACTGACTTGAAGCTTTTCATACGCAACTTTACTATTCACGAAAACGTAACCACACCCTGCAACGATACAGCTTCCAAGAAGTAACCGATGAAAAAGACAAATAGTACGTGATCAGTCAGTACCCGAATGTTTCAACGCAGTGGAAAGGTTCCAAGGCGAATACCAGATAGTACTTGAACCAATTTTACCCCTAATTGTCGATCCCACGAGGCGTGTGACAATCAGTCTCAAAGACGACATCAAAAAGGAACTAGACAAGAAATGTCATTATAGCGAAGATCGAAAAAAGTGAATAGACACAATGGTTCAACAGCTTTGTTTACCGTCGCAAACAGAACAGAAGTTTGAGGCTCCACCTGAACGCCAAAGACCTCAATGCAGTTATTCAGATTGAACATCCTCTCACCCAAGAAGAGATCCTACTAAATCTGAAGGATGCTAAAGTATTTTCTATAAGGGAGAAAAAATGCGAATACCGAAACGTGGTCCCGGTCCATGTTCAGGCGCATGCCCGTTAGCCTCAAAATGTCCCAAGAGGTCCTCCAGGCTAAGATGGACCAGACATTTGAAGGCAAATGGCTAGACCTTCTCGGTGCTCGAATGACAACGTGAAAATGGCGGTACCGTCTCTAGCAGGGGAAGTTAATATAGTGTCCCCAATTAGTGCTTTCGTGTTTAATACATTAATAAAGTGCTTTTTTTTCCGGGTTACACAGACAGCAAAACAGTTAAATTCCTTTCCTGGAACAGGCCCCCAATGCTACTAGTCGGAATGTGTTAAGGATAATTATTCTTTAGCACACAGGGATGTTGAATTAACAGAAGGAAGTCTAACACCAAAGGAACATAGTCTTTACAGAGCTTAAACTTGAACTCAAGTAAAACCAAACAGCCTCTACCAATAATAATAAACTCTGACTTGAACTTCACAAATTTTACGGCCTCCGCCAGCATGTAACCACAGAACTTGAAAATCGACAGCACTCCAGGTCATGGGAAGAAAACTTAGTTCGTCAAAACAACTCGTTTGGAACTTGTATACTGTTTCACAAAAGGTTCTAGAAAATACTAAACAGGCGAATATTAGTAGCTTTTCAACAAATTTTATGATATCAGTGACTGATGCAAACTTTCTGACTCATGCAAAAAATGTCAACATGCCCTAATTAATTATACATGACTGATCCAAAAACGACACAAATGCAAGCATGCACCTCACACAAGAACCTTCACCGTTTTTTCAAGATGGGATCTATACAGCCTAATCTTCCCTCTTTCTCTGCATTAATTGTTAATTCGGGTGCGGAGAATAAACTTAAAAGATCGGAGAATTACCTTGACTTGGGCTATACTAGCTGTCGACAAATGATTAAATAAATATGTTTGGCAAATTAAATACTAACAAAGTAACAATAATTGTACCAGCACAGCTCTAGTAAAGGAAGGGAAAAAATTTTAAGTTATGAGCCAGGTCTTTTTGATAAAACAGTCGCTTTTTCACTTACATTTGTCACAGTTATGTTTGCGCCTGTGCCAGTATAATGCACAAATCAACGAGACGGCTATCCATATCAATTAATTCAATTTTTACGGCCGTTCAATTTTTAAGACGCAAACTTTGTTGGTTTGTCTACCATGCATAATGATCTTTTTCGTATCATTCGTGCTCAAATTCAGAACAGCTGGCAAAGGTTGAAACTTGACAACTCTGAGCAATTTACTAAGAGAAGCCAGAGTTCCTTGTGCTTTCCGGTACATCCTTTAGGTCTTTCTCATGCCCAACGTCTTTCTGTGCAGACCATGATTAGTAATAGCGCTTTCTACTATTACTCAAAATAGGTTCTGTCACCTTAGACCCCACGCGTGACTCAGACAAACTTTGCATTCTACTCCAAGGCTTTGTATGGGAAACATACGTTTCCGACATGAAAATTGTTTATGAAATTCACAGTGAGCGTTTTAAAATGTTTTTTTGAACATAATTCCAATATATAAAAGGCACTACTGCTATTGGGAGCAAAACCTGGTCCAGTAACTCAAATAAATGGTTAAAATCAGAAAATAAAGCGACTCGATCAAAGAAGGCTACTGAAATCGGATCCCTAGCTCTGTGTCTTAGGCGCAGAAAGCACCGCTATGTACCGAAACATGACATAACATTATTGGCTGTTTAATACTCCAAAACCGAAATTACTAAAGAGAAAATCGAGTTTGGATGTGCTTCTCGCAAGCCTGTGACAGAATATCTAACGTGGAAAACACACCAATATTAGCACAAACCGGAAATTGCATAAGTTTGTTCTGTTGTTGTGCGGCCAGGTAGACCATATGAATCCGGGACGAATACCTTAGTACTTTATATCATGTAGTACTTAGTAGCGTAACATAAACACTCGAAAAAAAAATTGAGCAACCTTTGCCTATAAATTGAACCAAATGCACCGTTTCACGTACAGCTATGAAGCCCTGCTCTCCACACATTTTAACATAATTTTACCCACAGCATTATGACGCCGCATAGGAAATAAAACCACTCATCTGTGCCGTTTTTTTTACGTTTAAAGCTGTCTTGGCACGCGTTGATTATTTTCAGGATATTTATTATCGAAACCAAGCTGGATTTTGTTTCCTTTAACGATAAACATCTTCAAAGACGACGAAAATTTGTTGACTTTCCCACTAAACTCTTACACTCATCAGTTTTAATGTCTGAGTCACAGCAGGGAACAGAAATTTGTGACTTCTTTAGTAATAATAATAATAATAAACATAATAATAGAAAGCACTTTTAATGGTTGAGGCTGAGTATGATATAATAATAATAATAACACCACGAGTGAGGCGTTTTGGGATATTCCCATCTGTGTAGAGCACAACAAAGTTAGACCAAATCGGATCGACGCGCGACTCGTCAGCCACAAGAGGAAAGAAGTCTGCACAATTGAAATGAGCTGCCCATGGATTCAGAGTAGAGCTAAGAAAGATGAGGAAAAGATACTCAAGTATGGAGCTGACGCAGAGACACACTGGTTACAGGGTTGAAGAGTACAACGTCATAATTGACGTACTGGGTGGTTACCCTAGCTAAACACCTAGAGAAGTCGGTGAGGAAGCTACTTGGAGCGAGAGCACGGAGCGTACTTGAGCGGTTGCAGAAGTCGGTCATCTCGAACACTTTAAACATTGTCTTAGTTACTTAGTTAGGGCGCTAAGGACTTCAGTTTTTAGGTTTTTGCTTTTTCTTTAGAAATCTAGAAACACAAGCTTGCTGACGTTTTTACTTAAATTTTTTAGAACATTAGAGTTTGATATTATTATAAATAAGCTTTTAGTAGAGATAGCGAAGGTTTTACAGAGTATCAGAATTTAATAATAGTAGTAGATAAGGCACCGGTTACGCCGTTTCTTTGCGGATTTAATTAACTTTTTGTGCGGTATAAATTAACGCAGATGACGTCATGCATCTCATTAAGATAGGATGATGTCATGGTATAAATTAACGCCGATGACGTCACGCATGCCGTTCAGATAGGATGATGTGATAGTTTATTTTAGCTGGCTGACGTCATGCATGTCATATAGATAGGATGATGTCATAGTTTATTTGTAGCTGGCAAGGAGCAAGTGACGTCAGAATTTCCTAGAGATGACGTCATCAAAAATGTTGAGATCATAATCTATAAACAGAAAAGTTATTTTTATATAATTAGCTATTTGCTACAGTCTTCTGATTAGATATTGTTTGCTATAGTCTTCTGATTGGATATTGTAGAAACTGTTATGTGTTCAAAATAAAAACGGGCAAATTTTGAACGTCTTATTCTTTGCAGATTATACTAAATGAAAAATCTTTAATCATTAAATTATTTTCACTAAACATCGGTTATAAACAAAACCAAGACACGGAGGTTAACTGAAAAATCTTTACTTCAAAAGAAGGGAATAGGAGGTTAAGCGAATGCGAAATCGTACAAATTTTTTAGGCAAAACATGAAAACGAGGTCGAAGCTCAGCGAAGCGAAAAACTGCCTATCAAGCAAAAATGTCATTTTCTGTTTACTTGACTCTGTAGAAAGTATTGCACAGGGTATGAAAATTCTACAAACAAATTCTAATTCTAAAAACAACAGGTGGTTCTAAAGTAAACCCTAACCTCTTTTGGTTCTTAAATCAACCCCATTCTTGTTCCTAATGAGTGGAAAGTCTATTTATAAAAATAGGAATAAGAGGTGCGATCCCCTAGCAACACATGTGTTCTCATTTTGCGCTAAAAATCGGATATATAACAAAACACACACACACACACATACAAAAAATGGAGCTGAAAACTCTCTATTTTAATTTTGACTCACCATTACAAAAGCGTTTTCTCCGTTCCATCTCGAGGAAACGACTAACTATTGAAATCTCAGCGCTTGATGAGCTTATGGTTTTGTCAATTTACGTGCCGTTAGCGTTAGTCAGTTAATTATGCCGGTTAACAAGCCTAAAGTTGAATACAAATTAGTTCATCTCTACAGCTAGACCCAAGGGAGCACCTTGACTTATTATTGTAAAAACACAAACAATTAATAACTTAACAAGGATCAATTTAAACACGCGACAAATAAATTGACAAGACACGAGATACAGGTTTAAAAACTTTATTGAAAACCAGTGACAAAAAGAGTCAAATAAATAGAGATTTGGAAGCGATGGAAATTAATCATCTTCTTCGCCCATGGAGTACTTGTAAGGTCTAACTCGAAATTTCTTATGCCGACTTCCTTTTCCTCTGTTTGCCATGAGCATTATGATCATCCAAATAATTTACAAATTGAATCCGACGCCTTTTGCGCTTCGGGCCTTGTGATGGGGTTTCTACTGTGGGAGAACGGGTCAGGAAAGCAGGTGGGGTGGAGCTTTCGTTTTCGGGTTTTTGTAAGATAGCCGCTTGTGTTAATTTAGATGTTACGTTGAAGAGGTTAATGGGAGTGGAGAATGCTGCCGTTGCTGTCGAAGAATCTTGTGTGCTTGATGTTAAGTCTGGAACAGTGCTTTCTTCCGGTCGGGTTCTTGTATTTAATTGTTCTTTAAAAGCCAGGTATCTGTTTTGCAACTGAGAGTATCTCTTAGCTTTTTCATAGTCCCGAAGATGGTTTCGAGAAAGCAAGTCATCCATGTTGCCCTGTATTTCTTGCATAGCTGGAAGAAGTGGGACAGGTGAAAGATTTTGCTGCTTTAGATATTTTAAAAGCTCTTGAGGAATATTTTCTTGAAACCCTGCTTGGTTAAAACCTTCTTCACTGGGCAGGACGTTTGTTCGCAGTCGACAATTATCTTGGGTAGTAGTTTTCAGATCAATCAGCAGATAACCAAAAGATCTTTTTACAGCCTCCTCGTACTGATTTAAAAAGAAATCAGTTTGCTTGGCAAGAGTCAAGATTTGCAATTTGTCTCGTGGGTTCTTGAATAACACCAAATAATGGCTGTTTAGGCTTATGCTGCGACTACCTTTCCCCTGGTGAAATAGATTCTGCACGATATAAATCACGCTTAGATTGCGATGATGAGAACCACGAGTAAAGAGGTTCACAATTCGCTTGTCTTTACTGGCGTCAATCATTTGATCATCAAACACGATCAAATTCCGTTTGTTCACATCAAAATAGGAATCCTGCTCCAAAGCCGTGGGAATTCCTTTAACGAATTCAATGTGTGGCATGGCGACTAGCATTTCTGTATACGCAGGCTGCCATTGTGAATAACACCAAACGATCCTCTCCGGGGGAGGGTAAATGGTCTCTGAAGCTTGTTGCAATAGCGATCGAACCCAGGCCGTTTTTCCGGACCCGGTCATTCCGGCAATCATGGAGGTGAAAGGCTGCTCAAAGCGAAACCGCTGACATTTCTGTGAAAATATTGGAACTGTTTGAAATGGTGTGAGACCAACATTGTGGTGTTTAGACATCACGTGCCTTTGCATGTTATCTTTTCTACTAAAGGATTTTTCGCAGAGGGAACAGAGCCAACTCATGTCAACTCCTCAGGAGCAAAATGTAGACTGAGAAAGAGGTAGAATGTTTTGCATTTATATAGGTTTTCAGGCCACAAAAATTCTATTGTTTTCCTCCCCTAAAACCACCACTAGCACTACCACCACCACATTTCTATTGATTTTCCTCCTCCTCCTCCTCCTCCTCCTCCTCCTCCTCCTCATTCTATTGTTTTCTATCCGTCGCCCACTCGTTTCATTTTTTTTCTCCACGAGATTCTATAAAAGACTGCCAACCGCCATCATAAGTTCAGTTCGTCCCAATGTCTCAAGTTGTCAAGAACAATCGTGGTTTTCTTCAACTCTTAGTTGTTTGTCCAGCTCATCAGCGACAGTTTCTTTTACGGACAGCCAGTCCACAACAACTACATGCATTAGTCCAAGTCTTGTACAATATACTTAAGGAATACATTCTTGTCCCCGAAGAAAATAAGCGGAACGTGTTGCCATATAAGGATGCTCTAGTAAACCTAGCAGAAACAAATGTCCCTTACAAAACAAAGAAGCGAATCCTTGTACAAGAGGGCGATGGTTTTATTCAAGACCTATTGGTACCTGCTGTTACAAGCCTAGGATTTTTGATGCTATAAAAGAGGAAACGAAACTATAAGTTACTCATTTGAAGCTACGGTCTGTCACGACTACTCATCAAAATGAAGAGAAAGATAGATTTGGTTGAAGAAGAACACGAGAGTGAACATGAAGAAAGCGAAAGTTCTGGTAATGAAATCGAGGATGAAGAACCAAGAATAAAAGATGTTTTGAGTCATCTTTCCCGAGCAGTGTCGCAAAAGCGTGCTTTTGATGTGCTGCATAGTATGGCCGCGTCCAAACATATTCTTTTCTGGACTCCCAGCGGACAATTACTTCGAAATAAACGCACTATTCCCGTCACAAACATCGCCGAGCTAGTTGAGTATGTGTTACTCCTCATAACGATGAGGTTACCAAGCCTCGTGCGCTGAATACGTTTCTAGATGGACTTGCAGTGTTAGGAATCGATAAAGGTTTAATCAAGAACAAAAAATTGTTAAGTGATTTAATAGAAAAGGAAAAAGGCTACCGAAATGTAGAAAATACTTCCGATAGTGAGAGTAATAATGAGGAGAGTTCATCGGATATTGAAAATCAGGAGGAGGAGGAGGAGGAAGTGGCTTCTGAGAATGGCGTTGAAACTGATGGCACCCAAGAGAGCGACAACTACACTGAAAATGATAGTGAGGAAACAGAAAGTAGTAGCCCTGAAAAGTCCACCACCTTTCACTCTAAAAGTCCCTGTGAACATTGCGAAAACTCTAATGTGTACTCCACATTGATAATGAAATGTCCTAAATGCTTTTGGCACGATAACTACAAGATTTGTCCTATATGCGATCACCAGATCCCCGAGGAGAGAAAATACATCAAAGAGGGCTTTCTTCGGTGTGACGATTGTGCATTAATTACACACAAAAACGCCAAGACGTTGGAAACCAATTTTTATTCACCTTCTAAAGAGGAGAACGAAGAGGAGGTCTAATTTCCATCCCTTCCAAATCGCTGTGTATTCGACTGTTTTTGTCACTGGTTTTCAATAAAGTTTTTAAACCTGTATCTCGTGTCTTGTCAATTTATTTGTCGCGTGTTTAAATTGATCCTTGTTAAGTTATTAATTGTTTGTGTTTTTACAATAATAAGTCAAGGTGCTCCCTTGGGTCTAGCTGTAGAGATGAACTAATTTGTATTCAACTTTAGGCTTGTTAACCGGCATAATTAACTGACCAACGCTAACGGTACGTAAATTGACAAAACCATAAGCTCATCAAGCGTTGAGATTTCAATAGTTAGTCGTTTCCTCGAGATGGAACGGAGAAAACGCTTTTGTAATGGTGAGTCAAAATTAAAATAGAGAGTTTTCAGCTCCATTTTTTGTATGTGTGTGTGTGTGTTTTGTTATATATCCGATTTTTAGCGCAAAATGAGAACACATGTGTTGCTAGGGGATCGCACCTCTTATTCCTATTTTTATAAATAGACTTTCCACTCATTAGGAACAAGAATGGGGTTGATTTAAGAACCAAAAGAGTTAGGGTTTACTTTAGAACCACCTGTTGTTTTTAGAATTAGAATTTGTTTGTAGAATTTTCATACCCTGTGCAATACTTTCTACAGAGTCAAGTAAACAGAAAATGACATTTTTGCTTGATAGGCAGTTTTTCGCTTCGCTGAGCTTCGACCTCGTTTTCATGTTTTGCCTGAAAAATTTGTACGATTTCGCATTCGCTTAACCTCCTATTCCCTTCTTTTGAAGTAAAGATTTTTCAGTTAACCTCCGTGTCTTGGTTTTGTTTATAACCGATGTTTAGTGAAAATAATTTAATGATTAAAGATTTTTCATTTAGTATAATCTGCAAAGAATAAGACGTTCAAAATTTGCCCGTTTTTATTTTGAACACATAACAGTTTCTACAATATCCAATCAGAAGACTATAGCAAACAATATCTAATCAGAAGACTGTAGCAAATAGCTAATTATATAAAAATAACTTTTCTGTTTATAGATTATGATCTCAACATTTTTGATGACGTCATCTCTAGGAAATTCTGACGTCACTTGCTCCTTGCCAGCTACAAATAAACTATGACATCATCCTATCTTAACGGCATGCGTGACGTCATCGGCGTTAATTTAAACTATGACATCATCCTATCTTAATGAGATGCATGACGTCATCGGCGTTAATTTATACCGCACAAAAAGTTAAGTAAATCCGCAAAGAAACGGCGTAACCGGTGCCTTATCTACTTCTAATAATATTCTAAAATCACTTTTTAAGTAAAGAGATTCATAACACTATGTATTTTAGGATCGTATTAGGTTTCGTATCGACCTTTTCTTACTTCTAAGTATAGCTTCTCAAGTGGTGTAGGTTACGCTATGCGCCCTATACTACTCATAATGTGGACAGCTTCCCAAAGTTTCATATTGCGACATAATAGTAATTTATTCAGTTTATAATTTATTCATCGGATAAAATTACGTCAGATGTTCTATTAAACAGATATGAATCAAGCGCAAAATACCGTTAATAAAGAAAATAAATAAATAAATAAAGATTCTGAAATCTCTTTTAAAGCATTTCATAAGTAAATTAAGTTTAAAAAAATTCTAAAATCTAATATCTATACAGCTAGGTTTATACTTAAAGACGCATTTCTTAAAAAAGCTGTTTTTAAAACGTTCAGTATTTACACTAGGTGTTATAATGGATCTATTCAGTCTAAGTCGCTATGATAAGACCTTATATCTGAAGAGGAGATTATTTGATCGATGGTCTCAACTATGAGAATTATAAGATAGCATTTAATACATTCAAAAAATACAATGACATAGATTTCTCCATACTTGAGTCACTTTAACAGCACTTTTTCCGCCTCTCCAGTTTTTCACGAATTGTACAATGTACAAGAAACTGTTGATGTTCTTAAATCAAATGATCCTTGACTTGTCCACGCGTGCATTCTTTCTTTCTTTTAGTATCTGGAAAAACGAACGCGCCTGCCAATTGAACAAAGGACGAGAGCGAAGCGAGTTTATAATTTTGTCGCGCGAGGATTGCAAGCGGAGTGCAATTCTGCCTTGGCCATAAAGCCTGGTTTTCATATGTAGGGAAAGTCCCAGAGAATCGGGGATTTTACTTTTTGCCGACCGTTCCAGAATTTGCCGATATATCGGATAATCGCTAGAAGTCTGTCCCAGAGACGCCATGTTTATGTGTGACTGGGGGACTGGAGCCCAGCAATTTAGAGGATTGGTAATGAGCGAAATCCATCGCCGACGTCCCTGACCGTACAAATTGGAGGTTTCATTTGTCGTGAATGATCGCCGACCATTGCAGAAATCTGGGTCGCGTCGGGAAAATAGAAACGCTGCCGATTCTCCAGATTCGTCCCAGACCATTCCAGACGATCGGGGATATTTACGATTGCAAGTTTTCATTAGTCGGCAAACTCTGGGACGGTCGGGAAACGGTCAAATCCCCTACCGTCCGGAATTTTCCCGAGATATGAAAACCAGGCTTTTAAAAATCTTTCTTTCCATCGAGATAGTATGCGGAGGTGCCTAGCAACGATGTCGTGACTACGTCATTCCGTATGACGTCGCGTCTTGGGGCATTTGTAGGTTTCCAGGCAACACTAAATGGCAGTTTGAAATTCAGCGCGAACAACGAAGAAGGCGACAACAAGAAACCGTGGAGATGAAAGGCGGATAATATGGTTATTCATCCTCTGTGACAAAAAAAAAATTACTGTTGCTGAATCGTGAACGATTCTCCTGATGCAAAAACAGAGAACTGCAAGCTGTACGACGCCGTCAGCAAGAGACTTCGCGACCGTTTTGCCAGACACTAAAAGGAAAGCAATAAAAGTACGTTCGAAGGCTACTGTGTCAGGAACAGTGTATTGATCATATCCCATGTTACCTTTCGGGATTATCGCGTGCACATATTTTCTGACAACCTTTCTCGAAATAGCTGTATACTAAAACAGTGAAATAATTGAGCACAAAAATGATGATTTTTAAAGTATTTACAATTTTGGCGCGCAATGACCGAACGGCGACGGTCCTCGCTTTTCCTTGCCGACAAATAAAACTTTTGAAGACATTTGTTTAGCTCTTGCGGGGAAATTTCCTCAAAAGGAGTTACAGGTTCAGGCGCATGCCCTTTAGCCCCAAAATGTCTCAAGAGGTCTTCCAGACTAAGATGAACCAGACATTTGAAGGCAAATGGCTAGACCTTCTCGTGGCTCGAATGACCACGTGAAAATGGCAGTGCCGTCTCTAGTAGGGGAAGTTAATATAGTGTCCCCAATTAGTGCTTTCGTGCTTAATACATTAATAAAGTGCTTTTTTTCCCCTGGTTACACAGAGAGCAAAACAGTTAAACTCCTCTCCCGGAACAGACCCCCAATGTTACCAGTTCGAATGTTTGAAGGATAGTTATTTAGCACGCAGGGATATCGGATTAACACAAGGAAGTTTAATACCAAAAGAACATAGTCTTTACAAAGCTTAAACTTGAACTTAAGTAAAACCAAACAGCCTCTACCAATAATAATAAACTCTGATTTGAACTTCAGAAATCTTTCGGCCTCCGCCAGCTGGTAACCACAGAACTTGAAAATCGACCTTCGTCGCAATTGACTAAACACAGCACTCCAGGTCATGGGCCGGAAAAAAACTTAGTTCGTCAAAACAACTCTTTTGGAACTTGTATACTGTTTCACACAAGGTTCTTGCAAATACTAAACAGGCGAATATTAATAGCTTCTCAACATATTTTATGATTTCAGTAACTGATCCAAATCTGCTGACATGCCCTAATTAATTACACATGAATGATCCAAAAACGTAGAGAACGTTCGAGGAAGTAACAATCGACAGAAATGCAAGCATGCACATTACCCAAGAACCTTCACCGTTTTTTCAAGATGGGATCTATACAGCCTAATCTTCCCTCTTTCTCTGCATTAATTGCTAATTCGGGTGCGGAGAATAAACTTAAAAGATCGGAGAATTACCTTGACTTGGCCTATACTAGCTGTTGACAAATGATTAAATAAATATGTTTGGAAAATTAAATACTAACAAAGTAACAATAATTGTACCAGCACAGTTCTAGTAAAGGAAGAGAAAAATTTTAAGTTATGAGCCAGGCCTTTTTAATAAAACAGTCGCTTTTCACTTACATTTGTCACAGTTATGTTTGCGCCTGTGCCATAATGCACAAATCAACGAGACGGATATCCATATCAATTAATTCAATTTTCACGGCCGTTCAATTTTTATGGCGAAAACTTTGTTGGTTTGTCTAGATATTTCATCGCCATCGTATCAAAAAAATGCTCCATTGTACCAACCTGAATTTGCCCATCAAACTTAAAACAATAGTTTTTTTTGTTCCAGCTGACACCTTTCCAGACCAACCCGAAGCTTGTTTGAATAATTGGAAACCTTCGGCTTGACAAACGTGTGTACCACGGAAGGTGGGGAGTGTTAATTGATCTGTGAAGAATGAAATTTCTCTAGGGTACTGACCAGAATAGTCAAAAGAGCTATAGAGTGTTATTTTTCTAGGAGAAGCATTTTCATATACAGTAAAGACGTCTACAAACTGTTAATCTTTGAGGCAGTGAACTAAACACTTGATCATTTAGTTCCATCATTGCTTTTATTTTTTTTCATTAACCCAGTTAACCCGCCGCGTGCGGAAACTTCTCCGGATACTTCTATTACGTTGCTGCTAAAATTTTAGTCATAGTTAGGTGATTTCTCGTTTTCGTAATGTTTTTGAACAGCGGCCTTTATTTGACCATAAACATGGTCTTATTTGACCACTCGATCTTTCGAAACAATATAAGCCCGGAATCACCATGAAAAGCAGCGGTTACGATCATTGCGTCACAGCCTGAATGTAAGTCGCACGAAACTCGATGTCCGAGATTTCTGGCCATGCAAACTTTTACCGTGGTGTTTTTTGAGTATTTGCCATGATGTTAACAAATGTTTTCCGTGTTGTCAACATATCTTGTTTAAGCTGATTTTGAAACTTAATGTTTCCTACAGTAAATTTTAAGCGAGAGAATTAAATTGATGTCGGTGGAATTTTGTTTTAGTATTCTTAAATTTTTTGCCGTAGTACTTGTGGGCCACCGTAGCTCCCTGCTAAAAAAGGGCTAAGTTGAATTATTGTTGTCTATAATACATTGAAACAACTTATTTTGCAAGTCCCTCTCCGACAACGAAATTGAACGGCTTCCGTCTGACATAAATTCAAGTCTCCATTGGCTGAATTATTTGTAAGTTCAATTTTTTTGTGTTTATTGTTGAGGAACATGACTTAAACACTAGGTGAGTACTGCGTATAACGTATACACAGTTAGCAAAGGATGTAAACGGGCAGATATTAGTAAGCCTAAGCAACGAGAAAGCTGACGTCCAACAAGCGGAAGTTTGGTTCTTCGCTTGGTTAAAGGCTTAAAGACTTCGGACTTCTGATTTATAAAGGATTAAAGACTTCTGAAATTTTACTCGTGTAGTATAAACTTATTCAGTCAGATCGCTTAAAGCGACAAAAACCAATCTCCGGTTGTTATTTTTGACCTACAGAACGTCAACGTATTCTTTGCTTAAGGTGTTTCGATATAGTTTTTCAGAGGCCATACCGATATGTTTCAATCGCTTTAAAAGTGATTTTATTCTTGTCTGATGGCTATAAAATTTTCACCAATGATTCACTATAGACTGAAATTTGTCAAAATGTTGGTTTTAGTAAAATCAATATTACTATGACAACAATAAACAAAAATCTTTAAGCTTAATAAACGCCTAATTTTGGACGATCTAGACCAGCTACTGAAAGTCCAACACTAGGAACTTAAAGTTTGGTGTTTAGCAAATAACGTCCGTATGTTGAAAATTAAGCCCTTTTTGGTGTCGAGTAAGTGTCGAGTTATGTCGAGGTAGGTCGAGGTAAATCATTAATATTATAAGGGTCGAGTCTATGACGTCACCCATTGTTATAACCTAGGGAAAAAGTGCGTTCCTCCATACTACTGAGGGTTTTCCTCCATATATAATGAAGTTTATAGGTTTACTAATGAGCGTCTCTCAACTACATAGGCGCAATAGGCTTGCCTAGACTTGCCCGGTCTCTTTTACCCCTGATTGGCACATGGAGAATCTATTATGTCTTCAAAATAAAAGCGCGCCTTCCGTTCAACGTTTTATTCTTAAAAGTTCAGTTTGCTCTAATGCGTCTTTGATTGGAAAACCAGGGGCGGATCCAGGATTTTTTTTAGGAGGGGGTGCACTCATCTCTTGCTCCACTTCAACACCAATAAACCACATAGTTTTTTTTTGCAGAATACGAGTTGTATTAGAAAACCGCAGGTCATCTCAGGGGGGGTGCGCACCCCCTGCACCCTCCCCCTAGATCCGCCCCTGAAAACTCATTTTACAAGAAAAGCTGCATGACTACCATGGGCTGAAAACTCTTTATTTCAATTTTGTCTGACTATTACAAAACCGTTTTCTTCTTTTCTATCTCGAGGAAATGAAAAACTATTAAAGTCTTGTCATTTTCAAGTACTGTTAGTTGTTTAATCACGCTAGTTCACAACACAAGCCCAAAGTTGAATACAAATTAGTTTATCTCCATAGGAAAAACCCAAGGGAGCATCTTGACGTATTAGTTTATAAACAATTTTAAATAACTTAACAAGGATCAATTAAAACACATGAATAATAATAATTGCTAACAATAAAACCAGACAAGAGATACTGTTTTAAAAACTTTATTAAAAAACAAAATTATGGCAAAAAGAGTCAAATGCACAGCGATTTGAAAGGAAAAAGAATGAAAATTAATCCTTTGACTGACTATTACAAATCCTTTTTTTCCATTCTATTTCGAAGAATAATAAATAATCCTTCCGTGTCCACACAATTTTTCGTATAGCCTATAAGCCAAGAGTTCGACTTTCTTTGTTTCTTGCGCTTTCTCTTGTTCTTTGTAGTTGGTCTTTTAGCTTTTGCTTTAAAAGAGGCTTCATTTCTCCGTGATCTTGACAGTTCGTACACCGTTTCTTGGGTCTGTAGTGGATTGCGATAGTGTTTTTTTCCGGAATTATCCGCTTCACTTTCGTAAACGACGACTTTAACTTTAGGTTGCAGTTTCGCCTCTTGTAAATACTGTCTTCGCTGTATGTGGTCTAACTGATGAACATCCGCGAGATGGTTACTTCGCCCCACACGATGAAATCGGACAGTTTCTGCAAACTCTCTTGTAAATCATGTTGACAGTTCGATGACTGAACACAAATGACATCCTTTTCGCAAATAGTCAGGTTATATAGAGTATCAGAAAGGCCAAACACAGGCCAGAAAGGCCATAACCAGGCCTGAAAGGCCAAAACCAGGCCAAAAGGGACAAAAGGAGACAAACTGGCCATTTTTAGTCATTTTTCTTTGTTTTGTTTTTTTTTTTTCTCATACGCATGCGTGGGTGTCTCGCGTCGTTGGTCACGCAATAGCTCTCAATATTGGAATCATCATCATCTTTTTTAAGTGTAATCACAAATTACAGTGCCTAATTAAAACGTTTAGATGGTGAATTAGTAATTGGTATTTCAAATTTCAGATTTGTTATTTATTGTACCAGTTCACTATTTATTGTTATTAACGATCAAGTAGCAAAAACCAACCAATAAGAGGAATGCACAGAACAATGTGATAGATGGGAAGAAGGCTATGAAAGTCTTATAAAACAACAACAATGAGGGTCTCGCTAAATAAGCTTAACCTTGTTCCAAAGCGTATTATGCCCGGTGTTACTACCGTGTTTAGAATTGGGTGAGGTTTGACTTCGTGATAGTTGTATGTCCCTGTGAAGCTTTTTATGGTAGTACGATAAAATTGAGTAAACACACTAGAAAGTAATGCATCAGTCAATTCCAGCTGCGCCCAGCCCCCTTCCCCCGGGCTGACCCCCGGGCATCAGCATTATTTTTGCCTTTGATGGCAAATTCCCGGGGGTGGGGACTCTTGAGCTGTCAAATGCCCCGGGGTGGGGACGGAAAAAGAGGGCAAATGCCCCATCCTCCGTCATCACTGCAATATTTTTCATTGATCGCACAGTCGAATAATGCTGTTTTAAGCATTTTAATGGGGGATTTTCGTTTCCATTAACGTCGTCCTTTGTAATAGCGCTAGGATTCTAATGAAGAGTTCACGCCGCGACGACATGCACCAGTTTAGGGTTTTAGAATTGATATAAAATTATTGACATTAATTTTAACAGAGCGCTGTAACGTTATATGTTATGAATAGTTATATAAATATGAAAAGACGTTCTTCAAATAATATCAACAGAGATTTGATTCAATAACCAAAACACGTTGATTCACATCGGTAGTTCCGGTTTTCGCTATGTAATTCTGGCTTGACAAGCAATGAGGAAATGTATGCATAAAATCGAGAACATGCCTTTACAATCCTCTTCAATTTATTTCTGTCCTTGACAGGTGAGCCAGTCTGCTTTTTCTCCAGTAAAACCTTCTGTGTAGTTATATTCTGATAGGAAATTGCGAGCGTGTCAAAAGCTGGCTAGTGGCCCCGGGGTTGGCAAATGCCCGGTCCCCGGACAGTGCAAAATTTGTAAATACCCCACCCCCCGGGACTGACAAGGCGGGCAAATGTCCCGCAGTAGCCTGGGGGGGGGGGGAGGGGGGCTGGGCGCAGCTGGAATTGACTGATGCATAACAACTACATTGATGTCTACATAATATGAGTCACGCTAGAAGCACTATTCCCGAATCTCCAGTGTACCAGTAAGTGTTGCAAAAACGCCACAAGGTACAAAATATTTTCCTAAATCAGATGCTCCTTACCATGTTCACGCGCGTTGCATTGACATAAATTAAATGCATCAGCGGCTTGCTACATTCATTTTCTGAAAAAAATAAAAATAAAAAATAAATAAAAAAAACACACACACACGCGTGACCTATGGTACCTGCGCATACCAATTCAATAAATTTGTTCTAATCAATTATAACACACGCGTTGCATTGTTAACAAGCTTAACGAACTGGCTGCTGTGGGGAAAATGAAATGCATGTTTACTTTTCCTTTGAGCACGATACAAGGCGAAACGATATTGGTTACAGAACATTATACAACTTAACTGGTAACTGAGAGTTGTAACGCTTATTACTTGATGGTTGAGGACTAGGCCGTAAAAACATTTAATGAGTCCTTTAATACAATGCACATCACGAAGTTCATTCATTCTCCTGCAGGAATTTGAAAGACAACGAGATCAAGGAGCTCCCGTCAGGGATATTTTCAAATCTCCTTTCCTTGGAAACCCTGTAAGTGAACGAAACACCATTTCTTTGTTTATTATTTTATATGATTGATCTCGAAGGATCCGACGACCTCTTTTGGCACCTGCGGGTTGGGGTAGAGTGGTGGGGAGGGTGGTCAACAGTCGATTAATTACCTATGATTTGACTTCGTTTTTCAGTTCTCTTTTTTTAAGTCTTAAACACCTGACAGCTCCTCTTCCGCGTCCTCAGCGGAAGCTGCCAAGGTTGCAACCATATGATCCCACCATTCGTATAACCCACCAGGCAAAGACATTGAAGTAGTTGATGCCCTGTCAACACTATCAACAGAGAGTCATGAACCCATCCCCGAAATGAACGCCCTAACTCACGTGGTCTTCCCTCAGCTTGCAATAAAATGTTGCAAAAGATCAAAGAACAGAGCAATTTGGAAACGAAACTCGGTGCATTAAAAGAAATGATCAGCGAAGGTTGCTTACCCACATCCAACAGCACCCAACACTCGTAAAGCCAAACTGGCCATTTAGAGACCAGATAGGAAGCGAAGACAGAATATTCACTAAAGCCCACCGAATTATCATTCCTACGACTCTGCAGAAATATATTTTCGCCAAACTCCACAGACCACACAAAGTAACACGGAGAATCAAGCTAAGAGCAAGAATCTCTGCTGGAGAAAAGCATGCAATAGCTGTGAGGAACTGCAGCACAGTCAGCAAAAGGAACTCCTAATCCCCACAGATATACCCCCAGGGCATGGCATACCATTGAGGCTGATCTTTTCACTCTCGATACAACTCTTCGCCCATATGCTCTAACGACCAGAACTGGAAGAGAGAGCTGAGACGCATC